>OY757550.1:8490639-8613940 GCA_963584105.1 Alviniconcha strummeri
AGACATATGGTTAAAAAAAAAGAATAGAAAAAAAGTGTGAACAGTGATGGTGTTAATTAAGAAGAGACAGAATATGAAACTGAAGCCTTCTTTTCTTTTCATCTTCTTTAAGCCGAATTATATTTACCGCTCGTTAGTTTCTGCCGCCTACGTTCTAGTTTCTTAGCTTAGTTTCACGTGCCGTGCCATGCCCGAGGCGGAGACGCACGCTGAGAATGCAGAAGGCAAGAGGAGACGGGTTCTGCACTGTCACCACCAAATGACCGGCAGTAAAAGGTGAAGGACGCCAGCCGCTTTGCCGTTTTACTGACTGTGGAGGAAAGTTAATACTGCACATGCACACTGTCCATAAACATAACTTCTCACCACAAAAGGTGGACCTGAGCAGGGATTCGAACCCACCGTCAACACATCAGCTAGCTTCCTCACCGCTCGGCCATATTGGTCAGCACAAGGACTTCCTATGTACTGGCACTCCCCAAAATACAAGAAGAGCCTTTTTTAGCCAAAAAACAAACAAACCATTGGAATAAAAAAGAAAAAGAAAAAAGAACAGTGTATACATGACCTTGTTGACAATTTTTTTTTTTTTTTTTTTTTTAAACAACACATCGACTTCCAACACACCATTCAATTCTTGCAGCTGACGGTTTGAATTTGTTTTGCATATATATATTGTTTTAGTTTTTTGTTTGTTTTTCCAGGCGAAAATGATAGATGAAGTCAGGCGTCCGTTTTAAACGTGATCAGCCCTGTCCTATGAAAACGTACGAGCAATGTAATGTAGTAGCACAATAAACGTATGAGCACTGTGGTAACACGATCGCTTTAACGCTCCGCGCCTCATGAGAAGCTTGGTCAACGCCGGCCCCAGGCGCTGGGGTCCAAGCATGGCATCAACCTCCTACAACAGCAGCCAGACAGGAGAAAACGCGCTTGTCTGTAACAAGTGCACAGGGCTATTGATCTCTGACTAATAGGCATTGATCTCAATTGACACGGTGGGTGGCGCTGTCGCAGGGTTGTGAGTGCGAGTCGGAGCCTTGCTGCAGCTCCGGCGATGGCCAGGGGCTAACTGCCTTTATTAGGTGACTGATGGGAAAGAAAGCAGGCGGACCGTAACTAGATCATCAATATTATTGTGGAGCCCAGAAAAAAGAAGAAGGTTTCTTTCGCTCCAGAAAACCGCTGGCCTCGAGACCTTTCAAATAGCCTGTCACGGTGGGCAGCCGCCTTTTCTAAAAGAGCATTCACTCACCCCCACCCCAGTCAATGGTTCGTGGAGAGGGGTGGGCGGAAAGGGGAGGGTGTGTGTGTGTGTGGGGGGGGGGGGGTAGAAAAGAAGGGCTAAACTGAAAGTTAGCGATCCCATACAACAACAACAAAAATGGAAAAAGGACAGCTAGCTGTCTTCCCCCCACCCTTCCCCCATTCACGCCCAACACAGTAAGTAAGTAACTTGGTGTTTTACGACCAGTCAACCCAACACAGACTCCTTCCACCCAGCCACAACACAAACCGGACATTTAAAAAAAAATAAAAAATTATCACATCATTTACTATCACACCGTTTGTGTCTTAGTTGTCCATATTTTCTTGACGCAAGGGTGAACCTACCTGCTCCCTTTCTCTTGGGAAAGCTGCAAGGAAAACCGAACAGTAAAAAACAAACAAAAAAACAAAAACAAAAAACTAACACTGTCAAGCGTGTCGCTGTATTATATGCCACACTAATTCCTAATGGGAATAATTCAGGCATGACCGATCCTGCAGTTATCGATATCAAAGGCGGTCGGCAAAGAACACAAGGCAACAACATCAGGGCGGTGCTGCTCCAAGAAAACGCACGGCGGAAAGGAAAGAACAATGCCACCTCCAGAGTATCCGCGGACACCTTCATTCAGCAGCGCCTCAGTCGGCACGGAACAAGGAAACCCACCCGCCGCGGCGCAGTCCCTCCAGCCCTCCAAAGACCTTTGATCGCCAGCTCAGCAAACACGCATCACCTCCTGGAGAAGAAAGCCTTTTGTTTCTGCGCACGAAGCACAAAGAGGAGCGATCAGAAAGGGAGCCGAAGCCCCCCGGTTGACGAGCATCAACCTGTCAGGCAAAACAAGCACCCCGGGCGCCAGTGGGCATAATTCCCTCCTCCCCCTGACTGGGTCCAATCAATAGTGACAAGGCCCTGGCATCATTTGCCCAATCTGCATGTAGCAGAATGCAACCCCCCTAACGGGCTCCATTTACATGCTGAGGCCGCGTTAGCTGGGGATGCCTTATGGGGTCGGCACCCAACGGAGTGTGAAAGCAGCAGGTCGCGCGCATAAACTTAAAAGGGGGGGTGCTGTGGAATGGTTGAATCAGCAGCCTGTATTACATCCAAGGGATTTGCGGGGGAGTATAGATTTTTTTTTTTTTTTTTTTTTTTTTTCATTCCGGAAGTTTACGATTTCATTTAGTGATGAGTGGGTGAGTATGCCTGTTCGTCTGACAGCGAGCAAATGAGAGAGAGAGAGAGAGAGAGAGAGAGAGAGAGAGAGAGAGAGAGAGAGAGAGAGAGAGAGTCAGATAGCGAGCAAGTGTGTGTGTGTGTGTGTGAAAGAGAGAGAGAGAGAGTGCGCAAGCGAGAGTCAGACAACGAGCAAATGTGTGAGAGAGAGAGTGTGTGTGTGTGTGTGTGTGTGTGTGTGTGTGTGTGTGTGTGTGTGTGTGTGCGTGCGTGCGTGCGTGCGTGCGTGCGTGCGTGCGTGCGTGCGTGCGTGCGTGCGTGCGCGTGCGTGCGTGTGTGCGTGCGTGCGCGTGCGTGCGCGTGCGCGCTGGTTCGCATCTGCATTCCTTTACTTACACCAAAGCGTTTACTACATAGCTACATGTACCCCATACAGACCAGAATGAGCGCAAGTACCCACACGACATGTCGCCTGCCTACAGCTAAGTCAGCAACCTCCTTTACCTCCAAACACTCAGCCAGCTCACCACAAGCACCAGACTCCAGCCGCACAGGTGCTTAGCCTGTGGCATGCTCCCATCTGCCTGCACTACGCGGACCAAAAAAAGTCTCGACTTGTACGCAAACTATGGTAAACAGTCCGGTTCAGGCCTTTAATCAGTATCAGTATTCCTCACGCTTTCCATCATAGCACCAACACAAGACTTTCGCTAAGGCGAAGGAGCACTTGAAATGCATTTCAAACTGAAATAGACAGCGGAAGATTTTAGAAAAGAAAAGAAAAAAAAAGTTAGTCTGTTTTGTCTTTGTTCTGTTTGGCAGTTCGGATTCTTTGATTTTTAAAAAGGCTAAGTGGATCAAAGAATCAGAAAGAAAGACATACTGAGCGGTTGTTGTTGTTGTTTTTGTCAGTTTCTGTCCGACAGAATTTATTTTGATCAACTGGCGTTTTTGTCTGTTTATTTGTCAGTTTCTGTCTGACAGAATTAATTTTGGTCATCAACCACTTTTTAAACGAAACAAAAGCCCTTCAAACTACCCTCCTTCCCTGACAAACTTTCCCATGACCCCCTCCCCACCCCACCCCTCTTCTCCTCACCCCCTCCCTCATCCACCTCCCAACAAACCATTTATTTCTTATCACCTCTCTTCCCCTATTAAGTCTACTTTACACTGACAACTATGAAGAATCATGGCACCATTCTCATTCTCAAGGCAAACTTAATTATTCCATCTTCCAACACAGCACATAATGTTCCCCTGCTGTGATGGAAAAGAAATTACTGGATGATAAAACGCCCGCAGGGACTTATCTAAAAGGTTTCATGCGCTCAAAACGCATGACATAAACCCTGTGTCATCAGACTCTCAATCGATGCAGAAAAGATGGAATGGCTCCCCATCTTTTGGGAACCAGCCCCCACCCCAGCAACACCGTTTTTTCCACGCCAAAAATGTGTCCATGCATGCATGCCTTTCAGACTTTTTGTTGACACATTAGCCAATAACGATCATGACACTATGCACTTGCGACACAGGCACCAAATTCGATTACGGAATAGCTGCTGATATAGCCATTAACCCAGACCCAAGACTGTAAAGGGAGAGCAACGTCAACACCATAATAATCATTGGCACAGGCCAACAGCCAACATCAAGAGACAAAAGCAACATTCTCATAACTACCAAAAAAAAAGGCAAGCATTACGACAAAGTGTGTAAACACAAAGGTAAAAAAAAGAAGAAACATATCAAAGTAAAATATGTGCAGATGGAGTTAAATGTGTTTTTCAGTGTTTTTTAAAGCCTATGTTGCATTTCTCAACCCTGATAATAGTTAGGTTAGATTTCATGCACACTGAACGTGAACCGAATACTAACATCAGACACACAAAAAGACTGACATTACTCTGTGAGGACATTATTTGTGTTTGCATGAACTGATGAAAATAAGAGTGTATGCTGTACATGGTTGCACATGTCTGTTCATTTAGCTGCACCTGTGCATTGCACGTTTGCTTGTCATATGATGCTTGCATATGGATGCCCACTTCTTCTGGTGCATTATGCACACATATGGCATTTGCATATGTGTACATACCTGTTTATGTAGCTGTATACGTGTATGTTTCTCCAGGTACACCTGTGCACACAAGTATTTATGTGTGCGTGTGTGTGTGTGTGTGTGTGTATAATGGTGTGTGTGTGTGTGTGTGTGTGTGTGTGTGTGTGTGTGTGTGTGTGTGTGTGTGTGTGTGTGTGTGTGTGTGTAACATGTAACAGTATGTGTACAAAACTCTGCCAAGTGCCCTAGTTTGTTTAGAGCCTGTCACATGTTCAGCTTTGAATAGGGTACATATACATCACGTGTTGGGTCACCAAGTGCACCTAGAACAGAACGTACATTCTAAATCCAATATAAAATCAACAGGGCCATCTGAAAGCCAAATATGTCATTCACCATCGATGCACTCTTACCTCTTCTGATTCAAAGACATGGCACAGAATCTTGGCCTGGCGACGCCGTCTGAGCATTGTCTCGTCAGGACTGGCCAGGATGCGGCGCCTGGCCATTATCACCAGAATGTCTCCAATGTCCGCAATGTAAGAGATTGTTCTGAGTGTGTGGTCCATCATGATCTCCTAGAGAACAAAAGCAGGTATCCATTTTATTGTTTTATAAATGATATACCACAATGGGTATTTAACCCTTGCCCCCCCACCCCACAAAGTAATCTGAGATTTGTTCTTGTTTAATGCTTCACATAAAGAAGCACAGTGCGTAAGAGCTTCAGCTACCAAGATTTCCAAGTGCCATTTGAACAGTCACTTCCAGATTAAATCACCTGAAAGTACTGCAAACCATTTAAGCTCAGAGAAACAATTTCCACACAAGAAAAGAATGAAAAGTTAACTAGGAACAGTTCCAAACTTTTTGAACCCCCTGTCAGAGTACACTTTATCACAAACATGTTAATAAAATGTCCAAAACAGGACTTCCAGTCACAGATGTCCATTTTGGGGGGATTACCTATGTGTGGTAGCCCATTACAGCAGGTGCTTCTGAACACAGAATGCCCACTGTAATTAACTGACCTGTTTGAGAGCCAGTCTTACTCTTAAGCATCATACATTTCCCTGAGGACATGAGCAGGTGTGGGTGGTTGTCATTCACAGCAGGTTACAAGGTAGGTACGTACTAAGAACACATTGTAATTCAGCATTACCAACCTTAAGTTTGTGTCAAGTACTACAATCTTTGTCCATGTGGACACATAAGAGGTACTGGTTGTCATTTCACAGGTGCATTTGAGGTTCCATTGTTAATTCTGAAGCTTACCTGCAGGTCTGCATTGAGCACATGACTTTGTCAGTCAGTGGACACTTAGAGACATGGGAGGAAATCACTCTCTGCAAATGCTCTGAATACTGAGGTTCCACTTTCAGTTTTGTGGCCTACCTGCAGGTCTGTGTTGAGCACCATGATCTTCTCTGTGGAGACAAACAGGTCAACATCGGTTCTGGGCTGGCTTTCTCCCTCTGGGGCCTAAGCAAACACAGAAAAATACCCAAACTATTTTCTGATTCAACATTCTGATACACATTATACTGAAACTTTTCTTATGTATGGACAGGCGTGTCAGACATTTTTAACAACAACTGTGATCCCTATTCAGCAATAACTACCAAATACAGCCTTAAAATACAGCTTCACACCTCTCACCCACCAATCCCCATAACCCCCCCCCCCCCCCCCCCCCCCAGTATATTTGTCACAGTAAACAAATAACACTGATGCAAAAGTGTAACAACATTCCAAGTGCACGCAGGATTGTGAAAATCCCACAAGCACAGAATTGGATAATGGGACTGTGCTCCCTGAAGTCAGTTAAACAAATTATGTACTGCCTGTAAGCTCCCAACCCATTTCACCATCATAATAATTAGATCCTGAAGAAATGATTCTGCTACAGGGCTTTTAGTTCTAGCTCTCAAAAACTCTGAATACTATCACAGATCTGCGTGTCATTGCAACTCTACCCCTCTCCCCCCTCCCTACTCAAAAAACAACAACAAAAACACCCAAAAAATAATAATAGACATCAATGATGCATATATAGTGGAACCCCTCATGAGAAGGCCACCTTAAAGTGAAAGCCTCTTCTAAGACCACATTTGTTCAACTCTGCCCTTCACCGTTCAGTGTGCACCCCCCAGCCCCCCACATCAAAGAAAGGCCACATTTGTTCAACTCTGCCCTTCACCGTTCAATATGCATCCCCACCCCCCCACCCCCCCCCCATCAAAGAAAGACCACATTTGTTCAACTCTGCCCTTCACTGTTCAATGTGCACTCCCCCCCCCCCCCCCCATCAAAGAAAGACCACATTTGTTCAACTCTGCCCTTCACCATTCAATGTGCATCCCCCCCCCCCCCCCCCATCAAAGAAAGACCACATTTGTTCAACTCTGTCCTTCACCATTCAATGTGCATCCCTCCCCCCCCATCAAAGAAAGACCACATTTGTTCAACTCTGCCCTTCACCATTCAATGTGCATCCCTCCCCCCATCAAAGAAAGACCACATTTGTTCAACTCTGCCCTTCACCATTCAATGTGTATCCCTCCCTCATCAAAGATCACCCCTTGTTTACAGCCACCTCCTGTTGATTTCTAGTGTGGGCTTTCATCTGGGGTTCAACTGTAATTCACAGAACTGAGCAGATTTCAACACTGCAGTAGGTACGGACAGAGTTGACAGAAATAAATGAATGCATAACACATTCAGCTTTCAGTGCACAAAAATCCAGTATGCAAGCCAACCACTGACACGGTTCAATAACATTCAAGGTTTAGACATAATGCAGATGTACATAGTTGATGTGTACAGGAACAAAGACACATTTATACAAAGGAAGCTCCGGACAGCTTCAAAAAATTTTTTCAGTTGAACTTGAAAAATGTAATGCTTTGGTGCTGTTCAAATGTACAAACACAAAAATGTTGATCAAACTGCAGACAAACTGACAAGCAGAAAGGCACCAAGTGGAGTTGCAGTGAAATAATCATGCACAAAATATTGAAACAAATTTTAAAATAAAACTATATATGATCACAAAATATTCACATAAAATTTAAAAGAATTATAGTAATAAAAAAATAAAAAAACACATTAAAAACACACACATGTATAACACTGAACTACAAATGCAGGATTCAAAAGAACTCCTACATATTAACCCCAGCAAGGTCACACAGTACATCCAAATGTGTATGTTGGGAAAATTAAATACCACTGTCACTATGATTATTTTACAATTATTGGCTAATTCAATAAAGAATTATGGACAAGATATGCTATTAAGGTGAAATATGTAGGGAAAACAGAGCTGACATTAAATGCACCTTCACAGTAATATAAATTTCCCCATAATTTAGGTCCAAAATGAATACAGTTTAAGCTTGGTTTCAGCTTATTTGAAGACCTTATGCAACAAAAAATTGGATTATCAAAAAAGCCTTTAGCTATAAACAGCAGATGTTGTTAGAATTAATTCTTTTTGTCAGGAAAGCACTTCCACCAGCTAGTACTAGAAGACCACTAAGTGCAGTGGAATGGCAGCTCAATTTGTTATTGTTTTTATGAAAAAATACTTCTCCTTAAATCCTTAACCCTTTCACTGCCTCTCTTGGAAAATGATCAATGAAAGTGCCAAATCTGAAATCATGTAAAGCCTTTTTGCCCACTTCACATGAGCCCATGAAAGGATCTTATCAAAAGCCCATGAAAGGACTCTATCAAAATTTACAATACTGACAGTAGATTTGTTATAGGACCATCAAAAATACTGTTTGCAGGCATGTATGTGTGCACTTTTCAGACCAGAAATTTTACAGCCTGGGGCAATGAAGGGGTTAATTTCACTTATTTTCATAATGGATAAGTTCTTCATCTTTAATTAAAAAAGAAGAAAGAAAAAATGCTCGATTTGTTCACATATTTCTCTATATTCCTATGTTCATTTATTATGTATCATAATTCATAATCAACTGATCTAATTAAATTTGTGTTTCTTTGTGTACAGCACATTTTCCCCCTTTTCATTACAGTGTTTTAAATTCCTGATGTTTTTACTCTTTTGGGTCTCTTTTTTTAACTTTTTGTATTTTATTTCTGTTGTACTTTTTTATTTTATGGCTCAGCCCCAATCCTTCATGGTGTTATGTTCTACATTTGTTTTACACATTGTCAAACTTTCTTTTCCCTTTAGATGGTACAGACATTCATTCACATAAAAATAATGCAGCAATATAAAAATGTTAAGAACAATATCAAAGAGAAAAAAAAAAGAGAAATGTGACAGTTCTTTAGCCACAAGGCAAACTGGTTTCTGGTATCTAAAGAAACACCAAAGATGAAAAAAAGTTTACCAAAAAGGAAACTTTTTTCTAACAAAGGGAAAAAAAAAAAAAAAGAGTGAAGAAGTTTGCCAAAAAGGCAGAGCAAATAATTCTTTGGTTACAAAAAATAAAAAATAAAATAAAATAAAAATCATCATTTTTATTTTTTTATTTTTTAAAGTGACGCATAACAAATGAAACACTGTGTTAAAATGTTTACTGAAACAAAGCACATTTCTACAGACAACACACATGCCATGTTTATCTGTCTGTTCATCCGCCCCCCCCCCCCCCCCCCTCCATCCCTTCTCTCACCTGTGAGTGAGGAATGGAGAGTGACAGGGAGGGAAGCAAGAGGGGAGGGCTTTGTACAGTAACAACACCTACAGGTCAGCAAAAACAAAGCCACAAAATTCTGACAAAAGGTGTTACAAAACAAAATCATCTAAATATTATCAAAATCTTACAAATGCCACCAATGACAAGTAGCACTTTTTTTTTCTTTTCTTTTTTTTTTTGAGCACAGGTACTTGTGATATATGAACTCAGTAATTCTATGGAAAAAAAATAACAACAACCACAACAGTAGCACAGAATTATGAAACAAAAGTGACAATAACAATAAGAAGGAAAAAGATGAGATGAAAACAAACACTCCATTCAAAAAGTTTTCCAAAAAAAGAAAAAAAGAAAAGAAAAGGGAAATCTTTCACATACTACCAATTCATTTCACAAAAGAAAACAACTGAACAAAATACTACCAAACAGAGGAGCTGACATGAAAATGTGACATAATGGCTACCTGATATCGTTCACCAAAATGCAAAACTCCCAACGTCTGAAACATCCAATGGGAAACACAGATGGCCAAAGGAAAGCGTCATTTCAAAAACTCACAAACAGGCAACAAATGAATACAAAAGTCACAGCTGTAAACATATCAAATATCCTGGTGTTCGTGTCCCTTACTGCTATGTATATTCTTGCCGCTATAATTATATTTTTCAGAATACATATACAATGGTCTCTTTTTCTTTTCCCCATTTTCAAAATGAAAAGTACCTGCAGTACAAACTTTGACACCAATCAATTTTTGAGAGGGGTAAGTTGGGGATGGGGGTAGGTGGGGAGAAGAGCATCCAATGCAGAACCACAGCAGCCATAGTCCTATGCAGAGAATGTGGTGGAGTGGGATGACACAGTACCAAAACAAACAAAAATGCTGTAACAAGTCTGAGGTAGCTTTGCCTAAACTTTGCCTAAGTAAGTACTTCCACAACAAAATGTGAAAGATCTGAGCAGCAGACTAAGTGGCAAATGTGTCCTCCAGGACCTGGCTTCATGCCTCCATTTCAGTTTGAAACTGTGGCAAGCCAGCTAAACAAAGAGCAGCAGTCTAGTTGACAGCACAGAGTAAGGTAAGACCATTTTAACTGATGACAAGGTGTAAACCTGCTGGCATATACACCTGACCACTTGTGAAATGGCTACCAGAGTACTCCTTTGCAATCATAGTGATTTTTGTAATTGCTGTAATAGATCGCAACTGCTTTCGTTGGAACAGGCAAAATTCTAGACTGTGCTTTGTAACAATAATAGTTAATACAAAAAGGCAGCACTGACATGCATATAACAGTGTACTGAATGTGGCCAGTTGGTTAAGCATGCAGAAGCATGTTTGAACTAAATAAAAACTGGGATTTCTGGCACTGTTGAGACAAATACCTTGTCATCTGAGAGTCAATATTTTTGCTGAGAATTTGATGTGGGGAGCATAGAATCCTGCTTCTTTTGGGGTTGGGGGTGAGGGGTGTCCATAACAAACAGGCAAACAAACAAAAACAAAGTGAACTTAAAAATCTGTAACTCCTGCTTATTCAACAAAATAGTCCACTTACTGACATCATGGCACAGGATTTCCTAAAAAAAACAAAAACCTGTTGTGCACTACCTAACAGCTCTGAGTACATCCAAAGTTTGAGCCTCAAGTTCCAAAGTAACACACACAGGCAACACTTCTAACCAATCCAGCACTGATCTTTAGCAATACC
Organism: Alviniconcha strummeri; assembly: GCA_963584105.1. Classification (NCBI taxonomy): domain Eukaryota; kingdom Metazoa; phylum Mollusca; class Gastropoda; family Provannidae; genus Alviniconcha; species Alviniconcha strummeri. Next base: position 8,501,542 of record OY757550.1, read on the forward strand.
TAACGTTAGTGCTAGTTTGTCAGTTCAGCTGGTTGACAGTCCTTGGAAATGGGGCATGTGCTGGGCCCTGGACATTTTCTGACAGGATCATGCCTACTAAGAATAAATAAAATTCAGAGCATTATATCACCTAACTAGCCAAGAAATACACAAGTCGTTAACTCTACACATGACCATTTCAGGCATTTTATATACTGTACTTGTTGTGCACACTAACAAAAGTGGCAGAAAATATCAAACCGCAAACAAACCAAAAACAAGTAAAATAAGATCATAACACAGCAGGAGATGTATGGCTAGTGCACACTTATATACATACATACATATATAGCTATTGCACACTCATGCACACTGGTCTGGAGCAACAGTTTAAAAGCACCACTGTCACAATAGTATGATGTTTACCTCTCTCTGTCAGTGGAAAATGTACGGAGAGAGAGAGTAGCATGAGCAGAAGAAACAGAACCATTAAATTATTAGACTGTGTGAAAGTGAATGTGTCAACAACAAAAAAAGGAACATGACAGCATTATGTAACCATGGGATAGCTTCAAACCATCACAATTAAGTTTCCTGGAAGTCTACATACAACACCTCTAAGAAATAATTAAAAACAAAAAAACAAAACGTGTAGTCACAGGGGAGTTATTTCTTTCCATTATCCATGACATAACACTTGTCTCTTCTTCTCTTTTTTCCTTTCCCTTTCTTCTTCTTCTTCTTCTTTTTCCCCCTTCTTTTTAGAATTTTGGCTACGGCAAAAGGTTAATCAACTTAGGCATCAGTGGAGATGGGAAATTGTTTGCATGTGCTATGAATTCAGTGGTGAGAACTATGTTTACCAATTCACATAAACACACTCCAAATCAACATAAATGAAAGAGTCAAAGACAACAACTTCACCATTAAGGCATTGCACCAAACCTTTTTCATGTCTGTATCAACTCCTTCATTTTCCACACCCCAGCAAGTCTAAATGATTTGTGGTACATATAACCTAGCTATTACAATGGTAGGAAGGAACTTTTATTTATTTATTATGCCTAGTCAACCAGTACAGTTATACCAGGGTGTAACACATTGTATCATAACACACACACACACACACACACACACACACACACACACACACACACACACACACACACACACACACACACAAAGAAAAAAGAAAAGAAAAAAAGAGCTAAAACTTTAGTGCCACAAGTGCAAATGACTGTCATCTGCCATCCAGACTTGTAGCATTCTAGACAACCATGATGCACCAGCAGCAGATGCAGTTTTGTGTTGCCGTTTTAACTCCCAGGCATGGATAGTTTTGGTGACACTGTTAAATGAGCAGTCGGATAGCTCTTTAAATTACACACCTCAGGTTAAAAAAATAAAAATTCATAAAGCACCTCACACTGTAGAATTAGTGCAACCATCACAGCATCACTTTAGCAGCTTCTGCCACAACACTCAACACAATTTCAGGAAACAAGTCAATTTCCACTGGCTAAGCTAATGACATTCAACTCCAGACACCAACACATACACTGTCAAATAATGGAAGAAAATGCTCAGTATATTCACACTCAAAACACAATAACAAGTGGGGTAAAATAAAAGAAACAAAGATGCCAAATGTCAAGAGAATAACAAATTCTGTTTGCTTTAAAAACATATCTTTTCAAGAGGCAATATGAGCTGGTGCCAGATATATCTCCAGCTAAAAGTTTATTTGGAAAACACATTCCTCATGCACAACTTGAAGCCTGAGGAATGTTTGATTGCATCTGCAACATAACCACAGCTAGCCCAGTGGTGATCACTGCAAAAAACAAGTGCTTTAGTGTGATATGTACAACATCAAAATACTATGCAAAGGATGTCTCCTACTATATATACATACAAACAAGTCTGCCGATTCTGAGAAAATGATTAAACTGCAGTCCCAGAATAAGCTGCTTTTGCATGTGAAAACACTGAAACTAGGAGGTAAATAAAATTAAAACACAGTAACAAAAACCAAATCAACATCACAATAATATCACTGTCACCACCACAACAAAGCTTCACACAGATGTTACAAGAAATACATCCATTTTAGTCAGTTTACCAGACATAATGGCTAGGAGGTAATGCTACCTATTTCTTCTTTCATTCTCAGTGCTAAATTACTGAAGCCGGAGTGGCTTCCCCTGGTCATCATTTTAACACTTTGAGTAAAGCTGATCATTACAGAGGAATCTTCATTTTACTTTTGACAGAGCTGAAATTAAAGGTACATCTATGTGGCACTAAGTTTTTACAAAGCCCCTTACAAACCACCTTCTGCAAGAGCTAATGCTTCGGCAGTGTACCTGCATAAAGGTTAATTTTGTTGCTGTTGTTGTCGTTTGTCAGGCTTTGGTTTTAGGCTATCATTCATGTAGCAATCGGATGGCTAGAATATTAATCATATCAAGTAAACTTTATTGTATTAGTATGTTCAGTTCTCCTTATTTTGCTAAAAAAAAAAAAAAAAAAAACTTCCTGAATACTGTTTGTAGGTAGGTTTGTTTTTTCTTCCTTCCTCCCCCCCTTCCCCCCCCCCCCCTCCATCTCAAGTACAGTAACTAATCATCTCTTTATCATCAGTACAGCAGCACATACACAGTCATCTGATTCTCATGTACAGTAATTAATCACAATGTTAACCAGTAAACAGTTATATCTCAATGTTAACTACCAGTATTTTAATCACCGAGTTGGCCATATCTTTAGTGTCTACATGATGATCAGACATATATCTTTGTCATGTGCAAAAAGCCCAGTTATAAGAGTCATGTATGTGTCTTGCCTCCCTCTGAAGAAAAGTGGAAATCTCTGAGAAGCTGCAGGAAGTGGGCCAGTGCAACATCTACAATTTTTTTTTTTTTGTTCTTGTTTTTGTTTTTTCAGGTTGAGGGATTTGTTACTCAGACTGCACAGTACAGAGTACTTTAAAAAAATTGTTTAGTCTGTTAGTGAATATGTGGTGTGTGTGTTGGGGGGGGGGGGGGAGTACATAATGGGACATAAGTGTCCCTCTACAACAACAACAAATTCAGATTGCAATACTGCAAGCAGTTCAAGGTATGTGTGCACTTTCTTCTTCATGACTACAGCTGCCTCTACCAAAGCCCATTCTTAATTCAGCAAATTTTTGCTTCGCGAACCTAGTTCAGAGTATTTGTCAAACCTGAAAGAAGTTCAGCAAACATAGTTGGTTCTTAATTGGGCGAACGTTTGCTTCGCAAACCTAGTTTGGGGTATTCGTCAAACTACAATGAAGCTATGTTTAGGGTCCCAAAAGCTTCTTTTAACATATTCTGGGAACATTCGCCCAGTTTGGCAAACCTTGCCTCTGATTGGTTGAGAGCACAGAGAGTTCTGCTCTGGATGAAGAAGAAACCAAAATTAAAATGGATGAAGGTGTCAATACTTCATTCTTTGGAGGGAACTAACCTGTTTGTTGACTTGTGGGAGACACAGCCTTATCCCTGGGACCCAGAATGATATAGCAGTTAGTTGAATTACCCTGTGAGGGATAATTAAAGTATACTGACTTGACTTTAGCCTACATTTTGGATCATGCTGTCTGCTGCACTTCTGCCGCAAGCTTGGGTTAAAGCTTGCATTTCATTATAAACCAGTGAAGAAACAAAGTATAGTTCATCAAACTGTCTGAACCATGTTTGGCAAACTAAAAGTTGATTAAGAAACGAATCATAGTTTGTCGAACTGTCCAAAGTATGTTCAGTGAACTAACAGTTCACCCAATTAAGAACAGGCTTTAGCCAGTTTAGGCAAATGTGCCCCCTACTACCCCAAAAGATCCACAGAAAATGACAACTGAGAAGGAAAAAAAAAAAGAGCAGCCTCTATTAAGGCAAACTCCACACCCCTTCCCCCCACTCCCCCCAAAAGACCCACAGAAAATCACAGAACTGAGAAAGGGGAAAAAAGGATGCATTCTGCATAAAACACACACACAATAGGAAGCTCAGCTGAACAATACGACTTGGTTTCACAAAACAACAGTTCTGCACACATCAAAACATCAAACACTTACCGAAGCCTACCAAGGGATGTATATTGTGAAATACAAAAACATGGGTTATACTTATACACAAGACAAAAACCTCTGTACACACACATGTACATCTGCATACGTAACATATATATTAACACTGCTGGGTGTTGTCACTGAAATAATATCTTCACCCATAACTATTGCCAAATAAAAAAAGAAACAAGAAAAAGAAAGAAAAAAGGCATAGGTTTTTCACATCCAAAACTGAACACACTTCATAGATTATAAATAACTTGTACTGTGATCCTGATAATTTACTCATGTGACTAAAGACAACCAGAGACCACAAAATGGGACAGAAGACATCAAATAATCAACAATAAAGGAAATGCTGGGGGAAAAAAAGGGGGAGGCAACTGTTGAAGTGTTCTAGGCTGGGTCTAACACTGCAACTGTTGCTCTAGGCTGTTACAGGTGTGGAGACTGGTAGGTAAGGGAAGTAACCCAGCAAGGTCTCTGATCACAGCTCAGTTGGGAAACAAGCTTCACAAAAATTCTAAAGCTTCTAACTGGAAAAAAATACCATGATTAACCTTGGTATCTCTCTAACTGGAACACTACACTAGGACTTGAGTACAATCCCAACGAAGTCATTTTCTTTACAGGGCACATGATCATGACCACAGGCACACGATTCAGTTTCATCAGTACTCATTCTGCCTCCCTGCTAACAATGTTATTTTTTATGTGGGCCCCCTATATATTGGCATCACAGTTGTAACACCTGGGTAATATCACAATCATGGCACCCAATGACAGTGCAAATGTTTAAGCAACTAAACCACAGACATCAGATTCCAAGATATCAGTTCTGACAGAAATTCACAAGTCTGTTACCAAAAAAACAAAAAGCCCTGTAAGTACTCAGATACATTTTTGTACATTTCTCAATACATAAGAATGACCCCCGCCACTCCTTAACTGATGGAATTCTGTCTACAGATGGGAAAGTCTGACATCTGAAAACATCATTTTTATATTATTATCTTTTACCTGCTTTAATATTCAATGGTCTCACTTTCTCTGTCTGCCCAGCACTACCGTCCAGGCATGTTTTCTGTTGTTGAGATGTTGAGTCATCCCCATACAATTGCTATAAAAGTGTGCATTTACACTGAAACTCTGTTACATACTCTGAAAAGATGCTGATATGTGTCATTCCATTTACCTCTGCAACACCAACTTCAGATCACACAGGAATGGGTATGGGGGCAACTGCAGGTGCCTTTGGCATGGGGTGGCCAGCACAACATTCCACCACACTGACCATAATACAGCCAACAGCATAACAGAACAGACAGGGGGAAAACTCCAGGCTTTTGGTACAGTTCACTGACACAACACTCCCTCCCACTGACCTTAATGCGTCCCACAGCTTCCTGTGCCTGCATCATGCGCATGGCCTTGGACGGTTGACCTTCTGACACCAGCTGCGTGGAGCCAAGGTAGCGAGCACGGAACAACACTCCTTCAATCAGCACTTCAGGCCGATCAGGGTCACGGATAGCCACTGAAACCATCAAACCAACCAAGTATGAAAACTCTGACATGGCACAGTAAGATCACAAGCAGTGGCAATGTGCAGAAAGCCATGGCAGGATCACTGCACTTTCAGTGCAGAAGTAGTAAACAGCTCTGCTTTACGCTTGCAGCAACAAAATCAGCATCAGTTATTAGATTACTCAACATCACAGTACATGGGAACTACACACTGGCAGTAAGTACTTCAGAGTCCTAAGTAAGTCATCACATAATGCAAAATAATAACAATACAGCAGAACCCCCTGAAAATGAAGTAGCTGGGACCATCATATACTTGATTTACACATGTACCAATGCATAGTGTTTTAACACACACCCAGCACCCAAAGGACAAACTGTTTATAATGTAACACACCTCTGACCTCAATAAATCACGCCACTGGTGTGGCTGAATTAATTGTTAATAATTTTCATTCTTCTGCTAAAACCCAGAGATGGTAAGATTTTGCATGTACAAGCATTTCCCTGCATAAACAATAATAGGGAATTTATAGAGTACTTTACAATTAAAGTATGGAATGTAATACATTCACATACAGTGTCATCCACCATTTACTGATTCAGGCAGCTGCATACTGACTTCAGGGGTTTGCTGTTTAATTGCACCAATGAACACTGGCACATTAAACTGCACTGAAACAACATTAGTTGCACATTTACACTCTACATCGCTAGCTAGGACTCGACCTGCTGTTGAGAATCTCTCTAAACAGAGGGGCCATTTACACATGCACAAATTAATTTGTTTTGGGGGCTGTGCTCAGGCTGGGTGCCAAATACCACATTTACACCTGACCATCTCACCACAGATGCCAGCCGCACTTAACTCTGCTATGAAGTAGGGATAAGAGTGGCTCGCATTCCATTTCACATCATCTGACACGAATAAAAATAAATAAAAAGCAGTGCTAGATTTGTAAGAACTGTGGCAGACAGATAATGCATCTGGAGCAACGATGATGTCAAACTTCTGATTCAAGACAAGTCCAGATTTGTAAGGATTATGGCAGACAGTTGGGGTGTCTGGAGCGATGATGATGTCAAACTTCTGATATAAGTCCAGTCCAGACTGCAGATGTAAATGCAGCAATACAGACTCTGTCCAAACCCAGCTGGACCCAGGCCCCACCCAGGTCAACAGCCCCAGAGACAACATGGCTTGGGAAACCAACTGTGTACATTTTTAACCATGTGTTTCAAGTGCCAAGGGAAATCCATTCTTTCAGTGCCTCATAGGTGATGGCTTACAGATGCAGCAAGATAGCTTTGAATAGTTTCACAGTTTCATTTTTAATAACAATAGATCTACTAAAACAGATCCTCACCTCCACCATAACCAAAGCACAAACCATAGCCAGCCTGTGTTTGATCTTGGGTAGCAGCATTTAACATGATATTGGCAAGATCTTGGGCAAATGCCCTCCATAAACTAAGACTGCAACCAACCAGATTGCTGGGGATACTGCCCACAACACCAAAGATATTCTACAACAAGACAGTGCAGTACTTTTTACACCTTACCTTTGGAATAAGCTGTAAGAAGGACTGTGCTATCTTGGCATGAGGATTTATAAAGCACCCTTTCTCACAGGAGCTCATAGCGCTCTATGATTATTAACAACATTTACAATGACAAAATACACAACCCCACAGACCTGACAAGTCAAGCATCTCTCTCTCTCTCTCTCTCTCTCTCTCTCTCTCTCTCTCTCTCTCTCTCTCTCTCACTCACTCACTCACTCACTCACTCACTCACACACACACACACACACACACACACACACACACACACACACACACACACACACACACACACACACACACAGTATCATGTTGGAAAAAGGTGAGTTTTAAGTCTTGATTTAAAGGAAGCAGCCAGCTGACTTGAGAGAATATCTTTGATGACACTGCGGGATTACAGCTGCATCTCACCCCACTCCACACTGAATAAATCTCAAAGCTCAAGCACAGACATTGGTTTTGTTTGTTTGTTGCTATTGTTTGGGGATGCAGAGAATGTTTAAACACTTTCAGGACATTTCACAGCTTGCCAACACTGGGTGATGCCATCCTATCCAACCCAAAGATTGGCGCAGTCACCAAGATGTTGCGCTTACATCCAATGGAACATCTCAGGGTGTTCGTTTTGTTGTTGCTGCTGCTTTTTTAGTGTTTGTTGTTGCTGTTAGTGTTTTTGTTTGTTTGTTTTTGTTTTGTTTTGTTTTGTTTGCTTGCCTGCTTGTTTGCGTGCGTGCGTGTGTGTGTGTGTGAGTGTGTGCTCTTTTTTTCTGTGCTCTAAAGCTATATTAGTACATAACTGACCAAAACAAAGGAGTATCCAAAGTTTACAGTAAAAGTCAAACTGTCAACAGATATTAATGCAAATCTATCATGCCCCAAACACAAAATCAATGAATCAGCACGCAAGTAAACAGATAATATGTAAATGTATAAAGAGACATAAATAAACATAACAATAATAAAAGTATTTTGCACAAGGAATTTTTTTTTTAAATATTTTATATATATATATGTAAACCATGTGGTTGAGATTGGGTAGGGGGAGTAGTTGAGTCCAACCCAATCTTAACTAAAAAAAAATAATTTTTAATTGTAGTTACTATAACAAACAACTTAATCAATCAATGTATATAAAAAAAAGAAAGAGGAAAACGAAAGGAAGGAAGGATATAAAGAAGAGACAAAAAGATAGAGCCACTAATTACCCTTTCTCAAGTAAAAGAATATTGACAAAGATATTTAATCACCAGTGACACAAAATGTGCACAGGAATTCATCTTGATGACATTCCACTTGCACAAGTGTATTAACCAACAGTACACAATAAATACCTTTTTTCTCATCCTAGTGGTAGGTGAGATATGATACTGCTGCTGAAACAAACTTATTTTGATACTGCTGCTGAAACAAACTTATTTTTGTGTCTTTCAATCTTTTTCTGAATACTGGATGTCAGTTTTTTTCATATCTTTATTTATTTGTTCAAAACATACTTTGCCAACAAAAACACTTCCAGAATACAAGCACAAGTTTCCTCTAGCAAACATAACAAATTCATAATAAACATTGGATCAAATAATGACAATACATTCCCCACACCAGCTAATAAACAACTGCAAACAAAGGCATTGATATCATAAAATGGAGATAGGGAAAAAATAGAGGAAGTGTGTGATAAAGAAACAGGCAAGGTCGTATAGCTAATTACTAGACAGTTAATAACCTGTAAAGTACAAGGATTATAGTAAGAATCTGATTCACTGTTCATGACACATGCTACTTTATGTTGAAAGAGGACTCAGAAACTAGGACAACAGAAATTTGAAAGGCAGAATTACTGGCAGCAGGTGAAGCATGCAAAGCTATTTTCTGGCCTATTCCAGGCTTCAAAAGAGGAAACCTCCGATAGTTCAAGATTCTCAGCAGAAGGGACCTCAATTTTTGCCTCCTTGGCACTCCATCGTGGGAAAGGGGTCAGAGAAACAGAAGAACTGTCCTTCAGGTAAAGAAAGCACCATGGTAAGACTCAACCTTCATCACAATGGAAAAAAGGTCACCACCACCACAAAAGTCTAAATAAATGGAAAGCAAAAGCACAAGGTGGGGAGGTTGAACAGAATGAGGTATGATGCCAAGGGGCCAGAGAAGTGACAAATCTCATCAAAACTTACCAGAGTGTTTGTGTCGGTTAGTCAGGACAGGAGAAGGATGAGGAAGATGGAGTTCCGGAGATAGCGGCGCGGCAAAGATATGCATACATGTGACTTGTTAGGAACAATGAAATGTGGTAAGCAGATTAAAACACAATGTGTACCAAGAGGAAATGGGACTATCAACACACCACACACAAACAATAAGGGCCCTCTTTGAATTAATAAAGCTGCTGCTGTTTTAGTAAGTGTTATGACTGCCTGCTGGTAAGAGCATGGTTAACTGCGGATTTTATCATGAGAAGGAAAAGATGAAGAACGGTGTAGAAACAAAATGCAACTCAGCATTCAGTAGAACTGGCTACGAGAAAAAGGTGTCTTTACTGAACTGCCCAAAGCTAAATATTCAAAGACTGTTTGCTCATAAGACTTGTTGATCCACAATTAATACCCAAACATACAGACAGCAAATGTCACAGGAAAACAACCCATTTGGGTTGAATGGTGACAGGTTCACTACCTCCCTTTAATTAAACACTTTCTGTGACATCCAAAGGACTCACAGTGACTTCTTTTAATGAGAACTCACTTGTCACCATTTTTATTGTGCCTTATCAGATGAAAACAAACATCTGACCGTTATGTGGTGACTGTGAAAAAAAAGTACACTTACAAATCACAGTTAATTATTGACAATTAAAGCACACAAACAGTTTACGTTTAAATGGGCATGTGACTGCTTTTACACCCTAAACTGGCTTTTGTGCTTCAATTACCCCAAGAGTAACAATGCACTGATCACGCAAAACACATCTGTTAGTGGTGGTGGTGACAACATTCATATCAGGAGCAGATCATAACCACAGGAATATGAGCAGTACAAGTAGAACCCATCAAAAAACAAAAACAAAAAAATCCTGCCAAAATGTACATTAACATTCACGAACACCTATACCACATTTACTGTTTATGTCTGAGCATGTGCATGCATATATAAATATGCAAATGCATGTGCTCTGACTCTATGAGACTATGTGCCTGTTTCATGTCCATGTGTGTATGCAGGCATGTGTATGTGCATCTCAGACTAACAAGTGATAGAGATGAAAAAGATGCAGGGCAGGGCGGGTGGGGAGGGGGGGGGGGGGGAGACAGAGAGACAGACAAGAGAGGAGTGACTTTAACACCTAAACAGACATAGACTTGTATTACTAATAGTTACAACATCATTGACAGCAAGGCAACCGCAAATACACACTGAATCCACAGTCATTCTATGCAAGTTAAGTATAGAAAGAACAAAGAAGTATCAACTGACTCACATTCAAAATGGTAAGCTTTTATAAAAAGATTCTTGAAGGAACACAAGCTTGTTTTCTGGTGCACCAAATGACTGAATAAAAGACATGCTGTGTGTGTTGACACCAAACCAAACAGCAAAGAGGCCACTGACACGCATTAGGCCAGCTACAATGCTTGACAGTGCTTACTGATGACTTTCCTTGCATATATTACACAGTCTTTGGTATGGTGTTGTGTAATGTTCATCTAACTTAGGATGGAGCCAACAACTGACGCTCACATAACTTTGTTTCGTAATTTAAATTATTGGCTGTTTCACAGGGAACATGCCACTGAGAGCTATTTCTGTTTGATGGATATCTCCATTGGGCTTTGAATGCTATCATACCAGTTTTGCTGGCTGTGGTTAATGTTGATTTCAAGGTCACAGGTGTCTGAACATTTTCCTTCTTTTTTTCAGTTGAGCTCAGACTGTACATTTGCTACATACTGATAAATGAATATCAACAGGAACATGGTGTTTCAAATAATTTCTGCATTTATTAGGGGAGATGTTAATGTCTTTCCTGTCTAATCAAAAACCTTAATGTTGGTGTTTTATTTGCAAAAACATGGAAAATTTGCGTGATGGATTCCTTTTCTGAACTTTTACATTCTGATACTGGTTTATGTGAGCTTGGTAAACTGTCAAACTCAAAGGAAAATATAAAGGAACTGGCCTTCTGAAAGCATGTTATGGGTAGAAGACAATACCCCCCCCCCCCCCACCCCCCACAACGAAGTAATTTGCAGAGTCCAGAAACATGTGAATTATGTTTAAAAACCTGTCAATTATTTTCCTTTAAAAAATGCTAAAGTCAAGAAGAAGAAAAAACAGTCTGCGTGTGATTTGTCAACATATGCAACAACCATACAGGGTTTGATCCTGACTGAGTCAGAACTTAGCAAGTAACTGAAACTTGCTGCTTGACTTACTTTTCTGAAGTCCATATGACCCTGAATCATCAATGTAGGTCAAGATCACCACAACAGTACGAAAGTGTTAAGCAGTTCAATGGAGATCATCATCATCCAAAAGTTTAAGACCTCATTTGCACAGTAGCTGACACAAAGCTGACATGAAATGTTTTGCCAGTGACAGCTGCCCAGCTTTAATGACAGACACACTCACCACTACATAGCCTTACATATTTTTGTTATATTTTAGTCAGACTAAAAGCCTTTCCACACTGACATGTAGAGACTGCATGCTCTGTAAGATTGTGTGATTTAGAAAAACAAAAAAGTGTAATTACTTCAGCAATGCTTAAGATGAGGACTTCAAAAAAAGCATGGAGTGGTATGTAACCAGCCACAAACAGACAACTTCCTGAATTTGACTACTATGGCTATTATTCTCAATTTATTATTTGCTTGAAGTTGACATCAACAACATCACCTGGGCAAAGTCAAAATGCTGGAATCTTGCAATGATTTGGATTATATATACATTGCATTTAAAATACTTTGTTGACGCTGAAGACTGAATGAAGATCTGGAAAAAGACACTGAGAATCAAAACACAAGTCTGACAAATAGCCAGCAACTAAAATAACCATGCACAGCATACTTTTTTTCTTATTTTTTTCAAATCTGAGTTTAAAAACAACAACATTATGGCACAAAAGCATACCAGTAATGCCTCTTCTTTTTTTTTATAACCTGAACTGAAAATACACACAAATACAAAAACTGTCACTGGCCACACGTTTCCACATCAGAACTGAAAATGAAGGCAACCTCTCATGCTGTCCAAAATCAAGTGTCAAAAAATAAACACAAACCATTGCAGCAAAAAAACAAAACAGAACAAAAAAATGTTCACTCCATTTTTCTGTAATCCAGTGAAAAAACCGTTTCTCTTGTACTACCCAGAAAACAAAATGCACTGAAATCGGATGCTGTATGAAAACATGTTACACCTCTTTGCGTGCATTAACTGAAAAACATTCCACAAGACAAATTCATGGTCCAAAATTTATTTCATTATAATGCAGTGCCCATCTACATGTGAGAAGTTTTCTTCAACACAACTGTTGAATTAGAAAAAAATATCTGAGTTGTTTCTTCAAGTACATTTATTACACAAATCATTTACACATGCTCTGTTTAAACATGCTCTTGACTCTTGCTGTCATTTTCCCATGCAACACAAATCGCCTTCACTGAAAACTAATCCAATCAAACTCATTATTCAAACCAGCTGGTTTCTCCTTCTCTCCCTATGTCTTTTGTCTGTGTATATACACAAAAACAGTTTTGTCTCTTTTCTTCTTTTGTTGTTGTGTTTGTATTTCAGACTTTATTTTCAGCACAACAGAAGGAAATATGATGCTGCAAACTTCTAATTAAAAATATTACACTAACAGTTTTTATTTCAGTTTTATGGATCTGAAACAGAACAAGGCCCAGAGAGCTCGTACAGAATCAACACATATTTTGAGCGTTAATTAACTCGCTTGTGTGTTGATTCACTTTTACAGATCTACTTGAAAGAACAGTTCTTTCCCACATTCTGCTCTGTGCCTGATGTACATTCTGTGAAAATCCCCAGTTATGCAGAAAAATGGTCAATGGCACAGTTCAAAAACCAGCGTTTGGTGTTTTGCCCTGCAGTGAGAACCAAACTTTAGATTCTTCTTCTTCTCTGGAGACAACAAGAAAGGAGATGAGATACTTGGAGAGACACAAACTTTGCTTGTCTGAAATATCCAACACACATACCAAAAGCCCCTCCACCCCCACCCCACCCACTGATTCCTCTCTGGGTTGCTACAGATACTAGCAATTGCCTGTGATTCACAGCAATCATCTGTGATATACATATATATATTTGCATTGTTCATTGCTTATTGTATGCCAGGTTACCAGCATTTCTCCAGAGGTGAACCTGTGCAATTGACAGGACGCTAAAATCCTGAAACTAACTAGCCAGCATTCCTCTCAATTTACAGTCTAGTTCATGCCATGCTATGGTTCATGCCAGTTGGCTCTGTGGAGGATCACCAACAGTCACAGCACAAGCTGGACTTTTCCCTTACAACCCTTTCAGTCCAAACCTGAAGTGTTAGTTCACGCAAACTCACACACACTGCAAAGAAACTTAGCAAAATGCAAAACACAAACTGAGGAAAATTTCACTTGTCCATTCAATGTACAGAAAGGAAAAAGAATGGAAACCAAGGACTCTACAGTAAGTGAGGTGCAAGACTGCATACAGCAGGCCTAAAATGATTGAAAGAAAAGCAAGTCACACACACAAGTCATGCAACATGACTGTAAAAGTTGTACCTTGGCTGGACCGATTTGATTGCTGTTCTGTAACCTTCTCTACAAACAAAAGACAACAGACGGGGTTCAACGTGTTCCTTTTACATCATGGATTTGGCAACACACATTCTGCCTTTGTAAAAATACCAGCCCACCGAAAGAATTAAAAATCTGTGTTGTGCAATTGTGGGTGAAGGAAATGCACACTTCAAGGGGGATGTGCTGCTCACTGAATATACAGACAAAAAATAGCACTGAATGTACAGACAGAAAATAGTACTGAATGTACAAACAGAAAATAGTACTGAATGTACAGACAGAAAATAGTACTGCAGCAGACAGACCCCCTTCCTTTCCAGCAAAAACAGAGAGGAGAGCTGACAGACAGATGGATAGACAGAATTGCTATTTCTTTAGATTATGAAACTGAATAAAACTGACCTCACCCTATATAAAATAAATTAAAAAAAGACGAAAAAAACAACAGCAACCTAATACAAAAAAAGAAAGATTTGCCACTCCCACATGAAGTTTTTATGTTCATGTACTCCCAACCAATGAATTACCGTTCATGGAAAAGAACAACAACAAAATAACGTCTATGCAAATAAGCATTCTCACCTTCTTTAGCTTTGGACTGTCTATGCTGAGCCTGGAAGGTAAAAATGACAAGCAATCAACAAATGAATTTATTACCATATTATTTATTCAGCTTGTTGAGATGAGCACACACTCAATGCCAAAAAGCACACATGCAAACAAGTACACATACACACACACACTCACATAACTCTAGTCACCATCCCTCCAGACATAATGTAAACACACACACTCATTGATTTCATAATCATATAACACTGCTATCTTAAGAAGAAGACACCGCTCTCCCCTCCAACAGACTCACCATTCATGATCAGAGACAGTAAGACTGTCAAAAATAATTTCATGCACAGAATAGCAGAGGGGAACTGACATGTAACCAAGGAGAGTTAACTCCATGTAATCCAGGGAAGATAATTTTTAAAATGCTCACTACAACAGAAATAAAGGTTTGTGGGCTCTGACCCCCCCCCCCCCCCCCCCCCCCCTCTTCTCATCTCAATTAGTCTAACAAATTCATCAAACCAGCATCTTCTCAAACTGAACAGCACATAAGAAAAGGAGGTACGTCAAACATGAAAATAATGACAATCATACAGTGACGGAATCACTTGCAATCTTGTGTCCTCACTTTGTGTCAACAGATCAGGGTGAAAATTTGGCAGGTGAGTACGATTATCGTTCATCATCACAAAACCATTCCCCTTTTGACGCTAATACTCTGCAGTATAGTCAGTACCTGGGCTTGCTGCTGGCCAGCTTCGTTGTCCAGTTCTGGAATTTCCACATACTGGTCACGGCGCTGGTACTGCTTCTGTAGCAGTCGGTCCGTCTCTTCATCTGTATCTGAGTCTGTGCAAACAATGTACACTGACATACAGCTTGTTAGAGAGAGGAACCGCTTTGTCCCTTATGTAATGCATCTATACCCATGCTACATGCACGCACGCACGCACACACACACACACACACACACACACACACACACATTGTGGTGAACTTCAACTGTCATACAGGCCCAGCCCTTGCTGTGGAAGATCTAGGATCCCCTTCACTTGTGAAGAAAGAAAACTACAAGACTAACAAAGGTGAAGAAAACAAAACCTCTGTGCATCATACTCTGTGTGTGCCTCTCACAGCACACAAAAACATAAATAATACAATCAGGTCATTCTACAGTTTAGCAGCCACCCATTCTCCCTTGCTCCCTACATGTGTCAAAGAAATGTACACCAAAATTCATAGACTTCCACATGCAGCTGGATGCTGATAGTGATGTAATCTTGATGTATTCTGGGTAGTATTTCCCACGCCCCATCCCCAATGCAAGTCTACAGTAAAACCACAATGTTAACCAAACACATTTGCTCTCTGCTCATTTGCTGCATCACATGTGCAAATAAACATCATACACCTAGTTTCTGAACATAACCGACTTTTCATCAGTTGTCTGATCAACTGTTTTAATTCTACATTTAGCCAATCAGAATTATATCTGTCAGGCAGTATTATAAATTAGGACATCACCTTGTACAATGCTGGACTGAAGTATGCCCTAAATAATTATGAAAATGCTATGGTATGAATAACAGCTTAGATATGTTATATCAAACATACCAAATGCTACATTACATCACCAATGTAGCCCTGTGGATGGGGGGGGGGGGGGGGGGGGGGGGGGGCAGCAGAGTTACTGAATATTTGGGAGCAGCAGTTGCTTAATATTTGGTACTGTCTCACCTAAAATTCAGTTTTACTCTCATGCATACTTGTGCAGATTCTCTTCCTATTGCAGCAATCTTCCAAGAGGATGCAAAGACTTTAAAAACAACAACTAAGGTCATGGGATGGTGGTGTGGGGGGGGGGGGGGGGGATGACGACCAACTTGCAACTGAAACAGAAGCAGACATGTCCACATCTCATGCCACACTCTCCTACACATCACATGATCAAATCCATGCATCACTGCAAATTTGGCCAAGCACAATTTCACTCCACCTTGGAAAGGGGACCTGCACCATGCAAGGGCAGGTGACAACCATGCAGAATACAGCAGCTTTGGTTTCATGGTGCTGTTCTACTCCCCAGGTGTAAAAACCAGGCTGTTTGCTGTTCACATTTTGAGGTAAAAACTCAGCTGTTGTAAGAATGGCTCTATGAGTCTGATGCACATTTTCATGGTTTTTGTGACTGTGATAGCATGGTTCAACACAAAGTGCACCAAGGAACTGAACACTCCAGCAGCCTATATGCTGTATGATTTCTTTAACTGAAGCATAATTTGCATGCTGTAATTTCATAATTTCAGTTTTGATAATCAAGGCTTGACTTCCAACACATATGATCAATAACCTCCCCCCCCACAAAAAAACACAACAAAAAAACACACACACACACATACAACAACAACCAACAACAACAAAACTGAATTCTATTGTTTGCTGACAACGAAGAACCTTTTGGTGAAACTGCTGCCATAGTTTGTTTTTAAAGCCAGACATTTTTCCTTTCTTGACCTTACACATACAGAATTTTATATATATATATATTCCATACACTTCCTTTCTAAAAGCTCCCTCCTATTTGCTAATGAATGTATTCAGAGTACTTCTTTGCGTAACTGTACATTTAATCATTTGCAAATTTTCACACTGAATAAAGAAATTTATCTGCAGCGGGTTGTGTGTGTGTGTGTGTGTGTGTGTGTATGTGTTGGGGGGGGGGGGGGGGGTTCTTGTGCAGCAAAAAATGCTGCACAACAGTTCTTTACTTCTAATTTTAGCAACGTTGATGGGGTGGGGTGGGGGGAATAGAAACAATGATTAGTAAATCAACAAAATCCAAACAAATAAATGACAAATTCTGTGTTCTATGATTTCAGTGGTATTGAATAAATAAGTTAATTTAAAAAAATATATGATCACAAAAATTGTATACATGATATAACCTAATAATAAAGATTAAAGGGCAAAATTGCATTTGTAGGTGACTATAGCTGTATAGGCTGTAATGTCAGCAAACCAAAAAGAAGAAGGGAAACATCAAAGGAACACTGGCCTAAAATTCAGCCAATTTTGTTTCAACCCTGGCTCACACTACTCTCAAGCAATATCCTCTCAGACCTCCACTGCCCCCATTAACTCAGCTAGCTAAAAATGAAGTGCACATGCCTGAACAGCAAGGGATACTGTGCTTGAAATATGCACAGAAAAAAATCCCCTGTAACAAAACATCAGTGTGAAACTACAGGCTTCTGGGTGTTAAAGTTGAAAAGAAGAAGTGGACGAAATTGCTGAAACAGTGTGAAAGTTGAAAAGAAGAAGAGGAAGAAATTGCTGAAACGGTGTCCATAAAGAATTGCATTTGCAGTGAGTGTAGATGAAAGAACATTAGGGGAGACGGGCAGAGTGAAAGGCAGGTGTAAACCAAAACACCTGCAACATTAAAGAGACTGGCAGAAAAAACCCATATATATGTATATGACATACACATTACGCTATATCCCCTTCCCCCACTCCATCTCTTCCCATAACAAAAACATATCCAGCATGTGTACAAAACCAAAAGCAAAACCAAACAAGGGGCAATGTGTGAGGGGAGTAAGCTGAAGCAGCATTGCTGAGCAGATGGACAAATAAAACTGATACCTCCGGCTTGCTGTCGCACATACGAGCCTTGGCTTGGAGGCTCGGCATCACTTGCATTTTCCTCGGAGGAGTACCGAGGGTCAGAATTATGCCTGTGATTGCTAACATGATTGACTGCTGAACCAGCACGCCCATTTGCACTGACGCTAGCACCATTGCTGCCAAACCCGCTCCGGTCTCGAACCTTGCTGGCTGCCCCGTGTTCTAATGAATCGTCTTTGCGCAGGGGGGCATATTTTTTGCCTTTGTTACGCCGGGTGTATCTCATGCCCCCGCTTTCCTCACACTCGTCATCAGAATCATAACCTACAGAACAAAAAGCATGCACAAAACAGCGTCAAAAAAGCATGCAACTGAAAGGTAAATCAAAACAGAAAAGTCAACAAGAACAAGTCATCAAAGACCAAACAAGACAGGGTGACAATCACATACATGTTATACCAGACGCAACTCACACACACAATTCAAGACAGTTTCTGAGCTACTCTCAAAACACAGACCAAACCAGACCAAAATGCATTCATACTAAGCTAGTCGGTAAAAAATAATTCAGGACAGACCTGATGAGTTTCATATCCACAGGTTGTTGTTACTGTATCAAGATAAACTATTTTCAAAACTACGTACATGTCTAATGACTTCATATTATGACTACCAACAGACTGAAGGAGTACAAAATCAATAATAATTAAAAAAATAAAAATAAAAAATACTATTACTATCTACATATTTAAATGTCATTCACACAAATATATGTATTAATCAAAGATTAGATGTACCTATTTCATTGTAACACAACAAGCAAGTAAGTTCTCAAAATGAAGCAGCCTGAAAACACCAATACAACACGGAAAACTTGATGGGGCACAGAATTCAAACAGACAGGCATGAGCAATATGTAAAACTAAATGAGGTTTCAAAACTGCCCAATTTAGCATACAGATCAGCCAGCCTTCTTTTCTATTTCCTTCATTTTGTAATCAGGCTGTTACATTTTCACCAACAACAGTGGTTGCTGTACTATAGATAATGAAAAATATTTGTATCTTACTTGAGCACTTTTTTCTCTTTTGTTTTCAATTCTACATCAATAGTATATATTTTTATTTTTTTATATTTTTTATATACATATAAAACAGAAAAAAGAAAAAGAATCAGTAAAAGTGTCACCATTATCTTCAAAAATTACTACCTATCAAATGGTAAAATCTTGGTAAGGCGGGAGGGGGGCAGTATTTTATTTTTTGGTAGAATTACATTTTGCATCAACACTGCTATCAGATACAGTGACTTAATAGCAGCTGGCTCTTCTCAGACCACATCAGGCCACACAGACTGGTTATACTTCATTCCATATATATTCCAATTCTGAACCTTTCAAAACAATGTTTTTTTGTTTTTGTTTTAAAGCTATGATTTTATTAATGACAAACATCAACCTCATTAGAAGCTGTCTTTATTTTCACCATCTCATTATCACTCCAGTTTACTGTCAACAGCATTTTTAATTTTTTATTATCTTGGGAGTAAGTGTCAGCAACTGGACTTTAACATCCTGTCAACCCCACAGAGTCATCTCAGGATGAAAGTGTGTATGTACACCAACAGCATGCAACACAGTTCAAATCACAATGACAGGGTGAAGAAAAGCTCAATGACAAGGGACATTCATTTACAACAAGGCAGATTATTTGCAACCAAATCAAGCAGGCCAAACTCCAGATATTCAAGATGCTGCCAACAAAGACAGTTTCATGAAACTTGCAAGACAAGTGCTTACCATTCTGCACATGAACATGATTGTATACATTATATGGTGGACAAGAAACCATTTAAGCTCTGTGTGTGTCTTTGCTGATAGAATTCACAATTTATTCCAATGAATGATGTAGTGTAATTTTTTTCAACAAACAAGTAACTCAACTGGTCTAAATCAAAGCTGGACAGTCAATCAAAACTGGTCTCAATTAAAACTGGGCAGTCAGCAAAAACTGGAAAGTCATCGCAATGTTCAATTGACAAATTATGGAAGAAAAAAAGAAAGAAAATAGCAACAGAAAAAAAGAAAAACAATCTTCTAAAAATACTATTATGTGCTATCATAACATGTAAATTAAATTCTTCATTCACAGATTCTCTTTTTACATCAGTTCACCCTGATATAACCATCATGGCTGAATGGGCTTTAAAAACCAATCACCTACGTATCTATCCACATGAGGATTTCTTGTCAGAAGAGAATGATCAAAGAGTTCTGTTTCTTTACTTTCCAGCATTCTTTGCCTGCAGCTCTTCCAGACTTCCTGTGTCACTACAGTATTCTAAAAGTGGGCACTATATCATTCAACTGGAACTTCTTCATAATTATTCACTTGCTATGCTATCGTTTCACATGCTAAGAAACAAGAATTTGCATGCAGTCAACACTACTGTAATAAAGAGTCAACTCCAAAAGTATAACTGTACTACAAGCATGTCCTCCAAATAACTACTCCATCATGCTTTTACATTGTACCTCGGGGTCTCCTTTCACTCTCCTCATACTGCTCTGCTAGAGGATCAGTGTCCTGGGGATCAAGGTCATGATCCTGGGGTTCAAGGTTATGATCCTGAGGTTCAAGGTCATGACCATGTGGGTCAAGGTCAGGGTCCTGAGGGTCATGATCAGGGCCAAGGACAGAGGCTGACACACTGTCATCCTCCACTGAAAACAAGGACACAACAGTCAGTGCACGTGCAGCATGCTAAATGAACTGTGACCAACAAAAGGATACCACACAAAAATACTGATTAAAAGGTGGGACAAATAACTGATTGGGTAAAGTCAACAACACATAACATTCTTCTTTTTTTAAACACACACACAAAAAAACTGAAATTAAAATACATTTGGAAGCAAGATGTGTTGGAACAACAAATTTACAACATTTTTTGTTGGGGGTGGGGCAGAGGGGGAGGTCAATACTCAAAAATAAGAGTAACATATATACAGAAAACATAATGATGGCTAAGACCACCTTACCTCTTTTTTCTTTTTTCTTAGTAAACATACATTCCAAGTATTGATGAGTTAGCAATGTGTTTGATTATGATTTCAGTGGACTATAAGAGCCAACACTTTACCCCCCCCCCCCCCCCCCCCCCCGCCCCCCCCCCCACCACCACCATCTTATGCAGATATATAACATGTATTTAATCATACCATTATAACCCTGAGGATTTTCCCATACTGACATCATCATGACTCCTGTCTTTATTTCATTCAAACACAATGCTCACTGTGCAGTTCAGTGAGCTTTACCAACAAATACAAATCATTTTGCAAAACCAAACTAAGTTTGTTTCTTGTTTTCTATTCAGCATTTTTGCTTTTCTTCAAAGATAAGAACTGAACAAACAAATAATAGCAAATAACAACAACAAGCACACCCTAATAATCTCTAGATTCCCCCAAATAATAGTTAAGTGGGAGGGATCCAACACACACCAGGGTGCACTGACTGGATAAATCTCAGATAAAAACATATGTTGCCCTTCACACACAGAAATGCAAAAGAGCCATCTGTGTTATACCAACAGGCAATAGACTGTTGAATAGATACCAACTGTTCCAGTAATAACAAAGACTTGCATTTTTTAGTTATCACTAATGATGTCAATGGTGTTAAATGGTGTAAATAATATAACACATTAATCAGCAGATTTAAAGAAATTCCCCTCCTCTCCTCTCCAAAAAGTAAAAATAAAAAGTATAACTTAATAATTAGAAAATCTTATTTTTTGGAATTAATCAAAAGACTCAACTATTAAAAGAAAACAAAAACAGCAATAAACTGCAAACTAAAGAAAACTGACACTGAGAAACCAATGAAAGCTGCATGTGTAAATGAACTGTGCAGGGGAGCAACATAAAACTAAAACAAAAAAGACACACACTTAACTACAAAGCCACATCCAATTCTAACAGACAAAAAAAGAACAAAAAACAACAGAGTATATATATATAAGTTATCATTAAGCATGTTCTGTTTGGCATTGCATCAACATTTTCATAATACCCTACATCCCTTTACCCTCTTCCTGATCCCCCACACACGTGTATGGTGATATTCAGTGTACTAATTAACATTGTCCACACACTCATATTACGCTGATTTTCAGTGTCTTACTATCAGCATATATATATATATATGAGTGTTTCTTTACTGAACTGCAAATTCTCTCAGTGTATATATATATATTGTATAACTTATCAGCACAAACAGGTTAACTGTATTTTTGCAGGACTGAGGACATAAGGCCTTAAGCCGAGCGACAGTACTGCAGTTACTGGTAAGTGCTTTGCAGTATTACTATTAGCCTGATAACTGTCACCCTGCATATCTAATAATATCTAAACCTATCTACATCTTCTTCTCATTATTCTCCCTTTCTTAACTCTCCTTACCAAATGCATGAAAGTGTAGTATACTGGAGACACCATGTGGATAAGGGACACATATCTAACAATTGTTGCTACACCAGACAATACCCATTCACTTGTACTTGTACCCTACAGAACTTAGTTTCAAGTACAAACAGGAAAATCACACCATGAAAAAGGAAACATGGCAAATTACAACACCAGATTTAAAAATGGTAGCAACAATACGAAATGATCAGAAACACACCAAAATTGAGAACCAATGAAGAACTCTACATAAAAACCAGTGATGGTGATTCTGACACCAGTGGTCACCTTTATCACCTCGCGGTTGTTGCTTCTCTTCTTGCTGGCGCTCTATTTCATCACGCACTCGACGCATTTCTTCTTGGCGATCCAGCTGCTCTATGGGTGGATTGTCTCTGTGAAATGGCAACAGTCTGAAAAGTCTACTCAAGCAAAGGTGAGATTTTATTCCTCTGTTTACCAGTTACAGTCTAAAGCTTCCACTGTAAAAGCTGTTATCCCCACAACCCCTCCCCCTTCAATATAACTTTCATTAGACATCACAGTAACAATTGCACTCCCAAGATGATGTAAATTCAATAATAACAACCACCAAAGATGCAACTAGTAGCAGTTCAAGTACATGTTTTGTTACTGGTCTTTTTCTTGTATTGGGTGTGTGTACATGTGCTGGTGCATGTGTGTGGTGTAGTGTAGCATAGAGCCTTGTGAAAAGTTGTTTCTTTTGTCTATGGGCTCTTTGTATAATGATGAAACTAATATGAAAGTATGCTGTAAAGGATGTATGTATGTTGTTGCAAATAAAAGCCCCACATTGATATGCCTGAGAAAAAATGCTTTAAATGTTACTGTATCATCACAGTTTTACCCACACCCCTCTCTTCCTGTTAGATATGTCAGGTTCAGGAAAAAAAAAATTTTTGCACCAAACAAATTGACTAAAAGTAGGTAAGACCCGCCTCTCTTTAGCGCTGGGTAACATGGTCGTCACGAGGCAAATATTGCTCATTTTCAACTTGTCATATCTGCCTTGTTCTGTGCAGTTTGTCAATAAAAACTACTGTCACGCAAAAAACGATCTCTTTACGACCTGTTGATGCCATTATTTTGTGCGTGAATGATGTATTGTGAGTTTGGAAGAAGTTTTAATGAACACACCAAGCGGTCGGAAACCTAGCGTGGTTCTGACGTCGAAAGTCAGATGAGCGAGGTTGGAAAACGGTTGCGTTCGGAAAACCGTTGGGAACTTTTACAAGAAAAACGTACAGACATGAAGTTATACTTTTTTGAAAGAGGAATTCCCATAGATTTATCCATTATAAAATTCGTTAAAATTCTTCGTTTTCAACTGCAGCAAAAATTGAGTCCAAAAAAACATTCATTTTTACCTTAAATTTACACCAAGAAAGTCTGAATGCACCATACTGAATTTGGTATCACTGGAAAGACGAATTTTCGCTCTTTAAAACGGTGTATCGTTTGATACGGAAGCGAGTTCTTGTAAAAGTTCCCGTGCAACGGAAATTGGAGACCCCATAGATTTTGTTGCCTGCTCGAGTTGCGCGATCGCTAAAGTCTGCGACTACGCGAGAGACGCGAAAGATGCTCACCCTGGAGGAACTGGAAAGAAACCGTGGTAAGTTTTTTTTATTTTAGTGATAACTAAGTAAGTTTCCAACACAACCATAACTGTATTTTTGTGCTGTTTACATCTCTTTGGATGCAACTGAAGCAGATTCGTTGTGGTCTGGTCGTAGTTTGAACAACATTACAGAGTTATCTTCTCATTAGTTCCTCCGAAATGCAAACCGCTGTAAAAGTAGTAATTTCTTTCCCCGTAAATCCGAATTGACAAAAACGTGATGTATGATGTATGTTCTCAACAACGAATTTTTTAAAAGGAAATTTAGCAAGTGAATGATTTAAAAAATATATATTTGTTGTTCTTGTCAAGGACAATAACTCTGATTTAGCTAGCAGACGATGCAGTAACGACCCATTTTTTTTTTTTTTTTTTTTTTAATATAGTAGATCTGCTCATCTAGAAAAAAATAAATAAAAGCGAGCCATCAGCCAAAATTAATGTTATATTGAGAGTTTGGAATTGTATTTGCTTCTGAAGAATTTATTTCTTGTTTTTCCCCCTTCTTTCTCTTCTACCTTTTGTGCTCATGGCATACTGGCAAAAAAATTACATGATTCTTTCAGTCTTTGCATATAATAATAATAATAATTACAAGGGTGTGGGGGGTGGTAAAAAAAAGAAGAGAGTAATAATGACAAGTTTTTTGGTTTTTGTTTAACATTTTGCAAGCATGATTGACAAGACAAGACTATGGTAACAAGACAGAAGTAACTATAAAGTCAATAAGAAAGACTGAACAAAATGAAAGAAATAATCACACACACACACACACACACACACACACACACACACACACACACACACACACACACACACACTTCAAGAGCCACATCAAATGTGGGGGTTGTAGGGGGTGGGGAAAATAAAATACTCACAGAGCAATGTTAAATACAGTTTTGAGCATGTAAATTTTTTAATGTCATTGATGTGGGACTCCAATTTTTGTTAGTTTACTTTTCCTTAATAATCCAGGTCTTTTATCTAAACTAAAGTAGGGAAGTTTTTTTGTTTTTAAGTATTGTTAAATAATGGCAAGAGTGACTACAGTCAGGTTTTTGCTTCTGGGATTGTTTCAATAGCTGAGACTGGTAGTAGTAGTCAGATACCTGAAAATTGGTTTTTGTCTGATTCCTTCTTTTTGTACCTTTCTGATTTATTTATTTCTCAAGTGATTACTGCATGATTCACACAAAGTCAAGTAAGTGTTATTTACAACTAAACTTCAGAATTGATGGTTTAATCAGTGAGTATTAAGTGTATTTAATTGGTGAGTATTAAGTGTTAGTGTGCTGTTTATGTTGAAATAAATCTTTTTTACCTGTTTGTTTATATATTTCTTTGTTAATGATTTCAGAGGATGATCAGTTTCATCATCTTGAGGAGAGAATTGGTCCTAGAAAGTGAGGCAGGCCTCAACATCTACCACGAGGCCACACTTGGACTGCAGTTTTTAACTTCTTTTCCTCATTCAAACAAGTCTACATATATTTATAATTTGCCTAAATTTCCATATGCTGTGCATTTCCCTTCTCTGATTAATGCTGAATCTGCAGATACCAGAACCATGGCTGTAGCTCTTTCCATTGCAGAGTTTGATTTGCTTTAATGCTATTGCCATCAAAGATTCACGGTATATTTGCACCCTTTTTTCTCATGGAAACTTGCCTTTGTAGGTAAAATTTAGCTTGCACTTCTTTAGACTTGTGAATTTGTATTGTCTAATTAATGCTGAATCAGCTGATACCAGAATTATGGTTGTACCTCTTTCCATTCCCATGTTATGTTTGATCTTGTCATGGTACCATCAAAGATTGGCGATTGGACAATGTCAGAATTAGTGATTTTTCCATTTTTGGCACTCTGCATCTCCAAAATTTGAGTAAGGATGACTACTGAAAAAATTGTGTTTAGTCTATGTTGTGCAGACACTGTGTAAAACAAGCTGGGTGGATGTGTGACCAATACTTTTTATGCTAGAGCCATACAAACATGGCATTTTGTAAAATGCGCATAAAATGCCTAAAATGATGACTATTTGAAGGGTGATATCTCAAAAAATATTATAGATAATGAAATTTGGTTTGTGTACTTGCCTTGTGTCCCTCTTTAATATCACATATTAATGGAATGCATTGCTTGCTTTTCAAAATTTGGCTGGACCTACCCACTAAAAGGAAAAACATCCTTATGTTACAATACTGCAATATAATATATATAAATACAGAAAATCCTGCTACCGCAAGCCTCTGTCTCTAACAAGAAAAAACACCTGTCCTTTAGTCTTATCACTTTTCCAGGAACAAGTTGTAAAAAATAAAGTATGATATTTAATAAAGTTCATAATATTATGTCAAGAAACACTAAAATGCCACTCTGTGGTTGTGTCCTCAGGGATTAGTCACAGAATGGTCTTAACAACAATGTGGTGCATGTGCTGAAATTGGTGTGGCTATCAACATGTGATCAGACTGGAGATCAGAGCATTTCCGATTCTAGACATTTAAAACCACAAAGGTCATATCATAACGAAGTGCAAAATCATCACATCACAAGCAGTCTTATTCACCATTCACATTACAGTCCTTTACCTAATTAACACAAAAAGTCAGATTCACCACAATAAGCAAAGAATGTATAGCTATATCCTGACCCACTCCAAGCATCAAAGTGAGAACCTTTCACAGCTGTGGGTTGCAGAGTGGACCTAAATTTATACATCTGCAGAACCCAACCACAGGGCGAAACATTTCCAAAGATAAAACTCACTCACAAGCATACAAGCATGCAGGAAAATATTACATGAGCAACCATCTACTCTCCAGAGGGAACCAAGAATTCACTGGTCCTCCAATGGAAGCACTGAACCAAAAATTCACTGATCTTCCAATTGAGGTATTGTTATATAACGTTAATAATGGGTCTGAACTTCAAAGAAAGGTGGTCCCTCTGCACAGAAGTCAATGATGGCAGGTTCCACTGTACATGAACTATAAAAGAAATAAAGAGAATATGAAATAAAGTGCTGCTGTACCTGTTATCACCATAAACAGTAGAAGTGACAGAACCATCAAAAGATCCCATGCTCTTCTACAGTAACCACCCTTCCACAATGATCACCTTGAATAACCTTCTCTGTCACAGCAGTTATCTGGAGTAACCCAATTTGTTAAGTCAACAGCTAGCATCTTCAACTACCACCATGAATACACAAGACTTATTGTAACCACAGAAAAACAAATGTATTTGATTTTTTCCGTCTTAATTTTTTTACATTTTTTTTTTATAGATAACTATACACTTATTGCCATATAGAAAAAAGACAATAATATGCAGGCAATGGTGCACACAGCTCCTCTATAAAATGGCTGACACACTTCATCACCCTACGAGGACAGACACACAGAACTTGAGTGCTATAAAGTTCAACCATCTGTTACTGACTTGACAGACTACCAGTTAATAAGAACTGGTACGAGATTTTGAACTGAGACATGCTATAAATAAAATACAATCAATACCATTACAAATCAGCTGGGCAGCTTAGCCTCTTTCTTGCTGACAACAGATTTAACCCCATCTTCTCTGTACACAGTAGTCTTTCTTCAAAATGGAGGCACCGGCAACATAAGTGTCTGCTCGCTTGCCTAAAGCACAGTCAGCGTCAGTCGAATCAAGGCTTGTGGCACAGTTTACACACTCTGTATGCAGAATTATTATATTTCTGGTGGGACATCAAATGCTGACCTCTGTTGCCCTAGTTCACTCAGGTGTAACAAAGTACCTAAGAATTGTTTCCTTCTTCAGAAAGGAGGATTCTTTCCCAATGTAAAAACTGCACACAGCATCCATACTTATGATACTATTACTGTTACTGCAGCAGTCTTGCAGTTCCTAACTTTTCACAATTTCAGCCAGCCTTCTCATGTTTCAGCCTTATTTGCCAGTACACTCTCTGATAATGATACTACCCTGACAAACTAATGTGTACACAGTACACTTACTAACTTAGTAAACACAACAGACAGATGGATGTTTGGTTTTCTATTCAACTTCAAGTTGCTTCCCTGGCAAGATAGTCCCAGTGAGATATGTTGTGATACACAATGACAGCCAGGTCACAAGGCACACTTCTGCTAACAGATCATCTTAATTTCGGGTGTCAAGACAGCAACAGAGCCCTGCTCAACATTGTACCTTGCACAAAACTGTAATATTGAGTGGGAACTGTCAAGTTTTACACTGATCCTATTATTTTCTTTGTAATATATTATATACTAAAATGGATCTGTAGGAAAATGTTTCATACTGTTTCATAATGTTTCACACTCACAGAGTGACTGACGGAAGTCAAGGGATTGAGGGGAAAGTGTCATGTAAATGATGTGGACTATAACTAAGATTATAAGAATAAAAGGTTAATTTGTTTTCCCTTAAAGCCCAATGCAACACACCTGCGGATCCAAACAGGTTCAGTGGCTTCTCCAAGTTGCTGGGAATCATAGGGTGACTGGAGGGCCACTTGCTTGCTGCGCTGAATGGCTGACTTGATGTCAGCAATGGCCATGTCCAGAGCCTCTCTTTTGGCCTTCAAGTCATTCATGATGGCCTGGGCATCAATGTCTCTTGGACCTTTGGATGCTTCCTGCAAAAAAAATGAAAGAAAAAAAGAAGAACTCTGAGTGTGAGAAAATAAAACAAAAAAACTGAAGTTTTTGCTGAGTCATGAAACATATTGCACACAGTTATAATATCCTTTGATTAATTACAGTGATACAGTATTAACTGAGGAATAAAAAGCATTCTGAGCACAACACTGAATAATGTGACTGTGAATACATGTGACTAACATTGTAACAACCTAAACAAGTCACAACCTAAATCTTAACTTGACAGTTGACTGGATAAGGACTTACTGCTAAAAAATTCAAACTAGCACTGCAGTTCTAAACATAGAATTTTGATGAAGCTGAGACCTAAACTTAGTGTAATGTCAAAAGTGAAATGGACAGGAGTTTAATAAATATAATGATTAATATTCAAAGTGTAATGAATAGTAGCTCAAAAGACAATAGGCATCACATCACAACTGTCATACAGTGTTTGACATGTCTTATGAGATATTTCCAACTTTAACTTAATGTTAAAGATATTTCATTAATAACTGGTATTAAAATAAGACCTGTAAAATGTAATGATTAATATAGTTAGTAATACTAATAGCAGTAACTGTATTTTAACATCATGTCAACTGCACTGGGTCATCACTGGACAAATGATTCATTATACTTTATACAGTAGACTGCAAATGACAGAAAACTAAGTAAAATAACACTGATCATTACCAAAACACAGACTCACAAGCTAAAAACAGTTTACAAATTTACTCCAACAGTCAAGTCAGCCACTCTCTTGAACTTCTCCTGATGATAATGTCAAACTCCAGCCAGAGACAAATTTGTCAACACCTCCAATGACACTGCCTTTCAACAAGTTTCAGTCCCACCAGGGATAACAGAATAGCACTGGTGGTTAGAATATTATCAGTAGGCAAAAATCAATATTGTCACCTGTCTCTATAAATATCATCTTTTCAGTTTCAGCTTTGCAGCCACTGCTTAATCATGCTAACAAAATCTGAAACTAAAAGTAAAAGCTATGTCACTGTGGGTTTTTCAGCCATTTTAAAAATGAAACTAAATCACCTTTATGGTTTACAGATTAATTTATAATGTTCTATACTTACAACTAAAATTAAGCAAAAAATAAACAAATGATAACAAAAACTACATAATCTAATTTTATCATTACACTGAAAATGCTCGTAACTACAGTGGAACATCTGCATCTCTTTTAAAATTTAGTTCTACCTAAAAACCAAACAAGGGGTTTAAAAGTTGGGTGGTCTTTGGTCCTGGGTTCATTTACTTGTAAAAGAGAGTATGACAGGAAATTCTGTTTTGAAGAGAAAAAAGTGGTGTCAAAAAAGGCATGGTATTTTGATCAGTGTGGTCTTTTACCAGCCAGTATTTCCACTGTATTATCTGTCACTGAAAACTACATACAATAGTACTGCTTAATTTTCAGAATGAAAAGGTGTATGTTTCACTTTCAGACACACATATTAGTTATTACTAATATTAGTATATTACCTTTCCTGTTTGTCTAAAGTTCCCTGGTGTTTCATGCCATATTGATGTAAACTCTATTACAAAATCATACACCAGAGTACTAGTCTGCTACTACTACCACAGTACTAGTTAATGCTATACATGTCCAATAATAAAAACACAATGCTATACCTGTCCAGTAATAAAAACAATCAACATGTTAACTGTCAGCAGCCTGTTTTTCACTTTTTCTTCCAAATAATACTACTATATAATCTATCAGACAACAGTGCAACAAGTTTTTTAACTTACAAAAAAAGAGTCAAAGTAATTTACAGCATCTATAGCTGTTCCACAGCAGCTACCACCAAGAGATCTAAGGGCATGTGAAAACAGGAACCCCACTATGTAACCACTTCAGTGGCAATGCCTTGTCTGAATAGCAGCACCACTCCCTTTTTGTTCAGTTTGTTTCTAGTCAGTAGTTTAACTCCCCACCAACAGTAACACCCACAAAGAGTTTGAGCGAGACTGATTCTGTCACACTGTTTAGTGTCTGGAAAGTCTTTAGCTGTAACAATACTATTGCCACTGCCAGTTACCCAGACCTGTGATTTTCTCTTTTGATCTTTTCTTGGTGCATTATGCTCCATTGGATCTTGGTATGTCCTGCTGGACCTTTATAAATGTGTGACTTGAAAATCATGTTAAGTCAGTCCCATGTGGCTGAGTTCAAAGTTTGCCTAAGTCAGTAAGCATCACCGGCTACTGTATAAAATTTACAGTGAATTATGTCTCTCCAGACTGACTAAGTTACCAGAGACAAAAAATTATCTTTCAGTACAAGGTCAACAAGATTCATCTGCTGTTCAATGCTTGCATCAAAATCAAATTGAAAGACCCAGGCACTGGCATAGTAGTATATCAAAACTGGCCAAAACTGACTCTGTGACTGCCAATCAAATTCAATGGTGTGTGAGTTGTTGGCAATTAAATTGTTCTTATTGTTGA
The DNA here is from genome assembly GCA_963584105.1 of Alviniconcha strummeri. Taxonomy (NCBI): domain Eukaryota; kingdom Metazoa; phylum Mollusca; class Gastropoda; family Provannidae; genus Alviniconcha; species Alviniconcha strummeri. The sequence continues at coordinate 8,532,926 of OY757550.1, forward strand.
ATGATATTAGCGTAATTGTACCTTTCCTACACACACCATAATTAGGTTTCCAGATTGTGCTTATTCTGTATTTTGGTTCTGGTGTCCACCTAGCCCATCACTTCAGCTTATTATTTACACAAGTGTAACATTATAATGTTACATAGGAGAGATTATATTTCCTCTGCCATGGGCCAGGTTGCACAGTTTGCAAACACTTCTTAGAATTTGCATACAGCAAACAGTGTCTTAAAAATGTGTACAGGAAAAGATGATGGTACACAAATAACCCACACTGACAAGAACAATCCTGCACTTGTCTAATCAAAATTCTGCCTCCCACACCTACTTAAGAATAATGCGCAAACCTAAAGGACAACATTAACAGCACTACTTTCGGTATCCGCAAGCTTGGGACACTCCATGGCATTCGCTGGTGTCTGGTTAAAACTCACCCTTTCACTGGTACTGGAAGATTCCCGGCATGTTTATTTACCTTCCTGAGTAGGCAGTCTACCATCATTCACCTCAGAGCTAGTGAAATAAACTGGTACAGAACTATCATCATGGCTACGAAAACAACAGATTTTTCTGTGTTGTCTTTTGGAACACTGTAATGAGCTGCCAAATGTGGTCAGCCCCACATGCAGTTAACAGTGGGAAACCAGTAATGCTGCCCAAAACTGATGTAGGCAGTGAACTACCACTAACCTTGCTTGATTTCACCTACTCTACTCCCTAGCCTGGCATCTGTTAAAGTTTGTATGTTCTGACAACTGACTTCACTACACACCCTGACATCAGAGAGACAGAGACTGAACGAGAGAGACTGTTTAAGTTAAAGCGGTTAATTAACCTTCACTGTATGTTGTGGGTGAGAAAGTATTCATACTTGTGGTTATTGCCTCATAACACGAGCAGTTTATGAGGTAATGCTACGAAATTCTATGACTCTGTCAATGAAGGATTGATACCCGTGCTCACTGAAATTGATGTGTTTAGACGAATAAACGTAAGAGTAAACAAACAACAAACCTGTATAAACCCTCCGTACATCATGGGTGTGAGAACACCCATACTCATACTGTAGAACTCTTGCGCGCCATATGTCATGGATGTGGAAGCACCCATGCTTTGCAAAGGAGTGAAATCTGTCCCTTGCACACCCTATGTCATGGATGTGGAGGTACCCATGCCTTCTGAAGGGCCGGGATAGAATCTTTTCCCTGTGTGCCAGCACTCTCAGTCTCACTCAGTCTCAGCAGTCATTTCACCACGGTCATTCACTGGCACCGCACCCAGTTCCTGCTTTTAGGGGGATCGGTTTTGAGCCTGGACATTTTAAGTCATCTGCTGCTTGCAACTAACTTGAGGTTATTTGGTTTTATTTGGGTTGATTTTTATCAGTTTTGGAAAACAAGATATATGACATTAGAATAAAGTAAAAGTAAGTAACTATCCAAGTAAATTCACATGTTAGGAAGAAATGGGACTGGCAACCAAACTGTACACTTATGGAGATTCGCAGGACAATACTTTGACACATGCGCTAACTGCCATGTCTGAGCAGCTTGGAATCTATGCTATGAAAAAAAAGGCATGTTACATATCATGATTGCTGAAGAAGAAGAATCAATCAAACAAACTTGGAGGCCTGTGGTATGCACGATAGTTCTGAAGCCTACCCTAACGGCTTTTCAGTCCCTCCATCCCCACAGAACCCTTTATTCATTCATTATAAATTCTTGTTTTATGTTGGTGTCACAACAAGGTGGTACCAACTCTGCAGACCCCACGCCAGACATGGGCTATAAACAAAATGAACACTGGCACCAGTCATCCCTAGAGCAGTACAGCCTGCTGCCTGCTTCCACACAGTTCCACGTGCGCTATTCAGCCAAGCACAAGCTCATCTTGTTCGCGCTGTTACAGGGAATTAGAGATGTAAGACTTGATAAGAAGATGTAACTGGACCCCCCCCCCCCCCACAAACAAAGAGAAATGAATGACCAGCGCACCTATAATAGTGTAAATCAAGCGAGCGGGAGAGCGGCCGGATCAAAGATGGGCAACTTTCTGTCTGGTGGTGTGTGTGTGTGTGTGTGTGGGGGGGGGGGGGGTCTTTGCGACCTTCCAGTGGGTTACCAACTGCAGGTGTTTGCATGCTCATGTGCAGTCACTGCCCCTCCCCATCTGACAGTAACTTGAGTAAGTGTGTGCGCACACGTCTGTGTGTGTGAATGTGTAAACTGTAACTGCCAGAGAGAGCAACTGCAAGAGAAAGATGGGGGCTGAATTCATAATGACATCTGTCTTCCATATCTATTTTTTTTCTCTTTTTTTTTCTTCTCCACTGTAGGCCTACATGAAAATGTTTACACAAACATCACACACAAACTGACCGTTACACACACTCATGGTGTCAGGTTTGACTGCACACAGCAAGTAATACACTACTGCTTTCATGAAAGTATGGGTAAATGCACACCCATGATGTATGGCCACAGAAGTTGCCTTCACAAAAGAGTATGGGTGAATGCACACCCACGATGTATGGCCACGAATGTGGCCCTCGCAATGGACTATGGGTGAATGCACACCCACAACGTACGGCAACGGATGTTGCCTTCACAACAGAATATGGGTAATGCACACCCACGACATACGGCCACAGATGTTGCCTTCATTAAAAGTAAGGGTGTCTGCACACTCACAACGTACTTTAGGCGATGTACGGCAAAGGTTAAAATGCACTATGTCATACAGTTCTGGATTTTTCTGCGTACAATCAACGCATGGTTTGAACAATCGATGGAGAGGGGTTTATTTTTTGTGCTAAAAATGCCTTGATGATAATATACAAAACTTTCTATCAGAATTTGGTTGCGAGAACAAAACTCAGTTTGCTGGATTTTTGACAGTCAACTGTTGTCAGATTGTGACCTTCGAAAATTGTGAAAATAAGTCAATGTCATCAAAACAGCAAAGTCTGAAAGAGCTTGCTTGGAGTTTGATATACATATTATATAATATTAAATATATACACATGTATACTTTAATGAGACAAAATAATACATGAGATCATGTATACCCCAAACATCCACAGGTAATGTTTTTGCATAATCATATCATTATGTAAGGGTATATAACACTGACTGATCATTACATCTAGACTAACATAATTTTTTAATTTACACAAGTAAATTTTAGAAATATAATGGAAAATAACCCAAATGAAAATCATCTTACATCATCCTCTGAAGACTTTGTCATCTCCTGTTCAATGTTAGCTTTTTGCTTCAGGCGCAGTTGGTGAGACGGTGAGTTGTGGTCAAAGCCTGGGCCATCTTCTGCATCACTGCCTTGGCTGCTGGATAAACCATCTTCAACTGTAGGGAATCCCGGCGTGGAATTTTCTCCATCCGATGTCACACTCTCAACCTCTACACTGTCACACTCTGTTGCCTCTGGGGACAGAGTGAAAGCTTTTCTGCCCTCATGCAGGCATGAGTCAGAGTTCAGCGGGATTTCAGTCAGAGAGTCTTCACACACTCTCTCTTGAGCAACATGTCCATTAAGATCATTCAGAATTTTCTGATGCAAGACTTTTTCTGGGGAAGGTTCACGTGAACTGTCTACAGAGTCACTACCATGGCTGTGTAAACTGTTAGGTTTGAGACTGAGAGAATCATTAGAGCTTGAGTACGCTAACCGCATACCAACATAGGAGTTACCATGTTGCACTCTAGCGTATTTCACATAATCATACTCATTTTCAATATCCACATTTCGTCGCACTGGTGCTAAAATCTCCATTTTCCCAGCTTCTGATAACTTCTCTGGCTCAACTTCTTTCCCTTCCAGGCCTGTGGCCACAACAGAATGGGATCGAACGTCAATGCTTTCTCTGCACCCTTCTGTCTCTCTGTCAGAACTGGAACTATCTCGCTTCCCTGCCTGGTCGCAGATTCTGCGAGCAAGTCCAGGTGATTGTTTCAAGTTTTTTATTTTTGGCTTGATGGTATGGGGCTGCTGGGAAGCTGCATTGTCACTGCTATCATAACTTTTTACTTCCCCCACGACCGGAATGTTGTTGCGAATTTCAAGGCTGTTGCGTTTCTTGGAGCCATCAGCCTCATCTAAGCCACCACCAGAGCTGCTTGGATGTGGAGATTTTTTCCGGCGCACAACCTCTTGGGCAGAGGTATCTGAAACACTCAAACTCTGCAATGTCTTTTTGGACAAGACTGCATCTAAGCTTGTACTATCAGTCCCACCACCATTTCTTTTCCCCTCTCTCGACCTTTCCCTCTTCCTTTCTGCTCCTCCTGACGCAAGTGATGTAGCTTTGGTAACTGCTTCATTTCTGCCTTCATCAATCTCAGGATTATTTCCCTTATTCATTTGCTTCATTCTCCAGCTTGTGTAGTGCTCAGACAAGGGGAGGTCAGATGCTTCAAATGTCTCCATATCATCTGGAGGAAGGTCATTTTCAAAATCAGGAGGGTAGGAGTCTGTGCTATCTTCACTTCCTCGGCGTGACAGCATGCTGGTGCTGGTTGTGTCACCTTCCTCCAGCAGGTTTTGATAAGAAATGGAACTTATCTCACTGGCATGACGGGAGTTGTCACCGCCTAAGTGAACTTCAATGCTGAAATTGTCCGCTCCATCGTCCAGGGTGGAGGTAATTGACTGGTCAAACGCCTGCGCTTGGCTGGGAGGAAAAGACCCACCACAAGCTTGCAGCTGGTCATCCTCACACCCTTCAGGGTCTGATACATTGTCATAGGAGGCTCTCTCCTCTCCATCCGACATCCTGGATTTTCTAGTTGCCAACCTCAAAATCTGGAAAAAAAGAAAATAAGATGACTGAACTGAAATATGCAATAATACACATAGCTGAGCCAACTAGACAAATAGATGTCCAACTTTCATTTTTGCATGGCTAATGCTGCTGTTTGCTGTGGCAAAAAAACAACAACAAAAAAACAAAAAACAAATACTGCACACTGTTTGGGTCAAATACCTCTAACTTGTCTAAGTAACCAAAGTCAAGATCTTTAGCTTAAAAAATTATGTGAGATAAATGTCAAGTCCAAAATCCAAATATTAACTATTCAGGCACTGTAACAATAATAATTAGTAGTAGTACTACTACTACCTTTTCTTTTTCTTTTTTTAAATCTGAAAAAAGAAAATGATTAAAAAAAAAAAAAAAGTTAAAAGTCATTGGCTGGCTGGCAATGGCATTATTCTCTGTTTGAGTACTTTGATTCAGAATACTGAGCTCTGCTCTGTCTGCATGTTGTATGCAGGGTCAGTACGATACAAGTGAAACCAATATAAAACCAGATCTACAGAAATGTTATGCAACCTGTCTAGCACGATTTCTGGGCATTGCAAAACAAATTCCTGGCACTTAGTTCTTAGATTCTGACACTATAAATCATACTGACCAGTAACCAGTAATCTCGCCAGATATTTTTCAAGCAAATGTGACACCTACAAGGTATATTGAAACAGGTGAGACAATCACTGTAACCAGTCAAATACACTGCCATTTATAGATCTATCTACTACTACTACTAGTACTAGGGCTTTACTACTAGTACCAGCAAACACCGTTCCCTTCCCCATCTAGTGCACACACACACACACACACACACACACACGCATACATATGCGCACATTGCACAAATGCATATATACACACACATACATTCAGACCATGCTCTCTCTCTCTCTCTCTCTCTCTCTGTGCTGAGATTAATTATTTATTAATACATATTCTTCTACAACCAGACAAGCAAAATAACAGCTGGTATGTATGACTGCTGATTTTGTTTCTGGTCTTTGCTGATCTTAACCAGTAAAAGACAGAAAATTACTGGTTAACGCAAACGTTGACTGACATAGGTGATAGGGCAAAACTCTGAATCTGATGATCTACTTAAGGCAATATATCATTTGATTTTGAACAATATCTTCCTGAAATTTCTCAAACAGCTTTGTTGGAAGGTAACATTTTACATCAGACTAACATTATCTGTCACTATGTTAGCGCACCGCCACTGTTTCCATTTATTTTAACAACACAACAATGTCAATGAAACTAAAATGTGTGGAAAATCATTTTCAATAATAATTAATATAATTTGTAAAAGAAAAATGTCCAAAGCTGAACATAATAATTGAAAGTTACAATTTCACTGATGCACATTTTCTACTGACTTTACGTTACAAAAATTCAACAGAAAAGTAAAAATCAATTTGAAATTACATTTTTTGGGGGGTAGTTTTAGCTGCATATGTCAGTGTGTATGTTGGCGTATGCTTGCCAATGGCACGTAAGTTTCAAACCATACTATTCTAAAACTTCACCAATTTTTTTTTAATAACAAGTATGAATTAGTACAATACTCAATTGTTGTTGTGGTTGGTGTTTTTTTTTGGGGGGGGGGGGGGGGGGGGGTTCTGATTTAGATTATTTTCCTTTCTTTCTTTTAACAGTTTCAAACTTCAGTATTTTAAAACTTTACACTAAAAAAATCTTCGAAACTTGCATTTTTCCATTCTTTCTTTTCAAAAGTATACTTAACATAATCCATAACTGACTGTTTTAGGGTGCCTGACTACTTCAGTTCTAGACTACACGTTTTTTAAGCCTAAAATCACCACAACAGTAGATGAGATTACTCAGTAATAATGTAGGTATTATTTTTAGTATTTTATATAAATTAATTCATCCCCACTGAGGCAACATCCAGTGGGGTGATGCCCACTGAGGCAATGCCTGGTGGGGCAATGGTCTGGGTCTCTAAGTTCTAACATGCATATATATATATATATATGATCTTCTCTTGCAAATGCATGCGTATAGTGATATGGCATACACATGGAAGACCTCGGTTTATAATACATTAATAGTTAATACTAAATTGACTAATAATAGTCTTACCCAAGGACATTTGTCACATTTTGTACAGTCTGCACAGAACTGGACTCTTGAAAGAGAAATCTCTGGGTTTACAAAGCAAAGCATGTAAACTGTCATGGTCACCCACGCACTCTCTCTCTCTCTCTCTCTCTCTCTCTCTCTCTCACACACACACACGCACACACACACACACGCACACACACACATAGCTCTGGCAAAGTGTACACATTAAAAATTCAGGCCCTCACCCCAAAGGACCATCTCCCCAACAGGCATCACCTCAACAAAATCAGTTAGAGAGTTGGTGGTGCAGAGCAACACTTAACAGTACTCACTCTCAAAAGCCAAAGTGAAACACAATCAACTGTAGTCATCAAATGGATAGATGACCATTAGATGTTAATTGCTAGGCTTAGTGCCACCTCAAGAAATTATCCAGAGTCAATTCTGTGCAGACTCTATGGTCCCTCAGGGGGATACACTTGCAGAAAGATTGCATATACATATATATGTTAAAGACCCTGTAGTCCATGTCAGACTAGGAGTTCAGTGGATTATGGAAATGCCAATATAACCCAGCATGCACTAAAACTGTGACTGTGTCAGTCTTCTAAGTGTTGAAGCTGGACACTATACATGAAAGATGATGGCCCAATATGCACTGCCCCATCTGATAATAATATACAAACTGCCTCAACAGGACTAAACCATTATTTATAAATATTTAGACTTGGTTCAAGTGCTTGGCCTTGTAACTTAGACTGGATAAATTGGGAGATTTATGAGCCTTGTCACACTGTCACTAGTCTCAGTGTAATATATATATATATATATACACAAACATCTGAATGCTGCTTACCTACAAGCAGTGTCTTAAGACTGTTAAAATGGGAGGAGGGGGGGGGGGGGGGACAGTATTACTACTACTGTGGAGTACTACTCGCAGTTTATTAAGTACTAGTACTTACTGCTTTACGAATACGAGGGCTAGACAACTGACTTAAACGTTTCCTAAATCCCACACTACTTTCACATGTCGGGAACAACTAATCTCCGTGTTCTAACCCACCACAGCAGACACAAATTCCACAAAGAAATGATGCTGCCAAACTATGTACTTCGTAGTTTTTACCGTAATTATCATGTATTGTGTCACTTGACACATCACCGGTCTAGTGAGTCACATAAAATGTTCAAACCTCTTAAATTAACAATGGCAACGACATAGTTTTACCTCAGTAAAAAAGTTTAAATAGTGTATTACAATTTTACCTGCTAAAGACAGAGAATAACGCGACAGATCTTGTAATTATTCATGTCCATACATTGCATTATAAACACAGATGTCAAGCACTAAGCAGCAGACATTTTAATAACTGAGAGTTCTTTAAATTAGTTTCGAATTATACAAGATGTATCAGTGATGTTTTCAGCAAAACATGTACAAACTATTCAACTGCATTAAATCATATGAAATGTATTAATAATGCCTCGTTTATGAAAAGCCTATATCGTTTAATGCGAAACTGTTGGTCACATGATCAATCCACGTTTCTGCCTTTCTAGCTGAGTCGTCTGAGAGGGCAACACCATACATCATTTCACTGGTTGTCCAATCTAGACTCAATCCAAGATGGTAAGTTCCATCTAGTTTTTATTTATGTATAGTTCGGTTTTCTGTGTATATGTGTACCGTATGGGTATGTTTGATTTGTTCTTGAGCGATGAATTTGTAATGTTCCTTCCGTTCAAGAAAAGGTACCCAGCTGTATTTGCGTCGTTGTGGTGAAACACCAAATCTGAGAAATGGACTATGCTGTCTGAATGAAAAAAAATTGTTTGCCTTTAGCTTTGGCCAAATTCTATTTTTTCTGATTTTATTCTCTCTCTAGGGTGCTTGTTTAACTCCATGAATCGATATGTTGTTTGTTTACTAACTTGTTTTGAGCGTCGCAGATTGCCCAATACGAGTCAAAATGTCTGTGACGAACTTAAGCAACGTGTGTGACCTCAGTTGTGATGATCAGCTGACTGCCTCTAACGTCATGATTTGAACTTGAAATTAGTTTTCTTTAATAATTTTGTTAAGATCTGCAAAACGAGCAAGTCTGCAATTGAGCAAGCTGGCAGGTTTTACACTTTCAACTGCCCTGACAGTAACACTTTCAGTGTTTGATATTTATATGCATAATAATAAAAAAATTAACAGAAAATGGGACAGCAAAGATTTTTCATCGATAAAATTAAAAGTGGCTGTTAAGTGATGCAGTCAGTCACAAAAGCCCATGCTTGCAGTTTACTACAGTGCTTTGGGTCATGAAGGTTTGCTTCTGCGTCGGGCATGCAGCTGAACCAAACAGTTTCCAAATTTCCTTACAATTTACAGCTGTGCAAATGATAATAATTGTACACTTGTGGCTGTCCTGCAGCCCAAGACACTTTACAATAATAAAAAAATATTCATACATAGGCTGTGTCTCAAAACAAAACATATTCAAAGCATATTCGCATGTACACACACTGCTTGATTGGGGTTAAGCTGAAAGAACATCTTACCCAAGTGTTTTTCTACATGTTGCTAGTCAAAATCATGTTATTGTGAAATGACAGTCAGTCGTGTGTCATGCCTCATGGTGAGTGGGTGGGTGGGTGTGAGTGTATGGGTGTCTGTGTAATCACATAGTGGATGGTTGGGTGTGAAATGTTTGAGTGTTGATGAATGAATTTACAGTGCTTGTCCCTCCCCCCCCCACCCCCCCCCCCCCACCCCGGCCCCCCCAACACACGTCTTTGGATTGTCATGATTTTGTTATTGATAATGTACAGGTTACAGCACTGTAAACATAAGAGTTATTATTAAATAAATTATTAGTCATTTGAACTGATTTGTAGGGATTGCATTTAACTTTGTGAACATTATTAACTGAAAATTGGCAAAAGTCAACATGTCCGTAAACAGCTTCCCCTGGAAAGCCAACATTGTGGCCAACATATTTAAATGCACAAGCAAACTGTTGGTGTCAGCACAACTAGCCAATAAACTAATCAGGAGAGAAAAATTGCAGTTTTTGTCCAACACTTTCTGCCAACATTTGACACTCCTGTTTCAGTACTTTATAATTGCATACGATGCACATATTCTAAGATGTTTAAAATGCAAGATAAGCAGGGGTTGCGCTGCCTTTCAGAGATTTGCGTCAGCCGACGCAAAACATTACATGTTTTGCGTCACTGATACGAAAAATGCATAGCCTACAGCATACACCTTGGACTGAATTAGTGCACAAAGCGAAATTGATGGAGCTCATGATCTGTAAAGTGAGCAGACGAAAATAGTAAAACGAAAGTCTATCCATGCAGGAAAAAGTGGAAACGTTCAGTAAATATCCCATTCATAAAGAGTTTGAATAGATCGGAACATTATACGTGGCATCATTTTCCCAAGATGAGCAGACGATGTTGGCAAACCCAGTTCTTGTCTACCGTGGGTTTTGGTAACAAGATGAAGTTGAAATCAAGGCTGCCGCCATTTTCTCTCATTCATATTTGATGTCAACGCACATTTTGTTTACGGCTTTGTAGTCACCTACATTTGAGTAAATTCTGATACGCACAGACAGTTACACTAGGCACATTTTTTCTTTCTTTCTGATTTCGTGTTTGGGATTGTGTCCTCTGTCAACAGACTGGAAATTATCATTGATCAGTTTAGCGGGATACGCGATTTCTCGCTGGCCAGACTGAGATGGAGGCCAATTATTCTTCCAGATTGGGGGGGGGGGGGGGGGGGTATCGCCATATAGCCCAAAATGAAAATGTTACGACACGTCTCATTCAGTCAGGTATAGCATGGTAATAAAACACTGTCCTGGTTTAACCCAATTAACCCCAGACCAGCCACTGCCCTTTCTCTACAAAATCCCATGTGAAGGGAAGTAACTGTGTCAAATGATCCCAGAATACAACTTTAAAACTCCATAATAAACACCAAATAAAAGTTTCAGCTGACTTTGTATTTTTCCCAGTTTGTAAAGACATTGTTCTTGTATATCCAACAGTTTATTTTATTTTATTTTTTATTGTTTTTTTAACTCTAATAAAAGCATATTTAAAAAAAAAAAAATCCAAGTCAGAAATGTCCTCATCAGAATGTCAGGTTTTGTTAAGGTGCCTGCAGGGTAACCAACTTAGCAAAATTTCCAGTTTGAATCTCCAAAGATGAAGCTCTGTGAATTTGTTAGGGTGCCCACAGTAAGCAGCTGATCCAGATTTGCGGTTCAAATCTCAAAGGATGAAGCTCTGATGCCATTGCTAACAAGGGCTTTTATTTTCTTGCATCTATTGTGTGTCCATCTCACAACTTTGAAAATTCACATTGTCTCTCAAACTCCACAGAACTTCAACAAAAGGACATCACCGGTAGTAGTGCACAGTAGCAAAAATGAGGCTACAAGTCTCACGAGAATCCCATTCCTATTTGCATAAGCTGGGATGCCAGCATGGAGCATCTGCTTAATGGCCACTACCAGGCGGTCTCTGGTCACACAGTTAGAAAAAAAGAATGGGCAGTCTGGGGCAAAGTGGGTTAAGAAAAACAACTCTGTGTAGGGAATTAGTGGCAGCTGAACCAGAAGTTGTTTTCTTTGATGTGACTGTCTTACCTCTGACGCCAATATTTTCACATTTCCTCCATTTCTGTGACACCAAAATGTGAGGAATGCTTCTTTAACTCTGGGCATTTTTGGATTCTGACATAACAAAAATCCTGAAAATCTGTATATAAAGTACAAAATTTGTCAGTGTATTTGAGACCCTGGATTGTTCTAGATATTTGTAATAGGATTTAACAACCTGTCCTTTTAAACAATACTTTCAACACAGTAAGACAAAAGGAGATTTAGAGTTAGACCTTGAGAAATTAACAAAACTTGTTTTAGCAGTTGTTAAATAAAGTCTGCCAGTCAAGTTTTGACAATTTCCAAATAAGATCTGCAAAATCTGCCTTTGTCAGATTGCATTTTCCATATTCCCAGAGTAAGGCAGTGGCCTGTGAATTTGCAGTCTTGGCCTTGTCACATCCAGAAAACTGGATCTGCTGCAGCAAGGCTAGCAGTGTTGTTAGTAAATGTTACATGATCACTTTACTGATGTCTGTTTTTCTCTGTTTCCAGGTGAATTTCACTGTAGATCAGATCCGTGGGATCATGGACAATAAGAAGAACATCCGTAACATGTCCGTGATTGCCCATGTGGACCATGGAAAATCCACCCTGACTGACTCCCTGGTCAGTAAAGCTGGTATCATTGCCAATTCCAAGGCTGGTGAGACTCGCTTTACTGATACCCGGAAAGATGAGCAGGAACGATGCATCACCATCAAGTCCACGTAAGTTTTTGTGTGGAAAGTGGAAGGCACTTAAGTAGTTCTAGTATTGTAATGTAGAAAATAGGGTCTTATGTACTGAATGGCTTGCATGTACATTGGAAGCATCCACTAACTGTGAACTTGTTTATTGTTTGTTTTTGTGATACTACCACAATACAAATAAAATAAACATGATGCACAATAAATCATTAAAGGTGCTGATGACTACACTTTGGCACCAATATATTTACATAATACATGCATGAACAGCACAAATACATAAAACGGGTGATCATAATGCAGTGAATACACAAGGAGCCAGATGCATTTTCTTTTAAAAACATTACATTGATCATAGCATGTGTTACCACAGTATAGCATCATATGATGCATCATGTGTTACCGCAGCAGCACGTAAAAGGTCCCGGTCATTCTGCCAAAAGTGCAGGTGACAGGTTATAGCTAGACACGCATACACACCTTACATATGTGGCTTTGCATGAAGCGGCATGGTGTACACAGGACTTGCGCCAAGACGGCTGCAGTTTCATGTGGCACCAGCCATGCCAGCGCTGTAAGTACACCACTTCAGTGGATATTCAGTAATGCATTATAAAGCTAGTCACTCGGGTAGAGCCACATGCGATCACAGTGAGTCTGCTCAAGAGAACAGAGAATAGCGCTATATAAGCAATCATCAATCAAATCAATGTGTCTTAGGGCCATCTCCATGTACTATGAGCTCAACAAAGAGGACATGAAGTACATCAAGCAGGACTACGACGCTGAAAACAACGCCTTTTTGATCAACCTGATCGACTCCCCTGGCCACGTGGATTTCTCCTCTGAGGTCACTGCAGCCCTGCGTGTCACCGATGGTGCCCTCGTCGTTGTTGACTGTGTCTCTGGTGAGTGGAGTTGCAGCAGCATGTGACAAGAATAACCTGTGAAATTCCTGGTTGTGTGCCTGTTGCACAGATAAAAATAAATTCATCTTTGTGCTTTATTCCAAAGTTAACAAAAGGCGCTTAAAAGTTCCATAAGGAAGATGTCTAATAGGAAGAAATTTTTATCCCATTTGCATGGGTGAAAGTACATCCGTATTTATACGGAGATTCGTAAAATTGAAATGTGCGTACGGAGATCTCCGTATTTTGAAAATTTCCAGAATAAAAAGATTTTTTTTTTTTTTTTTTTTTCGATTTCGTTCCTCAATCTGGACCAATCCATACACCCAACCACTTGCAGATCCATGTTTTCTGAAGCTAACGCATGCGCATGCATTGCCAGAAGTGGTGAAAATTGTTGTAGATTGGTGGGATCCCTGCTGTATACATCTGAGAAGTCCAGAGCAGTACGAAAAAAATGCCATGTTTGTCAGAGGGCTATGAGCTTTCCGTCACCATTGACAAAAATGTAAAAAACCCAAATGGAACTGAAAGTGGATTCAGGAGGTGGACACTGTCGGAGTACCATTTCGACAGTGGTGTCGAAAGTTCGATGAGCTGAGGGTTGCAACTAAAAAACTAAACATTATCAACTAAAAACCGAATGAAAAGGAACTGGGCTCGGAGGTGGACATCAGATCCTTCTTTAAGAAACCTCGTATAAATTGATACCCATAGACAGAGCACTCTTGCAACCTGAGAACCGTAGATAGAGGATCAAGAGCAACTAGTTAGAATTGTTCAGGAAAAGTGAAACAATACTTTGAGTTTGACAACAGATTTTTTTATAACCAGAAGTTGAATGGAAGTTCAGTGACACTGACAGCAGAAAATATGCATGTTGCAAAGACAAGGAGTGTATCCCACTGAAAAGTAAAAGTTATTAATTGCAGTAGTTACTATGATAGTATTAATAACTTTGGTGAGGCACATTCAATCAGGAGTAGGAACATCTGCATCTGTTAAAATGTTACGTGAAGTAAGGTCAGTATGATTATGTAGTAGTACTACTATAAGTTATAATACTTGAACCTTTAAAGTAAGAAATTTCTTAGTTGTAATTTATTTTAGTTTGTATTGCATTGAGAATCCTGTCCGAATGTCTGGGGAGTGAGACTTGGTTAACCTATACTTTGTTCTGTAACTGTTTATCATATACACTTGGTGATATTAGTTATTCAGCTTCATTTATACATATAATTTAAATATTCCCAGCAGTAGCCTTTGATGTGTTTGTTCTCAGTTTAACTTTTGTTGTAAGGAAAAGCCACAAAACAACCACACATTTGCTAAAACTGCTCAGTTTTAAAAGGGGTGTTGCCCCCTTTACCCCCACCAGGGGCCTTGGCAGCCCCTAGACCCCAGCCTTCTGTATTTCAAGAATTAACAGCTTTCACCCATGCATTTGTTATTTCCATTTTAAATGTAAGTTGCTTGCAATAGTATGACTAGTATTCAGTTTTAAAGTGTGCTTTTGAAATGTCTTAAGACGGTCTTGACTCGTGATCAACTTTATGATGATGTATGTGCATAGGGTTGCTCACACATGCATGTTGTGTTCTTTGAGTGTGAAATCAAAGTGCAAGAAAGGGGTGAGAAGGAAGTAGTGACAAGGTTAAGTTAAGCATGTCGGATAACTGTAATTTATTGTCTGGTGTGTTTTTACAGCTTTTTGTTGGTGGCAGTCTCAAGTGTGCCTACAGCGAATTTTTCATATTGGAAAAGAAAATTAATTGACAGTACACTCTTAAATTAATCAGGGTGTGTGGAGAGTTTCATTTCTTGACAGTGCTTTGCAGTCAACACCCCCACCCACCCCAAACATCACTTAATTGAACAGGGTGTGTGGGGAGACATGTTCCATTGTGGGAAGCTGGCATGGCTGGTTTTGTTGCAGGTGTGTGCGTGCAGACGGAGACTGTGCTGCGTCAGGCAATCAGCGAGCGTATCCGCCCTGTGCTGTTCATGAACAAGATGGACCTAGCCCTGCTGACACTGCAGCTGGATGCTGAGGATCTGTACCAGACCTTCCAGCGCATCATTGAGAATGTCAACGTCATCGTTGGCACCTATTCTGAGGAAGATGGACCCATGGGAAACATTGCAGTGAGTGCTTGGGTGCTAAGCTGAATAAAGAGACACATCGTGGTGGTTCTCGTGTGCACAGGCTTTTGTCGGTGGGTAATGTCTTCCTTGTGGAGAAAGAGCAGATGTGTTAGGAGGATTGCACTAAGTCATAATTCTTAGTGAACAGTTCAGGCATGGTGATCAGCAGTTTCCATGTATGCTGCACACTGACTGTTCCAGAAGTTGTCATCAGTTGTCTTTCAAAGTGACACTGTATTCAAAAGTGCATTTACTGGCATTCCCTCAGGTGACCAGCTTGTGTCTCTTGATTTATTTAGCAGCTGCACTGTTGTTCCCGCGGGTGATGTGGGCATATCAGTCCCTCAGACAATGACCTATGTTTTTGGTAGCGAGTTGTATTTGTCCCTACATTAAGGGTCTACATTGGTGATGACAGTGACCTGTATGCATTTGCTCTCCACTACAGGTGGACCCCAAGGATGGCACTGTTGGGTTTGGCTCTGGCCTGCATGGCTGGGCCTTTACCCTCAAGGACTTTGCCAAGCTGTACTCCAGCAAGTTCAATATGCCTGAGGAGAAGCTGATGAAGCGTTTGTGGGGTGACCAGTTCTACCATGCTGGTGAGAAGAAGTGGATCAAGGACCAACGTGACAATGCCTGCCGTGGCTTCACTCAGTACATCCTGAACCCCATCTACCAGGTGAGGCAGCACAGGTTAGCGTCTGGCGACAGCGTAATTACTACCATGTAGAACTGTCATGAAGGGCACCTTAGTTTCTGTGTGCCTTTACACATGCATGAAGCATTTTTAGTGGTTGTTAAAATCTTCTGTCTGTTCAAAAACAGGTATCTTGCGATGGCTAAATACTCTTTCTGCACATTGAGCCTTTGTAAGATATTCCAGCTTGAAACAAAACCTACAGCAATGGGATTGGGGGGCGGGGGCGTGAGTACAGCAGTGGGATTTGCATCATGGAAGTGGCAGGGAGTTGGCAGTTGCATAAAAACTATTCTGATGTAATAAATGGAGTGTAAGAAAACTTGTTCTTTTGAAGCCATTAATAGCAGCACTGTCTGCAGTCACCTGTTGTAGTTTCTTCTGTGTCTGGTCTTCTGACTGGACAGTTGCATACCAATTTGGCAGGCCCATGCAATATGTTTAGAACTGAGTTTGCGAGATGATTTTTTTTATTTTTAGAACGTCCCACCAGAAGTTGGGTGTGGGGGGCAGAGGTAAACTGAGTGCTTTATTTTCAGATCTTCCACACGGCAATGAAGAAGTCTCATGAGGAAACTCTGGCTCTTGTCGACAAGCTGGGTATCAAGCTGACTTTTGAGGATCGGGAGCTGCATGAGAAACAGCTCCTCAAGGTAAATTGAAGATGTCTTTTACCACCACCACACCCATTGGCTATGGCTTCATGTTGTTTTCTCTTCATAACATTAAAATTAACATTGTTAAGGTGATACTAAAGGAGTCAGATTTCACTTTTGTGTACTGGGAAAGTCATGAAAAGTGAGTGGAAAGAGCAGTGCAGTTGTGCATTAAAAACATTCTGAATTAGGTTTCAGAGAATAGTTTTGACTTCAAAGAGTATGCATATACTAATTTCCACCAGCAGGACAGTTTTCCCAGAATCAAGTATCCTGGGAAAGACCTGCACTGAGATTGTAACAGATGCCAAATTCCTTGGGCTGATTTTTAATACCAAACTAACTTTAAAATTACATACAGTGCTTTAAAATTACCTGCCAGTGAGCTCTCAGTATTTTGTGAGGAGTCAGTCATGCTGATCATGTTGTCCTGCTATGCCTGTATCGTTCACTAGACCATTCCAAACTGTACTGCAGATGCTTTGTTTATGGATGAGCATGTGAGTCATTCCTAAAGCAATTGGATCCGTTCCACCATCAGGGCCTACTTACTGCATTTGGGGCTTTCACACAAATGTTCAATTTCATTACTTTGAAACGCTTCAACCATCCTTGGCTTTTCATCACCTAGAACTGTCTCTATTTTTGTGTGTCTTCTGTAACAATGTTGCAGTGAGACTGGAAATGTGTTCCATTACCCAGTATTTTTATGCTGCCAGATCAGTCTAACAAACCAAACCAAAATGTACCTCTTGTTGGTTTCAGACGATCATGAGGAAGTGGCTGCCTGCTGGTGATGCTATGCTGCAGATGATCGTTATTCACCTGCCCTCACCTGTCACTGCCCAGCGGTACAGAATGGAGCTGCTGTACGAAGGTCCTCATGATGATGCCTGTGCTATTGGTAAGAGTTTTAATCTGTGTGTAAAGTGATTTGGTATGATGGGTGGTGCTTGTTTGGCCAGCAACAGTAAGACTGCCATGATGTCAGACTGTGTAAGGTGGACCATGCAGGTTTGCCATTATGGTAGGCAGCCTGTACAACTGGATTGACTGACCAAGTCAGAAAGTTTAAGCAAAGTTGCTCACATGCCAGGTGCCAAAGGGGAAGTACCCTGCCTAGGTAGAGTTGATGGTGGCCTGTGCAGCCAAAATTTCTGTGGCGACTGCTTGTGCATGAACTCGTCAGAAACTGAGAAATTTTAAAACCTGTTCGGGAAATCCTTGATTGAGGTGACCCACTGCAGCTGACATGACATTAAAATCCAATTCCTAACACGTTTTGCTTGTTTTCTGTTGTTTTGCTCAGCTGCCTGGTTTATGTTTCACAGCTGTCAAAAACTGCGACCCCAAGGGAGAACTGATGATGTACATCTCCAAGATGGTACCCACCACTGACAAGGGCCGTTTCTTTGCTTTTGGTCGTGTGTTCTCTGGAACTGTTGCCACTGGCCAGAAGGTGCGCATCATGGGGCCCAACTTCACCCCCGGAAAGAAGGAAGATCTGTATGAGAAGAGCATTCAGAGGTAAGCAGCTGCAGTAAAGAAAAAAGGAACTTCACTGATTTAGGGATTCAGCAGTCGCAAATATAGATGCTATTACATAGCCATTTGAATGTTCACACTGACAACCATCACAGTTGACAAGGCATTACAAATTGATTGTCTAGCCATCTCAGTGGAAATGAGTGTATGCTCCACCCCTTTCCAGCTTAACATGAAAGAGTTAAAATTTCTGGTTTGAAATTTTGAGATCAAAAAAGCTTGCAAGATATATGTTCCCAAACTTTCCTGGCAGTTTATTGACTTTGCTGGGGTTTTTTTCCTGCAAATAGAACCATCCTGATGATGGGTCGCTACACTGAGGCCATTGAGGACGTGCCCTGCGGCAACATCTGTGGTCTGGTGGGCGTTGACCAGTTCTTGGTGAAGACTGGAACCATCTCCACCTTCAAGGAGGCCCACAACATGAAAATGATGAAGTTCTCTGTCAGCCCTGTCGTCCGTGTCGCTGTTGAATGCAAGAACCCATCTGAGCTGCCCAAGCTGGTAGAAGGCCTCAAGCGTCTTGCCAAGTCTGACCCTATGGTGCAGGTAAATGGGTCTCAGTCCTGTGGATCACCATGTGCAGACATTTATCAAGGGTGCATGAAGTTGTAAAATCTTGAAATAAGAGAGCTGGATCACAAAGAAAATAGTCACCTGCGTGGCTCATTATGGAACTGTGCTGGTTTTCAATCAAAAGTAGAGGTCCAGCATTGTACTAAAGTAGTTGTCTTGATCTGTAGTGTCATCAGCAAGACAGTATTTTGAGCAGAAAAGTAGTGATGTGGGTTCTTTGTTTTGTTACAGCACAGTTAGACAAGTTCAGGTGTTGTTCTGAGTGGACGTGTTCTGATATATGTTCTGTGTGCCTTTCTGCCACCAGTGTATCACTGAGGAGTCTGGCGAGCACATCATCGCTGGTGCAGGTGAACTGCATTTGGAGATCTGCCTGAAGGATCTGGAGGAGGACCATGCCGGGATCCCCATCAAAGTTTCTGACCCCGTTGTGTCTTACCGTGAAACTGTCAGTGAGGAGTCGTCCGTGACCTGCTTGGCCAAGTCCCCCAACAAACACAACAGGATCTTCATGAGGGCTGCACCAATGCCCGATGGTTTGGCGGAAGCCATTGACAGGGTGAGTGAGCTACCATGCTGTATTAGCTGTACATTGTCTCTGCTGGTGCAGTACTGTCCTGAAAGATAGCAGTTTCAATCCTACCAGGGTCTGTGATGGTGACTGAAAAGGTGCTGTAAAACATGAGCCTGTGACTTGTGCAAAAACTTCAATTTTTAAAAGAATTTGCAGCAAGATGTGACTATGTTTCTTGGGTTGTGTTCTGGTCCAGTATGTCTGCCTTTTTTCTTTTCTTTTTGCGTAGGTGCAGACCTGTTTACCCTTATGCTTTGGTGTACTTCTTGCAATTTTTAACATTGGACTATGCCAGTATGCGATTTCTACACTGATTACAACTTTATCATGTCAGTGATTTTCGTTGATGTTTTGTTCCACGTTTTTACTTCCGGCTCACCAAGACTGCTTGCATACCACATGTCAGATAACTGAAAAAGGAAGGCACACAAAATTAAGGAATGCACACGAAATTGACAACAGATCCAAGGACAACTCAGACTTTAAAGTTATGGCTGCAAGTTTAATACAGAGGAAGAAAAGTGGGCCAACAAGTACAAAGCAGCGCTATGTACAAGAAAGACTGAAGTCGTCTTCATGTTAGGCAGCCACCTTGCAATGAGCAGAAAACTGCTCAGAGATTATGCTGCACTTTTGGGTGGTCTGCAGAGTCCTATAAAGTGGTGTACAATTTTTATTTTTTAAATGGACCATTTTTAGGTCTATCCTCAAAAAAACATCATTATGTTTTGCAAGCCCTGCAAAAAGGACTTTCGTGCACCCACAGTGGCCAATATGATTACTGAAAGCATGTGTCCCAATTTCTCAAAAAAAATATTGCGGAGCAGGCATCAACATCAGGGAGTCTGACGACATTTTTCATCCAAAAAAACAAAAACCAGCTGGAGACCGCTTGAAACGGCAGGTCACAGCAGCCAATGTCAAAATGTGTGATAATATAGCCAAAAAAGTTAAATGCACCTGCCCCTTTCACCAGCCGAATCTGTCACAAATATTTTGATTGGTTGGGAGCTTACAAATTTCCATTATTATTATGGCTTTGTTGTGTACACACATGGCGCACACACAGTTTCTGTTGCCAGGATATTGTGTTGAAGGTTATGTCCACAAATAAGACCACCCAACCTACTGAATTTGCTTTTGTTGAGTGCATGTTGTGTCATGCACACAGTTGTCCAAATTTTTTATTGTGTTGGTGAGGCTGGATGACACCAGAAGGGTGTTCTCCACAAATTACACTTTTTGATCTGAGATGACACTTTTGCTAGCTGAAGTACTCCAAATACTTGTAGGGGGGCAAACAGGTCTGATAGTGTACATTGTGGTAGTTTTGACTAACAATTTTAGTGGTCCAAATGGAACTTTCACCTATGAATTTTGATATGACCAAACCCTCCCTTTTTTTCTCTTTCTTCAGGGTGACATCACACCCCGTCAGGACCTGAAGGAACGTGGTCGCTACCTGGTGGAGAAGTTCGACTGGGATGCCACTGAGGCCCGTAAGATCTGGTGCTTCGGTCCCGAGGGCACAGGCCCCAACCTGCTGGTGGATTGCACCAAGGCTGTGCAGTACCTCAATGAGATCAAGGACAGTGTGGTTGCTGGATTCCAGTGGGCCACCAAGGAGGTGCTGACTTCAGTCTTCTCTTTTGCCTTTTCCTCTTCAGATCAGAAACCATAGTCAGTTATATCAGATAATACTTGATAAACACGGCATGCCAACACGAGCATGAATTGCTGACCTGGTAGAACTGAGTAACATTCTGGTAATTAATCAGGTACACTTAATGATTTTGACATTAGTTGGGTGTCTGCAAGACCACAGTATTACTTAAGCTTCCAGTTCACATTCTGTTCTCAATTTTATAAGCCATTGGTTCAAGAGAGTGTAAAAGAGCAGAGGGATTCGTTTCATGAGCCATGTGTTTCTTTGAGTGGTAGAGGGATGATGTGGTTAAACAGGACTACATTTTTTAATCTTGTAATTTGTGCCTTGCTTACACTTCTGTTTGCTCCAGGGTGTGCTGTGTGAGGAGAACATGCGTGGTGCGCGATTCAACATCCAGGATGTGACACTTCACGCAGACGCCATTCATCGTGGTGGTGGCCAAATCATCCCAACTGCTCGCCGTGTGATCTACGCCAGTGTGCTCACCGCTGCCCCAAGGATTATGGAGCCCGTCTACCTTGTTGAGATCATGGTACGTTTGTGTAAGCAGTGACAGGGGAAGCAGGGAAAGGTGTTGACAACATTTACAAAGGGTATGGTGTAAGACAGCAGCCTGTTGGCAGGCACTGGTGAGAAGGGTCATCCCTTTTTATGCAATATGTCAAAATGTACCACATGCAGCAAAAACATACCTGTACTTGCACTTGATCCTGGTAAAAGTATCACATGATGCACATGTTTGGCAAGAGGAGGACCCTCTTTCTCAGTTGCATGTCATGTTGCCTGCATTTTTTATGAAGTACCTGCACACCTTCCGGCTGTTTTCAGTGCCCTGAACAAGCCCAAGGAGGAATCTACGGTGTGCTGAACAAAAGACGTGGCCATGTGTTTGACAACCAGCAAGTTGGAACCACCCCCCAGTTCACAGTCAAGGCATACCTGCCCGTAAACGAGTCCTTTGGTAAGTCTGAATAGGGCACCCATTAGTTGTACATTGTGTCCATGGATTTTCTGCTGTTGGCTTCATTCAACCTAATCTGGTTTTATGGTTGGTAAAAACTAGCCCAGTTTTTGGTGGTGATTGTTCAGTAGGGGTGGGAGTGCTATGGTGTGCATAGTCTTTTGTTCTTTGGTAGTCTATGGCCTTGTTCTTTGATCATCAGTGTGGACTCAGAGTATTCTCAAACATGGCCCATCTTGGGTAGAATAGATACTAAAATGGACTGCTGTTTCTTAGAAGCACAGGAAGTAGGGGATGGGGATATGACTGTGTGCCATCACAGAGCTGTGAGTTGATATGTGATAGAGATGAGGCTGGCTGTTGTGTTTCACTGTTGCACATTTTCCTTGTGTAGGCTTCACTGCTGACCTGAGATCCAACACTGGCGGCCAGGCCTTCCCACAGTGCGTGTTTGACCACTGGCAGATTCTGCCCGGCGACCCCATGGTGCCCGAGACCAAGCCTGGCTTGATCGTCGCGGAGACCCGTAAACGCAAGGGCCTGAAGGAGGGAATCCCACCATTGGATAACTACATGGACAAGTTGTAACCTGCTGCCACTGCCTAGTCTTCACCTCGCTTTTGGACTGACTTCGTTTCCAACACATTGGGGCATCCACAGCAAACCTCCCAGTTTTAAGGCTTCTTCACTTTGCCCCCAGTGTGGCTGTCCTGGCCACAATCCCCCACACTGACTTGCTCACAGGGTTGACAGTGTTTTCAAATGCTTCATTTGGACAGGGACTAACGGACTGCAGGAAGAACAACAATGCAACAAACTTTGTCTGGTTCTGTATTTACGTGCATCTTGGATCAGCTTATAATATTTTAATTTATTCCCAAAAGCACAGCTTGCGCAGAGCAGCAATGAAACAAGGAAAATGAGGGGAGGGAGGAAACAAATTACAGAATGGGGATTAAAACTCCGTAGTAAATGGCGCAAAAGGGTTAACAGCTTGTGTACAACTGGTACACATACATGAAAGGAGAAAGAGCACACAGTTGTGTGTACTGACTGCGGTGTATCTGATGAAGTAAATAAAGCTTTCTCCGAAGAGTCCAATTCCATTCGTGTTGTGAACGTTGATGTGTTTGCACTGTGAATGTTGATCAGATGTGTTTGCACCAGTCACTTTCAGCATAGGGTCATAGTTGACCAATGACAGTCTTGTATTTTCTGCTCTGACAAACAAGTGCATGTAGAGCTGGCATTTTTAGCACTTGATTGAGGACATATTTATCATTGTGATCCTGCTAAGGCAAATGTATTTACATACAGCCCAGCCTATGTGTAGCTGTATAGTCAGTATGGTAGAGCACATCAGTGCATTCATAGCACACTCCTTCCTTCGGACTGAAATCCTGAAAGAAGCGTGTAAGATGAGGTCTGAAAACTAATTTAACATGCAGGGCAAAGTGATGCACACAAAACGCTGTTCTTGTGATCATGTATAGGTGCACATATTTCAACAAACTTACTGTCCAAAGATATTTCAGAGCAACAGTGCACATCAGTGGTAACATTTTAGCATGTCAAAATACATTGTGTTGAAAGGCACAGTTTTGGGTGGAGTTTTATTATGGACATCTGAACAGAACCCATTCTCTCCATCCTTCAATAATCTTGAAATAAGTGTTTTACAACCTTTGCTGGCTGAGCATAAGGGTTGGATGGATAGGTAATTGCGGTCCAACACTTGCATTAATAATAATTGCTTTTACTTCATAATCTTTGCTTTATACTACTTGCAAGTAAAGATACTTGAAATAGACTCCAGCAGCTGTACTTTAAAGGATTCTGCTGTAACCATTCAAGTACAATTGCCATGTAAGCTTCATTTGGAGAATGCATTGACAACAGTAAAAGGCAAGATGGGGGGGGCGGGGGGGGAGAAATGCATAATCCTACATAACACAGCAAGTGAGAAATGGATAAAAGAATAAAGGAAAGTACACATTTATTCAACATGTTTACACCAAGAGAGTAACACGCAAAAAAAGAAAGGTGTATCAATTTATTCAGCATGTTTACATGTGCTCCTGTTGCAACAAAACAAAAACTAAAAAATGCATGTTTTGGCATTCAACAGCATGGCCACTGATTTAAGTGCTACTGGCATGTTCAAAACACCAACGAAAAAAATGGACAGAACATTTAGCATAGTTGGAAAATATCACAATCGAAAAAAATTGACAGCATAGTCAGAAAATACCACAATCGTTCTAAATTGTTTCTTAGTGTTGCCACACTAATAACTGCCTGGTTTAGGCAAAGGTATAAATGGGTTGATGCTATCTTGTCCTTTACTGCAGGCCACATTATCAGGCTTTTGAAACCGGTTTCAGTTTCTTCACACCAACAGCTGTAACAAAGTGAACAGAAAGTTTTATTGTAAACAAAAAAAGTATTTTCAATCTACATAACTAAAACAACTGTTTCTTACCAGCACATCAGTAATACTAATTGTCACACCCAAAGACATGCAGGGGAGCGTGGATAGCTCAGTGGTTAGAGTGCCAGGCTTGTGATTGCAAGGTCGCAGGTTTGAGTCCCTGTAGGATAATTTCTTCTCCAGAGTCCACTTTCTGTGCTGACTTGTTTCAGTATCCATTCCACCCCTGTGTTACCACAGTAGCATATAAAAGGTTCTGGTCATTCTGCCCAAAATGCAGGTGGCAGGTTACAGCTAAAGACATGTATGTGGCTTGGCATGAAGTGGCATGGTCATAATGGTGTACTCAGAATGTGCTGAGACAGCAGCAGTTTCATGTGGTGCCAACCATGTCACTGCTGTAAGTTCACCACTTTGGTGGATGTTCAAACACACACTACAGAAAGCTAGTCACTCGTGTAGAATCACATGCAACACAGTGAGTTGCTCAAGAGCAGAGAATAGTGATCAACAACAATAAATGTGAATACATTTATTTCATGTAAACACTTGTCAAGCACCTCACCTTGAGATAACACTAAGCACTTCACTCTGGCGCTATTCTCTACTTCCAAGCAGACCCACAACGCTCTTCTCGTATGTGACTGGATGAGTCACTAGTTTTTACACTGCATTTTGAATGCTCACAGATGCAGTTACAGCACTGTTTAGTTGTTCACATTCGATAATCCAGCCTGCATTTCACTTGGTAAGTTAGGAATATTCAGCATCATGTCCCTGTAAAACTGTCTCATGTTTTATATGGAACAGTTCAGCATCACTACCCAGCTTCCCTCAGAGCTTACATCGAAAATGTCGGCATCATCTCCCAGTTTCAGGAGATAGCCAAACTTACGTTTTACATGGCAGACTTCAGCATCAACTCCCAACTTGAGAAGATAATCCAACCACATCATCTGCTTGTGAGACAGTCGATCTCCTGGCCCCTTCACTTCAGAGATCTGTGTGCAGATAAAAACTAATTATAATAAACAACAAGATCATTGCGATACATCCCATGAATTCATGGCAGAGAAAAATATACAAAGGAAAGTTGTCAACTGGAATGCTGGGGGGAAAAAACTAGATAAAATGCACCAAGTGAGTGACTAAAAAGATTTCACCAGTAGGGTTTGTATGCATCCCATATTTTTATCCCCACGATGCATATTTTTATCCCCACTCTGCAAAACAGTATCAAAAATGATGTCTACAGTGTAAGCATCCACTAACATTCTTGGTGCAGTTAAAGAGGCTATGTCAAGTCAATGTGCTTTACTCATCCCTCACAGGGCAATTCAGCTAACTACTAAGGCTGATTAATTAAAAAAGAAAAGAACATCAGAGCAATGTCAAAAGCATTTAAACTGATAATAATAAACAGACATACTGGATTCTAAAAAGTCAAAAAAGAAATGCACAATACAAATTATCACAGCAGAAAACATATCCCTCTAGCCCACTTACACACATACTCCTCACCCAACCTACATACACACACCACTAATATCAACCAGACATGCTTGCACATTGCTGGATCTAAACACCGCTCAACATTAATCGGACAGCTACACAGGTAAGACCATACTGAATGGTTCAGACGGCTGGTCATGCCCTGTTGAGGAGCTGAACTGCAATGGAAACAAGAGTTTCCTCTTCTGTTGGTTTTGAGTGTCAGTGATATGAACTAGCACCCATGGGGCAAGCATTTAAACTCCCCATACAGGGCATGCTCAGATGATGTGTCAGTGATATGAACTGGCGCCCATGGGGCAAGTGTTCAAACTCCCCATACAGGGCATGCTCAGATGATGTGTCAGTGATATGAACTGGCGCCCATGGGGCAAGTGTTCAAACTCCCCATACAGGGCATGCTCAAGTGATGTGTCAGTGATGTGAACTGGCGCCCATGGGGCAAGCATTCAAACTCCCCATACAGGGCATGCTCAGGTTAGTAGTGTGACTGTAGATAAAAAGCAGAAAAAGACATGGTGTGCACTGAGCATATAAAAATAATGAAAGGAATTCAACTTGTGCAAGGAAAGCACATTAGCCAAAGAACCAGTCCTTCATTCAAGTTGAATTCTGGTCATGAATTGCATTTTTATAAGATCAACAACAAAAACTGAGACATTAGATCTTTCAGGAGCAGCAATGGTCATTCTTGAGAAAAGAGAACTATAAAAAATAAATTGTTTATTAGGACACAAACACACAATAAATTGTTTATTAAAACAAACACACAATCTGTAAATGTTCTGGGTAATCCCCTTTGTCAAGCTACAAGACATGAGTTAAACGGTAAAAAACAATGAACAATGAGATGAGAAGCGAAATAACTTATCTTTTTTGGTTGAGCTGTTGTTTTCATGTCCAGTGCTTGGATGCATGTTGGCATGACAATCATGCACATAAGCATTTTTGGAACAATTTATGTGTTTGGATCTTGTTTAGAAAGCTAGCGGTCATTCTTGTTTCAGATTTAAAAAAAACAATTTTAATATAAAACATAAACTATTTTGAGTACTCTAGGGCAGTTTGTTTCGGTAACAGACTGGTGATTTTCTGTCAAAACTAATATTTCAGAATCTGACATCTGACACATCTTGTTGCTGATCATTTGTATATAGCGCCACTCTCCACTCTCAAGCAGACACACTGTGTTCTTGTCGCATGTGATTCTGAAATTTGAGTGATTGTAGCCTTTTATAGCGCATATTTTTAATATCATTGAAGTGGTGTAGTTACAGCACTATTTGGTTGTTAAATGGCTGGTCCCACGAAAAGCTGCCAACGTTTATATACACACATTTTGCATGTTAGCCACAGTACTTTATTTGTCCTTGTTGTTTTGTGTTTTTGTTTTTGTATTTTCGGTGGGGGGTGGGGTAAACTGGATTCCAGTTATCTCGAAAAGAAATAAGCTTAGAAACCTTCAGCTGCCTGGTGACTGTGTTCCACAGAGTCAGATCAGGGAAACCACCACGTGTGTGCCGAGGCTGCTGTGCATAGCGACTAAGAATTCCGGCCAGCACCTTTCCACCCATGCAGCTCACCAGGCCCTGTACACACCAGACACTATCTACAGGTCACCTAACAAATGAAGATTCACATTGTATTCAGTTTCAACCTACAGAGAATCATGCTGCATTCAAGAGAATCACTGAGATGGTTACACTATTCAATCTGGATCTACAGAGGCTCACACTGTGTTCAGTCTGGATCTACATAGTCACACTGTACTCAGTTGGGATCTGCAGAGGCTCACACCATCTTCAGTCTGGATCTACAGAGAATGATACTGTCCTCTATCTGGATCTAAAGAGAATGATATTGTCCTCTATCTGGATCTAAAGAGAATGATACTGTCCTCTATCTGGATCTAAAGAGGTTCACACTGTCCTCAGTCTGGATCTACAGAGAATGGTACTGTCCTCTATCTGGATCTAAAGAGGTTCACATCTGGATCAACAGAAAATCACACTGCCTTCACTCTGGATCTACACACAACATATAGGGGATCTGGAATCAGTTATGATACAACAACCAGTTCTGACCTTTTGACTTGCACTCTATCTGATGTGCAAAACTATATAAAAACAAAAACAAAACAGGATTACCAAATGAATCAACAGACCTGGACTTCCCCCACAGATGTGAATTTTTCCCAGTTCATTCCTGCGCACATCACCCCATTCTGTTTCTCCCATGTTTCAGCAAGCATTTGCTGAAGACTCTGAAACAAGGGACACAATGACAAACTCGAACATAATAATTAATTAATAAATAAACAGCCCAGCAACACTTCAGTAAGCAAATGTTTCACAAACAAAATAAAATAAAACTAGTTTATCAGAAAACTACCTTCAACACATTGGTGGAGGTGTGGCATTTTTTTCACATGTACCAATTATGGGGAAGGTTCAACAAATCATTCCCAGTCTGCACATTATGTTCTAAGTATCTTCTTTCACAAAGTGGAGGTCAGCTCCTGTATACCAGTTAACCAGTCACAGGACATGCCCACTGCTTGATTATCCCACACATTTATGCTTAGGAAGCATGGCAGCACTGGCATATTTGATGAACTGATCTAATATATTTGATGAACTGATCTAATATTTCAATCTTATTTGCTGTATCAAACAACAGTAAGGTTATGACAGAGAGCAGGTTTGTTCTGTACATATGCATTTGCCACCAAAGTATCATCACTGCAGTAAACAATGGTACATTGTATTATCATAATTTTCACCATTACATGTTAACTCAATTGCAGATCTAGATTTACACAGGAAAATAACCGCACACACACACCCACGCACAATAATGAAGCCACACAAATATGCACTCTTCTGATGCCAAGCAAACAACCAGTACAACAAACTTGCACGAACAGCTAGAACTCAACCGAGGTAACTGTCATGGAAAAGCTGAAAGTTTTCTCATCTATGCCAACAAAAATCAAACACTGGAGTCTTTTCCTGGAGCCAGCCTTGCAATGAAAACTACACTGATTCACAGTCCTCTAGAATGCACTATCTGAATATTGATCAATCATAACTCTTTAGTCCTCACCCCAATCACAGACTGTGTGTTGTCAACACAGTTCCTTCATCGTTTGCTTGCCTGTGCCAACAACAAATGAAACGCTGAAGTCTGTTCCTGGGGCCAACCTGGCAATGAAATTACACTGACTCACAGTTGTCCAGAATCGTTAGCAATATGTGATCAACCATACCTCTTCACTACTCTCCCCAATCACAGACAGCCTGCTGTCAATACAGTTCTGTCGTCGCAGGTGAAAGGCATCAGTGCAGAAGTCAAAAGGCGTGGTCTGGAAGGGGCTGTGGAAGGCATCAGCCACATCCATGAACAGCACATCCCAGAAATACAGGCAGAACAAGATGGAGACCAGTGAGCCCTCTGCATGTATCCCTGACAAAAACAAACACAAAAAACAAAACAGTTACATTTAACTACTGAAAACTGGCATAAACAAACAGCCCATTCAATGTTGCTTTACGTCCACAAAGACTACGCACTATTCGGGGCAAGGAGCCCAGGACGGCCACTTCGACTTTCACATAGCTCCTGAGCTCTGCAAACTGACACCTCAGACTAAGCTTATCCTAACACGTGATCTTGAATGCCCAGTCAACTGCGGTGGTTACGTCAAGATGAAAAGAAAAATCATCAAAACTACTATGTCTAATTTCCTGTTCACTACACACACCTTTCGTTTGTATGTTTCTTTGAAGAGGACTGGACAGGAGTAAGCCGAATAAACTAGCAAGGCACAAATTTGGAGGCAGTACATTACTGGCAGCAGCTGAAACCTCCAAATCTATCAACATACAAGGGAGTTAATTAGCTACTGAAAAACATCACACAAACCCAACAAAGACCGGAGTCACCTGTGGTAACTCTCAACCTGGCATGCAAGAAAATACATGGTACATGTACCTCTGATGGGGTTTATGTACCCCTGGTGTAGTTTATATACCCTGTGAGAGTTACCACAGGTGACTCAGGTCTTTCTTTTGATGTTTGTGTGACGTCTTTCAAGCACTTGTTTGTTGCTTCTGCACAGGCAGTCTGGGCCTCATTAAGTTTCAGATGGTGCAAATCTATTGGGCGATTCAGCGAAGCTGGTTTGCTAGAGTGAATGCGCTTTGTAATCTTTCGCGCAAGAAGTTGCGAGAGGTTGCAGCGCACTTCTGGGCCAATTTCTGAGTAGGCGTTGCTTCACGCTGTGTATAACAGTGGAAATTGAAGCTAGAATCGTGAAGCAGTTGCAAAAATTACCATGCAATGGGGATGGAGGGTGGGAAAAAGGTGTCTTTGAGGTAGTTTTTTGGCTGACCAGAAGATAGCGAGTGCGTAGAAAAATGCGTTTTGGGGCATCCTATAGTACAAGCAACAAGTTATTGCTTATTGCCAGACACGTTATGACTACAGGCCTCCAAATATGCCTTTAAAGTTGGCAAATTCACTGTCACCGCCTTCCATTGTGAAGAAAGTATGTGCCGGAAGTAAAAGCAGCCAACGGACTTAAGTGATTCCAGGCAAACGTCAAGGGAGTTAACAACCCCACCTGAATCACCCAAGACCTCACCTACTCCCATTTTTAAATATTTTTTTTCTTCAACTTTCAGAGCTGTTTTCTCAACAGAGGAGACCTTAATTTCTTCATCCACGATACCCAAGCATAAGGCAGTTTCAGATGGGGATAACTTGTGAAAATCACGTTTGTACCTAACCTTCCCAACAACCAGCTGAAAATCATGGAAATATTACTCTTTCTTTTGAATGCATAGGACATGAGCATTATGAGCATTACCACAGCAAATACTAAGTACTGGAAATCACTTTTGGAATTAAAACTTTGGAACATTTAACTGAAAACCGAGACAAGGTGAAGTGTATCAGTTGCAGGCGCACACATGCTTGGGAATGAGAAAGTTCACAGAAACTGTTTCATGCCTTTGCATGCTGACCTTTTGGGAAGCCATTGGTCCGGTAGTGGTCCAGCACAATCTGTTCCACATTGCACATCGTCACTTCCTCTGAGTTCCCAGCAGCATATGAAGCTTCCGTGATGAATTGGTAGCGACAGCCTGGCAATGTGCAGTGCAAAACCCGGCCTTCAATGTATACCTGCAAAGCCAAGAACAAAATCAGAAGTGCTCCATGGATGGTTTCTGTGGCCACCGACTTCACTTGCCAGGTGGGAGGGGGCAGGGGGGAGCCAAGCATGAGTATGTGCATACAAGTGAATTTGGGGGCAGGGTTTTGCTTCGCTGAACTTGAATTGCAGAATATCTTTGCATAGTTCTTTGATAAAAAGAGCTGTAACTAAGCTGACCGCTTCAAGCCTCTGCAGGGTGTGAGGTAGACAGACAACTCACTAGCTGCAAAGGCCAGCAGAAGCCCCAGTGACACTGACCTTGGGCAACTCAGCGAGCGGCTCGTGAGGGAATTCTTTCAGACGCTTGCTGAAGGGCGACTTGGGCTTGCTGCAGATGGCTTCAGCACGTAAAAACAAGGACAGGCGATGACCTGTCCTGACCAACGAATCTGCCAGCCCAGAGCCTATTGCCTGCAAAGCCTGGTGGGGAAAAAACAACAACACATGTTTGAAGCTGCTGCATACAAAGTCAAATCATCCAGGCAACAAACTAATCAACTATCCAAACAACCACAAGTATAAAAACACATTTTTGAAGCTGTCGTGTACAATGTCAGGTCATCCACGAGACAAACTAACCAACTTTCCAAACAACGACAAGTATAAAAACACATGTTTAAAGCTGCCACATACAGTGTCATGTCTTCCAGGAGACAAACTAACCAAACACATGTTTGAAGCTGCTGCATACAATGTCAGGTCATCCAGGAGACAAACTAACCAACTATCCAAACAACCACAAGTATAAAAACACATGTTTGAAGCTGCTGCATACAATGTCAGGTCATCCAGGAGACAAACTAACCAACTATCCAAACAACCACAAGTATAAAAACACATGTTTGAAGCTGCTGCATACAATGTCAGGTCATCCAGGAGACAAACTAACCAACTATCCAAACAACCACAAGTATGCAGTATACAGAAAGCCTACCAAGCAGTCAGTCACCCCTGTGAACCTCAAAGGAAACTCTTTCTGATCATCTGACTGACATCAGTTTCCCAAAAAATATTCAAACTAGACCACCCTGATGGCAGATCACCTTTCTTTTGATAAAAGGCTTGGTTGAAATGCATCAGTGGGCAGAGTATAATCATATCTTATAAGCAAGCTGGGTCTGTAGGACCAGGAAAGTGTTTGAATATAAGTAGACCATGAAAGTGTTTGAACATAAGTAGACCATGAAAGTGTTTGAACATGAAAGTGTTTGAATATAAGTAGACTATGAAAGTGTCTGAATATAAGTGAGTTTTCTGGTATCCATTTTTTGGGGATAAATCCAAGATTCTTTTTAGCCTTTTTTTTTTTTTTTTTTTTGGAAAGCAATGAACATATTTGCCACAGAGCCCACAGTCAGTTTTCTATAGCCAGTTTTCAAGTTTTATTTTAAGCCAGGCTGGTGCAAAATAAAATGTTAAATGAGACAGCACTAATTCATAGTTAGCACAGACCATTTACATTGTGTCTTCATGTGCAGACTCAAAGAAACACACACACGAACACACACACACACAAGTTTTATTTTAAGCCAGGCTGGTGCTAAATAAAACATTAAAACAGAAAGCAATAATTCATAGTTAGCACAGTCCGGTTCCATTGTGTCTTCATGTGCACACTCAAAGGAACATGCACACATGCGCACACAGGCACACACACCTGCACACACGCATGCATGCACACACACACACACACACACACACACACACACACACACACGCACGCACGCACGCACGCACGCACGCACGCACGCACACACAAGCAACCTGTTCCTGTTGCTTCAGATGCACATCCAGGTTCAGCGCCAGCCTGTCCCACCAGTAACCACGGAGATCTAGGTCATAGATGTGCTGGCTCAGTAGTTCCCGAATCAGGGTGACTGCCGCTGTGTAGTCCTTGCGACGCTGCAGAATCTCAATGCCCTGGCTGAGTAGTCGCACAAGCACAGAGCCAGCTGTGTAGAATCGCAGGAAGTCTGGAAGATGGCTGTCCCAACTGCTCAAAAGAGGACAGAGAAGCAGCAGCAGGCAAGGCAAAAATTAAACAGAAAATTCTTGTACATTCTTTTAATCTTTGCTTAACCCTTTCACTCCAACCTTACTCCAACCAATATTCACCGCTTTCACAAATTTTAGGATTACAGTACTGAATTACTGAACTTGAAACAGAATCACACAGAAGCATGAGAGACATCAAATAGTCACTGTCACATACCTGCTCTTTATTGGCACCTTGTGCTTGTTATTACAGTACTTAACTTGAAACAGAAGTATCAGAGACATAAAAGTGTCACTGTCACATAGCTGCTCTTTCTTGGCACCTAACTTGAAACAGAATCACACAGAAGCATCAGAGACATAAAAGTGTCACTTTCACACAGCTGCTCTTTATTGGCACCTTGTGTTTGTTGTTCTCACACCTTACCATGACCACATCACTACCACATCACATTTTTCTCTCACAACCACACCTCCTACCCTCAATGCACTGGGTTCATTCACCTCAAGATTCAAGATTACTTTATTATGTTCATTCACCTCAAGATTCAAGATTACTTTATTATGTTCATTCACCTCAAGATTCAAGATTACTTTATTATCTCATCAGACAAATTAAACATGGCTGAACATTAACCACATCACAGTACACAATAACACATATAGTATATTTTAAAACTCAAAGAACAGCTATTGAAAATAAAACAGTGACATAATAAACAAACTAGTAATTTACATAATTTACACACACACACACACACACACCCCACACACACCCTCACTGCTCTAACATTTGAACAGATTTATCTGTTCAGAAATGCTATTGACTGTATTAGATTTAGGCACATGAAATCTTCTACCAGATGGAAGAAGCTCATAATGTTTATCAAGGACATGGCTGTTGTCATCTGCCATCACCCTAGCCTTTCATACCACACAACGTTCATACAACGGACTTAACCGTTCTTGCCTTTCACCCACAGCCTTGCCACACACATTCACCACTTTATTCAGGACATTTTTGCTTTTCACAATCAAGCCTCCAAACCAGCACAGGGATGAAAATGTTAAAACTGTTTAAATACAACTCCGGCAGAAAGTGTGTGAAACAGCAGCATTTTTTTCCTCTCAACATTTTCTTCTGAATAGTCACTGTAACAGTGACCATTGTCACTGCCTGGGTTGACATCAGCATCCCCCCCCCCCCCCCACCAATCATGTTCTCTTTGTCACTTTCAACTCCACTGCCTGGAATATTCATAATAAAAGCAATCACTTCATCTGTAGTGAAGTGCTGCACCCCCATCTTGGCCCCATCCAACACACTTTGAAAGTCTGGCGATTGTGTAGACCTAATGAACTTTTAGAACTCCTAAACAAAACAAAAACAGCACCACTTGCAAGCAAGCTTGCTATGACATCAACTACATTACTGATCATGTGATTTAGGATTCCCTGGGTTTCCCAGAATGTTGCTCTAACCGGAGTTGTTGTGATTCCACACTGGAATGCATGGCTGGGAGTGAAAGGCTTAACTGTGTGCTGAAAAACATCACTGAGCTCTTCCCGCAAATACCACTGTTTACAGCTACCACTAACACTGCACGTCCTGAACAGAACAACACAGCATACAGCAGATCACTCACTCAGTCACATGGTTGTCCTTGACCAGTTCATCGTAACGTTCTTTGACCATCAGGAAAGCAGAGTAGGCGCCCTTCCAGTTACCAGACCCAGTACAGCCCAGCAACTCTGTCTCCAGCTGCAACGCTTCTTCGAACCTGTTTTGCAATCACAACCGCAAACTGTTTGGCAGCAAAAGGAAATAAACGCGCACGCCTCTTTTCACTCTCTAATGCTGCCTATAAGTTATAGTACAATTAGTATAAGCCACTTCATGAACATGATTTCTACTTCTACACAGACACCAAAACGCAATCAAATCAAGCTGCTAGTGCATAATTTTCATACAGTCTGCCAACCGGTGAAGATATGGGTTTGTCTGTTAGCGTTAAAAGAGTAGGTAGTTACCTGATCAAGTCTTGCCTCCTGCTGAAGACCCGTGTCTGTTGACAGTCAAAGTATCTGATAAAACCCAGATAAAGATATATGTGTTTGCTTATTGAAGTGTATGTAGTTCACTGATTACATTTTGCTTACTGAAAGTGTATGTATGTAGTTCGCTGATTAAATCCTGCCTGTTGGTGTCCCCTTCCAAAAAAAGAAGACCCTCACCAGAGCAGCCCTGAGGCAATGCACTGAGAGGAAAGATTTCCACTTCCTCAACCAGTGGCAGCAGGTTCTGGTCATGAGATTATGCAAAGGCCACAACCAACTCGACGTCCACACATTCAGGAGAATGAAGCTGGCACCATCACCAGCCTGCCACTATGGTCTTGCAGACTACATGACTTGCACACAGATGCCCGCTTCTGCAGACAGCAAGACAACGTGTGTGGCTAACAGCAGTCCAGCTACACACCAAACTCTAGGGCAGCAGGAAAGAACTGGAGAAGACGGCCACATTCATCTTGTAGACTGGACCCTCAGCGTAGCAGTGATCGAGAAGAAGATATGTGCTAAAGATATGTGTCTGCCTGCTGAAGCGTAGATAGTTACCTGATTAAGTCCTACCAACTGCTTAATATACATATCTGCCTGACGAGAGAGTGAAGGCAGTCATCTGATTAAATCTTGTCTACAGCTGAAGATACGTGTCTGCCTGCTGACAATGTAGGTAGTTAGTTACCTGATTCAGTCTTGTCTGCAGCTGAAGATCTGCATCTGACTGTTGACAGCATAGCTAGTTATCCAGTTAAATGTCTACAGCTGAAGATATGCGTCTGCCTGTTGACAATGTAGGTAGTTAGTTACCCGATTCAATCTTGTCTGCAGCTGAAGATATGCATCTGCCTGTTGACAATGTAAGTGGCTAGTTACCTGACTCAATCTTGTCTGCAGCTGAGGATCTGCATCTGGCTGTTGACAGTGTAGCTAGTTACCTGATTACATCTTGTCTGCAGCTGAAGATCTGTGTCTGCCTGTTGACAGTGTAGCTAGTTACCTGATTAAATCTTGTCTGCAGCTGAAGATCTGTGTCTGCCTGTTGACAGTGTAGCTAGTTACCTGATTAAATCTTGTCTGCAGCTGAAGATCTGTGTCTGCCTGTTGACAGTGTAAGTTGGGTAGACAACACGACCCATGTTCACCCGCAACATCTGAAACCTGAAAAAGCAAACAAATTCAAATCTGACAGAAGATTCAGTAAAAGCAACAAGGACAAACACTGTAACACACTGTGCATATAAACCTGGGCCTGGGAGTGGTAGGGGGGGGAGGGGGAGGGGGTACAAAGGGATAGCAACATTCTTTTACCTTCAAATCATTAATCAGCCAAAGCTGTGTCTGCAACTTAACACACAGACAGTTGTCCCAGCGCCTATTGAAATTCCTACAGTAGATCCAGCCAGTCAATGGCATGCATTTTTCTTCTTCAGCTATTACAACCCACCCCTTCCCATTTAAAGGTGAAATCGAGGCCAGCAGAAGTTTGACTAAACAACTTAAATATGGAGCCTGGTGAAACCCACCCCTCTGGCCTTTCATTCTCACCACTCCAAGCCACTTCCTTCTAGGCATTCATGCAGGGTTGGTACTCACAGGGGGTACGCACTCACACAGGGCAGGCACTCACATGGGGGTAGGCACTCACAGGGGGTAGGCACTCACAGGGGGCATGCACTCACAGGTGGTAGGCACTCAAAGGGGTAGGCACTCAAAGGGGGGTAGGCACTCACAGGGGGTATGCACTC
Organism: Alviniconcha strummeri; assembly: GCA_963584105.1. NCBI lineage: Eukaryota > Metazoa > Mollusca > Gastropoda > Provannidae > Alviniconcha > Alviniconcha strummeri. Next base: position 8,569,909 of record OY757550.1, read on the forward strand.
ACAGGGGGTATGCACTCACATGGGGTAGGCACTCACAGGGGGTATGCACTCACATGGGGTAGGCACTCACAGGGGGTATGCACTCACAGGGGATAGGCACTCACAGTGTGTATGCACTCACAGGGGGTATGCACTCACAGGGGGTAGGCACTCACACAGGGCAGGCACTCACATGGGGCTAGGCACTCACAGGGGGTAGGCACTCACAGAGGGTAGGCACTCACAAGGGGTATGCACTCACAGGACGGTAGGCACTCACAGGGGGTAGGCACTCACAGGGGCCAGGCACTCACGGGGGGGTGAGGGGGGCACTAACACGGGGCAGGCACTCACAGGGGGCTGGCACTCACAGGGGGCAGGCACTCATGGGTGGGGGGGGCACTAACACTGGGCAGGCACTCACGGAGGTGGGTGGGGGGGCACTAACAGGGGGTAGGCACTCACAGGGGGCAGGCACTCACAGGGGGTAGGCACTCACAGGGGGTGGGCACTCACAGGGGGCGGGCACTCACAGGGGGCAGGCACTCACAGGGGGTGGGCACTCACAGGGGGCGTGTACTCACAGGGGGTGGGCACTCACAAGGGGCAGGCACTCTCAGGGGGTGGGCACTCACAGGGGGCAGGCACTCACAGGGGGTGGGTACTCACAGGGGGTGGGCACTCACAGTGTGTGGGTACTCACAGGGGGTGGGCACTCACAGGGGGTAGGCACTCACAGGGGGTGGGCACTCACACAGGGTAGGCACTAACAGGGGGTAGGCTCTAACAGGGGGTAGGCACTGATAAGGGGCAGGCACTCACACAGGGTAGGCACTCACAGGGGGTAGGCACTGACTGGGGGCAGGCACTCACAGGGTAGGCTCTAATTGGGGGTAGGCTCTGACAGGGGGCAGGCACTCACACAGGGGGAGGCACTAACAGGGGGTAGGCACTCACAGGGGGTAGGCACTCACAGGGGGTAGGCACTCACAGGAGGCAGGCACTCACAGGGGGCAGGCACTCACATTCATCAGAGGGTAGGTACAACAGGGTAGGCGCTCATTCACAATCATTAGAGCTTAGGCACTCACAGACATATGGTAGGCACACAGCGTAGGCACTCACAATCATCAGAGGGTGGACACACTGGGTAGGCATTCACAATCATCATATGGTAGGCAAACAGGGTAGGCACTCACAATCATCATATGCTAGGCAAACCAGGCAGGCACTCAAATCATCAGCAGGTGGGCACTCACAGGGTGTAGGCACTCACATTCATCAGATAGTAGGCACACAGGGTAGGTACTCACAATCATCACACTGTAGGCACTCACAATCATCAGTGGGTGGGTACTCACAGGGGGTGGGTACTCACATTCATTAAACGGTAGGCAAACAGGGTAGGCACTCACAAGGGGTTGCACTCACAGTCATCAGATGCTAGGTACACAGGGTAGGCACTCACAATCATTAGAGGGTGGGCACTCACAGAGGGTAGGCACCCACATTAACCAGATGGTAGGCACACAGGGTAGGCACTCAGAATCATCAGAGAGTGGGCACTCACAGGGGGTAGACACTCACATGCATCACACAGGGTAGGCACTCACACTAGAGGTAGGCAGGCACTCTCAAGGCGAACTTACAACTGTCCCTGGCCTCCATTTCCGCTTTCCTCATCCCCATTGGTGCTGATGAGGGAAAACAGCATCATGGCTCGTACAAACACTGTCCTGGGTTCCTTAGTCAGCCGATACATTGGGCCCAGCATCTTCTTGGCTCTGTCAGCAAGGAAGACAAACATCAAAGGTCTCAAAATGTTGAGACCTAGACATTTTTCAGTGCAATAAAGTGCCTCTTTTAGAACCATCCCCAAAAAACAAGATTTTAAAAAGAAGGTGGCCTTAAAAGAGGAGATGTCACTGACGAGGGATGCATTTAAATAAAACTTAAAATACTGAAGAGAAAGGTTTTGAAAATACTGAAGACAAAGGTTTAAAAAAAATCTGGTCTTAAAAGGAAGGCTGCTTCTTGTCAGAGGTTCAAGTGAACTCGCAACTAAAAATGAATTACCTCTCTCTCCCAATCCCCCAAAATAAGAAATGTGCCCTCCCCCTCCCACGCCACCCCCCCCCCCCCAATTTTCCAGGAAAAGGGCATGTGCAGGTGTCTTTCCTCTGTAAGTGTTTACTGTTTACTCTTTTTGCTTTTTGTCTACCTTTCAATTTCATGAGCTAAACTACACATGTATACAAGTTACTGTTAACTTTTTCAGTGTAGCTGGCATTGTTTTATTCTGCTATGTAAAGCTAATGTTGTGTGATGCAACTGTAATACACCACTTGATGTTAAAATTGCTTTAAAAAAAAAAAAAAAAAAAATTAAAGCACCACAAAAAGCAATTCATTTGAAAACAAAAGACTTCCTGAATAAGGATCTCCCACCTCTTTAGCATTGCTGTTCGAACACCCCCCACTTTCTGGCCAAACAGGGACGCAACTGTGCTCTGCTGACTTTTGGCGACAAGAGCCAGGATGATCTGTCCTTTCTGTTGCCCCATGGGATTGAAGTGATATGATTTGGCCAGAGTGCGGAGATCGGGGGCTGACATGGCTCGCAACACCAAAGCCAGGTCATCTAAATCCTCACCTGAATGACAAACCGATGACAATGTAATCAGGGGTAACAGTCTGAATTTGTTTCCAATTCATGCACCAATAATTCACTGGGAATTCATGGTCTGTGGGACAACCAAGAAAACAAATTGCTGTATGTCTTTCACCAGTAAACAGTCATATTACTTGTAATTCATACAGGGTAAATTACAATAGTAATAGCAGTAATGCCCACAAAATAATTAACTCTTTCTAACTTTGAAGCTACACTTACAGAAGTTACACAGAGAAGAAAGAAATTGGTAATCATCTCCCACAGCTTCCAGCATCACTCCACCCGGACACACAATACTGCCTGGAAGACCAAGGCTGTGGCTGACAAAAAAAAAAGACTGGACACCAGACATCTGTGTGATGTTTACCATCACCACATCAACCCTGTCCCTAATAATTAAAACTAAAACTAAAAAAGCACAGCAACAAAGAGCTCTTAAAATTATTATCATCATCATTATTATCATTATCCATCATGACAGAAGCCAAGCAATGATAGTTTCACCAAAACACCACTACTAACATCACCATCATCGTCATCCATCATAACAGAAGCTGAGCAATGACAATGTCACCAAAACATCATTACCACCACCACTACCACCCTCCTCATCATCATCATCACCATCAACATGGTACCTGATGACAGGAGCCCAGCAGTGGTGAGTTCCTCAAGACAAGGCGCCAGGTCCTGAGCGATCTCCGGGTACTTGATTTTGCTGGTCGACAGCCAGGCCAGTTTGCGAGAGAACAGCCTCACGTACAGCTTCTGTGATATCTCTGAAGCAGCGCCGCCAGCCAATCAAAAGGAGCAAAAAAGAGCAAGTGACAACAAAGGGGACATCACCAACAACTGAACACAGAACAGCAATCCTTTTCTGGTTAATGGTGGCTTGCAGAATGAGTGAGAATCAGACATGGGGGAACCAGTCCTTTTCTGGTTAATGGTGGCTTGCAAGTTGCAGGAGTGAGAATCAGACATGGGGGAACTCATTGCATTGGGCTAAAAAACCTTTAGGCCATCTTCTTCTTCTTCTTCAGAAGTCCCAGATTTTTCCTGACATTTAGCATGGATGGCATTAATGAATTTGGTTGTCTATGCACAGGTTTCTCTTTGTAGCTCCAGTGCTTTTCTGTACATGTGGCTCCTTGTGGCTAATGATATGTTGTATTATGTCTGTGCTTCCTTTGGCCATCAGAATACATTTTCCATAAGAGAAATTTGAGAATAAGAAAAAAGAAAGAAAATGACCAATGCTACAGCAAGGATATTCCAGTTACTTGATTACCCTAAACATTATTTTAGCACTAAAGATATCAGCTTGAAAGGCTTGAGCTCTGTTAGTACTAGTGTCTGAAATTTTTCAATAACAAATTCTGACAAACAAGATTAAAACAACAAAAAATAAAATAGGAATTTAGCAGCATTTTTCCCTTTAAATTCAGCAAAGTTCTACAAGTCAGTCACAGTCAACCACTGTGACCTCAAGCGTACAGATGAAATGATTACAATTTCCATTCAAACAAATCACAGACTGTGCCCTTCATGAAACTCACCTGATAAATTGTTGTAAGCTGTCAAGTGCTTCAAGTCTGTTTCATCAAAAAGTTTCACATTGTAATCATCTTCAAACACAGATTTCATAATTGCATTGAAATTTTCTAAGTAGTATGGCACACGATACACAGTCTCCTCACTGTTTTCATCACTCTCATTTTCTGCGCTGTCTGTCCTCTTTGGGTTGTCTCCTCCTACCCCATGATCTTCTGATGCACACTTATTCTCTTCATAAGTTTCAAGTCTTGATGCAGACTGAGAGTTGGATATTCCAGATCTGAATGCTCTTTGGGTTTTGGGTGCTGACGCAATGGGAGATTTTAAGCCTTCAGATACATACACTGAGTGGGATGCTGAGGCAGCTGGAGACGTTAAGTGTTCAGACACTAACACAGAGTAAGAGGATGGGGCAGTTGAGGATTTTGATGCTTCAGACACAAACATTTGCATGTGGGGTGTTGGGACAGTCAAAGATGCAGGGTTCTCTAATACTGACTCTAAGCAGTATGTCAAGGTTGTGGCAGACTTCAAGTTTTCAGATGCTGACACTGAGTGGGATGTTGAGGCAGTTGGAGACTCCAGTTGTTCAGATGCCAATGCTTGAGAAAAACTCACAGCAGAAGATGAAGTGCTGACATTTTCCTCCTCAAAAATGGATCGTCCACAAGAAATCTGCTGCTCTGATGGTGGTTTGGGTAGAGAATTAGACTTTTTATGAGGACTCAAACTTACACTGCCATCAGCTTCTGATTTTTTCTTCCGCTTTAGTGAAAGTCTGCCCTTCTTCAATGAACTCCCCCTGTGTTTGCCAACACCGTGTCTGGACCCATGTTCCAACAAACATGGGCCACTCCCTTCAATGACTTCCGGTTTCACAGCAATGCCATGGGCTGAAACTGTCTCAGCACCTCTTGCTTTTGGGTCTTCAGCTTTCTGACAGAACTTTGCTGTCTTTGACTCTTGAACAGAACATAAGGCGCTGTCATCTCCTTGGCTGTCTGCTCTGCCGGAAGGCGTACTACGAAGACTCCCTGACTTTTCTCTGTCATTCCTCTCCTGGCAAGCTTTTTTCAGTGACAGCCTACGACTCAGTCTCCTCTGCATTCCAGGAATGGCATGACAATCTGACTTCCCCGCTCTGGTAAAATCGCCTTCATCATCAACTTGTGATTGTGTGGAAGTAGAACTGTTCTGTGATTTCTTATCCCGGATGAAGTAGGGTGATGTCTGCTCTTCTTTGATAAATGCAACCGCCTCCTCTGATTCAGGGTCTCCTCCGTCACTGCCTCTTTGTTCTCTGGCCTCTTGTTGTAGCTGCTGTTTCTTGAAAAGGGATGCTACAGTGACAATGTTTGCTGGCCTTTTGGGTGGTGAGATCTTGCTCTTTTTTGCCAGCACTTTCCCCTTCCTTCCTGCTAAACGCTTGGACATCATTGTTGTTCACATAGCAGAATTCTGCAATTAAAATGACACATGTTGTGTTAAACTTCAAAGTACACAATTAACACATGAATATCGTTTTATATTATATATAATGATATTCATGTGTAATATATATTGTATGCAGCCCTAACCATACGGCATTAGGACACTCATAACACGGGGTGCTTTCCTTAAAGTCTACTGCAAACCTTACTATTAATATACCATTGCTGTAATTACTGGATACTTGTTCTCATCAACTGACTTGTGCCCCTTCCTCCCTTCCCCCGTCACCACTATTTCACTGCTCTCGAAATTATAATAACATAAAAGTTAAAACTTTGATAAGCCAAACTAAAAAATATATGGGCACGTGTTCCATATAATTCGGTCGGTATAATTTATGCTGATAACAGTGTATCGCTGATGACGATGTCATAAAATAATCATGGCCATGCCTGTCGACTTGCATAGATTAACTGTGACACAGGTGTTCACGCAAGAAACTCCTCCACTTACATCTTTGCCGCGGCCATCAATGGAAGGGAGGCTATTCTAGTTACTCTTAGGGGATTTAAAACTAATTTTAGCACAGACGCAACAAGTGGGTGCAGTAGCCTGTTGCGCTGGCCCATCAGTCACGGATCTGCAAAACGTTTATATTTCTAGTGCGCTTGGTCCGTTTGTTGCGTCTACGCTAAAATTTAGTTTTGTCATGTGTCACGTCGGAGCTTTTGAGGGGTGATGTGGCAACGTGTCTAACAAGAGCTGTGCTATGAAAACACATACCGTCGTCACTACCGTGTAGTTCGGAGTTGCCGCGTGGTCGGAATGCTAAGTACTTGAAACTGACATGGAGCTTAACGTCCACTGAAACGATAAGGTTTATTAGGATAAACAATATACAAACAAATAAAATATAATACTACCACTGTTAATAGTAATAAACATACAGGAACAGGCAAAATCATTGAAAATACTTTGAAATGACAATGAATAAATAAGATGTATACTATATAGTACTGAAAATGGTGTTGACCGATGATATCTCACAATTATGTGTAAATCACGAAAATATATCATGGGTCAGTGGTACGAGGGGGGGGGGGGAGGGAGGAGTGGGGAAGCAAGAAAAAAGAAAAGCACGTAGATCAGATCATAAATCACAGTAGGTGTTTAACACTGAATTCAAGGCAATGCTGCATTCACTCACACACACACGACACACACACGACACATACTACACACACTACACACACACACACACACACACACACACACACACACACACACACACACACACACACACACACACACACACACACACACACACACACACACATGAGACAGACAGACACACACACACTGACAGACACACTGACACTCACACACACACACACACACACACACACACACACACACACACACACACACACACACACACACACACACACACACACACACACACACACACACACACACACACACACACACACACACACACACTGACACACACACTCCCACACCCACCCACCCACGTGCGGGCGGGCGTGCGGGTGTGCGTGTGTCAGTATGTGTGTGTGTGTGTGTTTCGGGTGGGGGGAGGGGAATTGGTCGTTTGTTTTGTTTTTTCAACCTCAGTTGCATGCAGACGTATGACTTCACTTTTTTTTTTTTAAAGCTCCCCCCCCCCCCTTTTTTTTTTTCTTTTTTCTTTTTTTCTTTTTTCTTTTTTCTTTTCATGAACTGCCCTTCATTCATAATCATATTCATTTACAATAATACTATAATCATGTAACCGGACCTGCGGCCGCCCGTTCCTCATTTTAGGTCACAGGGGGAGGCTGGAGATTGCCAAGGAGAGACACTCACACTGGAATAAACAATTGTCTCTAGTCTTCTTCGTGTAATGTGCATTTTAAAAGACAAAAGATAAGTGGAGACAGAAGTTGTACACATGTACCGACATGACGAAAACACTGACGCACGCTCACAGACGTGCGCACTGACCACACTCCGTCTCCGTACATACTCTCACTCCCATTATAGTGACGAACCAAATAAAGAAATGCATACAATTTTATTTACACTACCGCATGTTACACATACAGTAAACACCGTGACAAGAACAAACCAAACTGACACATGACTATGCCGAACCTACGCCACTAAATCATAGCTAACTTAGCTACCCGCATAGGCTCAGTACCAAAAGTCACAGAGTTGCACCCTTGCACTGACTTAACTAATACTTGCACTTTGCAGCACAAGAAGACAAACAAACATAAACTTAACTAACGCTCACACTTTGCAGCACAAACCTTCTAATAACTAAACATGCGTGCCTGTACTTTGCAGCACAGGTCTCTAATAACTAAGGGAAGAGCAACACACTTTTTCAGCATGTAAACTCGGGAGGGGGTGGACTAGCACTTTTCAGCACCAAGTCCTCTAACTAAGGGAAGAGCAACATACTTTTCATCATGTAGACTCGAGGGGAAGGGGTTGACCAGCACTTTTCAGCACATGGTACAGAAACCTTTCGTTCGTTCTGTTTTTGCTTAATGTCCTCAGATGCTAAAAGCATATTTGGGACAATGACAGAAACCGAGCAGGCACTGTCTTTTATACCGTACCGCGCGGCACCGGCCAGTCGCTGGCAGGCAGCGTCCGACTGGAGAGAAGGGGGTGGGGGGAACTCAGGGCCCGTAACTCGAGCTAGCTTGCACAACTCTCCCGCTACACTCCCCCCTCCTTAGACCTAATGTGCCTGTCACATTAGTCGTCAACAACAACAACAAAACGGAATCATCAAATCAACAAGAAACATAACAATCGACAATAAAACATTGCAATCCCGTAGTCAACAGCACCTCAGTATTCACCCAAACAACTGAGTATTCACGAAACATCATAAACGTTAACGTATTGAACAAATGCTAACGTCATGGCAGTTTGAATGACAACAACAAAATTCGATTGAACAACCAAAACGTTACAATCAAAATAAGACAATACAATCACAAAATGAGTGACTAGTCAAATTTCAGGTTACCAAAGCAAACAAACCTGCAAGAAAACATGAAACAATGTAAATAGTATGATGTACATATCATGCATCCCAAAAGAAAATAAATATTCAGTAAGAAACAATGTCAGAGAGTTTATCTTGTTTTCTTTCTTCGTCATCGTTTAAAGGATATCTCGAAACTGTTTTCACGGTCTTGTGGCGGTCTAACCAAGGTTATGTAGTGATAGGCAGCTGCGGAAATGATGACTGGGCCGTCAGCAAGGCCGCCGACTGCACCCCGGTGACAATGACGATGGTGGTGAGAGTGGCGGAGACACTGAAAGGGCCGTCAGCAGAGCTGCCGACTACACCCTGCTGGCACTGGAGATCGATGAGGAGTTTGATGAGGGCTGTCGGCAGAGCCGCCGACTACACCCTGCTGGCACTGGAGATCGATGAGGAGTTTGATGAGGGCTGTCGGCAGAGCCGCCGACTACACCCTGCTGGCACTGGAGATCGATGAGGAGTTTGATGAGGGCCGTCGGCAGAGCCGCCGACTACACCCTGCTGGCACTGGAGATCGATGAGGAGTTTGATGAGGGCCGTCGGCAGAGCCGCCGACTACACCCTGCTGGCACTGGAGATCGATGAGGAGTTTGATGAGGGCCGTCAGCAGAGCCGCCGACTACACCCTGCTGGCACTGGAGATCGACTGATGCGGAGTTTGATGAGGGCTGTCGGCAGAGCCGCCGACTACACCCTGATGACAATGAAGATGGTGAGGGTGGAGAAGACAAAGGGTCGTAAGTAGAGCCGCCGACTGCACCCTTTACCATCCGAACTCTGCCGTTCGTCGATGACTAGCTCCACTCAGATGATGCTGAGGGCGAGGGTGATGATGTTTACGAGGACGATGGGGAAGGAGAGAGTATCTCCTGGGGGCCTTAACCTCTCTCCTAGTTCTAGTTTTAACGGGAGAAGACCGCATGTCTCCGTCGTCCCATCCGTCCACTACCATCTGTTCTCCACCCTCATCCCCATCATTTTCTCTATCTTCGCTCTCACTCTCCTCTTCGCTACCTGGCTGTTCCCTCCCTTCATACGGTTTAACGTCGTTGATGTGAACAACCAGCACTTTGCTGTCTCTCATGATCCTAACAGCACTTTCTCCTATCCTCTCTTCGACCTTAAAGGGACCTGTCCATCCTAGACCCAATTTTACCTTCGCCTTTGGCGGGTACCATTTCCACATCCACATCCCTGGTTCTACTTCTCTTGTCTTGCAGTTTCTATCATGATAGTGTTTCTGCTTGTGTACACTCACCTCAGTGTTCACTCTCACAAAACGGAAAACTCCTTTTAAGGTGTTCTGAACCCACTCTACGTACTCTACAGGACATTGCGGCCTGTTTCCGGTGGGAAACACACCAAGTTCAACAGTCAAGGGGAGGTTGACCTCCCTTCCAAACATAATCAAGTTCGGAGTGCACTGAGTGGACTGATGGACAGACGATCTGTAGGCCATCATGATCAGGTCTAAGTGATCACTCGAATCATCTCGCTTCTCATTAACATAGGCTGACAGCATTTGCTGTATCGTGCGGTTCTGTCTCTCCAATACCATCACTCTGTGGGTGGTAAGGGGTAGTTCTAGTCTTGTCCGCACCTAGGGCTTCACACAGACCTATAACTTCACTTGTTTTTGTTTTTTTAAATCTCCCTCCCCTGTTTTCTCCTTTTCTTCATTTTTCTCTCTCTCGTGATTCATAGGTCTTCTTCATTGGTTCGTTTGTGAGTGTGTGTGTGTGTGTGAGGGGGGCGAGGGGGGGGCAGGGAGGGTACCAGGCTCACTGCCCATACGTACATAGACATGAAATGTGGCATGGTGTTGAGAGCATTCATAATCATACGCAATATCAATAATTCTATAATAATCACCGTGGTCAAACATACAGCCGAAGACAAGGACAGCCTCACACAGTACATTTGCAGATGTGTTCAACATTTCCCAGCAACAACACCCTTTGTCTAACAAACTCTAAAATTGTCTACTGTCTTGTCTGTCTTTGTCTTTTCTTTTCTTTTTTTCTTTTTCTTTTTTCGTTAGTTCTTTGTTTGCTTTTTTAATTTGTTTATTTGTTTGTTGTTGTTTTTTCTTTCTAGTTCTTTTTTTTTTTTTTTTTTTTTTTTTTTTTTTTGTTTTGTTTGGTTGGTTTCTTGTTTTATTCCCCTTTTTTCCCAACTTTTTTTTTCTGGGGGGGGGGGGGGGGGGGGGGGAGTTGGTCATTTGTTTTGTTTTTTCAACCTCGGTTGCATGCAGACCTATGCCTCCAGTTTTTGTCCTTTTTCTTGTCTACTGCCTTGTCTATCTTTTTTGTTTTTGTTTTGTTGTCATTTGTTCTTTCTTTGCTTGTTTGTTTGCTTTTTTTATTTGGTTTTTCTTTTTTCTTTCTTCACGGCGTTTTATTTTTGTTCCTAACTTTTTTGGAGTCGTTTTTGTTTGCTTGTTTTTTCTTTCATTTTGTTTGGTTGCTTTTTTCTTTCTTCTTCTTTTTTCAAGGGGTGACTTTTTTTTGGAATTTTTTTTTTTGGGGGGGGGGGGGGCTGGGGGACCTTCCTTATGTTTTTCGACCTCAGTTCCATGAAGCTCTCTACTCTCTTTTTTTCATTTTAGTTTCTGTTAGTTTGTTTGTTTGGTTGGTTGGTTGTTGTTTTTTTGTTTTTTCTTTTTTTCTTTTTTCTTTTTCTTTTCTTTCCTTTTACTTTTTCCTTTTTCTTTAGATTTTTGGATGCTTTTTGTTTCTTTCTTTTTTAACTTTTGGGTGCTCATTTTTATTATTTTTTGGTTTTTTTCTTCTTGTTTTTGTTTTTGTTTTCTTTCTGATCATGTTATCACGGACATTGCAGGTCAGGCCCTAGACATCTTTCTCCACGGTCCAGAGTCTGCACGCAAGAATGGCATCGTAAAGACATTCACTCAAACAGCCATTCCCATACACCCATACACACTACTAAAACAAAGAGCAAAACCCTCAACTCACCAAACATGACGCCTTCGTTTAGTTGTCCTGTCCAATATGGTGTTGGGCGACGGTCACGAAGCTCGGCAGATGCCCCTCTGGACTGCACCACGTCGCAGGCCTTCTCGCCTAGGACAGTACTGACAGAAAACATTTCTAGATGTGTTCACCACATACTGCAACATTTGCCGACAACAATGGCCTGTCTAACAACCTCCACAATAACCCTTTCCTGCCTGGCTTCAGCACTTCTCCAGCCTGAGTCCTGGTGACTCGGACACGTGGTGCCTGATGTCGTTTTCGCGGATATTGGAGGTCACCTGCTACACATCTTTCTCCACGGTCTATAATCTGCGCACAAGAATGGCATTGTAAAGATATCCACTCACACATCCATTCACATACACCCATGCACACTCCTCAAAAAAGAAAAAGAAAGAGCAAAACGCTCAACTGACCAAACATGATGCCTTCGTTTACTGGTCCTCTTCCTGTCCAGTGTGGTGGTGGTGGGCGACGGTCAGGAAGCTAGGCATCTGCTGCTGAGGACTGCTCCACGTCGGACGCCTTCTCGCCTAGGACAGTACTGACAAAACATTTGTAGATGTGTTCAACAAATACTGCAACATCGCCCGGCAACAATCCCCTTTCTAACAACCTCCACAATAACCTTTTCCTGCCTAGCTTCACCAGCTCCCCAGGCTGACTCCTGGCGACTCGGACACGTGGAGCCTGGTGATGTCGTTATCGCGGACATTGCAGGTCAGGCCCTAGACATCTTTCTCCACGGTCCAGAGTCTGCGCACAAGAATGACATCGTGAAGACATTCACTCACACAAAAAGCAAAACCCTCAACTCACCAAACATGACGCTTTCGTTTAGTTGTCCTCTCCTGTCCAATGTGGTGTTGGGCGACGGTCGGGAAGTTTGGCAGATGCCCCTCTGGACTGCACCACGTCTCAGGCCTTCTCGCTAGGACAGTACTGACAGAAAACATTTCTAGATGTGTTCACCACATACTGCAACATTTGCCGACAACAATGGCCTTTCTAACAACCTCCACCATAACCCTTTCCTGCCTGGCTTCAGCACTTCTCCAGCCTGAGTCCTGGTGACTCGGACACGTGGTGCCTGATGTCGTTTTCGCGGATATTGGAGGTCACGCACTAGACATCTTTCTCCACGGTCTATAATCTGCGCACAAGAATGGCATTGTAAAGATATCCACTCACACATCCATTCCCATACACCCATGCACACTCCTCAAAAAAGAAAAAGAAAAAGAAAGAGCAAAACGCTCAACTGACCAAACATGATGCCTTCGTTTACTGGTCCTCTTCCTGTCCAGTGTGGTGGTGGTGGGCGACGGTCAGGAAGCTAGGCATCTGCTGCTGAGGACTGCTCCACGTCGGACGCCTTCTCGCCTAGGACAGTACTGACAAAACATTTGTAGATGTGTTCAACAAATACTGCAACATCGCCCGGCAACAATCCGATTTCTAACAACCTCCACAATAACCTTTTCCCGCCTAGCTTCACCAGCTCCCCAGGCTGACTCCTGGCGACTCGGACACGTGGAGCCTGGTGATGTCGTTATCGCGGTCATTGCAGGTCAGGCCCTAGACATCTTTCTCCACGGTCCAGAGTCTGCGCACAAGAATGACATCGTGAAGACATTCACTCACACAAAAAGCAAAACCCTCAACTCACCAAACATGACGCTTTCGTTTAGTTGTCCTCTCCTGTCCAATGTGGTGTTGGGCGACGGTCGGGAAGTTTGGCAGATGCCCCTCTGGACTGCACCACGTCTCAGGCCTTCTCGCTAGGACAGTACTGACAGAAAACATTTCTAGATGTGTTCACCACATACTGCAACATTTGCCGACAACAATGGCCTTTCTAACAACCTCCACCATAACCCTTTCCTGCCTGGCTTCAGCACTTCTCCAGCCTGAGTCCTGGTGACTCGGACACGTGGTGCCTGATGTCGTTTTCGCGGATATTGGAGGTCACGCACTAGACATCTTTCTCCACGGTCTATAATCTGCGCACAAGAATGGCATTGTAAAGATATCCACTCACACATCCATTCCCATACACCCATGCACACTCCTCAAAAAAGAAAAAGAAAAAGAAAGAGCAAAACGCTCAACTGACCAAACATGATGCCTTCGTTTACTGGTCCTCTTCCTGTCCAGTGTAGTTGTGGTGGGCGACGGTCAGGAAGCTAGGCATCTGCTGCTGAGGACTGCTCCACGTCGGACGCCTTCTCGCCTAGGACAGTACTGACAAAACATTTGTAGATGTGTTCAACAAATACTGCAACATCGCCCGGCAACAATCCGATTTCTAACAACCTCCACAATAACCTTTTCCTGCCTAGCTTCACCAGCTCCCCAGGCTGACTCCTGGCGACTCGGACACGTGGAGCCTGGTGATGTCGTTATCGCGGACATTGCAGGTCAGGCCCTAGACATCTTTCTCCACGGTCCAGAGTCTGCGCACAAGAATGACATCGTGAAGACATTCACTCACACAAAAAGCAAAACCCTCAACTCACCAAACATGACGCTTTCGTTTAGTTGTCCTCTCCTGTCCAATGTGGTGTTGGGCGACGGTCGGGAAGTTTGGCAGATGCCCCTCTGGACTGCACCACGTCTCAGGCCTTCTCGCTAGGACAGTACTGACAGAAAACATTTCTAGATGTGTTCACCACATACTGCAACATTTGCCGACAACAATGGCCTTTCTAACAACCTCCACCATAACCCTTTCCTGCCTGGCTTCAGCACTTCTCCAGCCTGAGTCCTGGTGACTCGGACACGTGGTGCCTGATGTCGTTTTCGCGGATATTGGAGGTCACGCACTAGACATCTTTCTCCACGGTCTATAATCTGCGCACAAGAATGGCATTGTAAAGATATCCACTCACACATCCATTCCCATACACCCATGCACACTCCTCAAAAAAGAAAAAGAAAAAGAAAGAGCAAAACGTTCAACTGACCAAACATGATGCCTTCGTTTACTGGTCCTCTTCCTGTCCAGTGTGGTGGTGGTGGGCGACGGTCAGGAAGCTAGGCATCTGCTGCTGAGGACTGCTCCACGTCGGACGCCTTCTCGCCTAGGACAGTACTGACAAAACATTTGTAGATGTGTTCAACAAATACTGCAACATCGCCCGGCAACAATCCGATTTCTAACAACCTCCACAATAACCTTTTCCCGCCTAGCTTCACCAGCTCCCCAGGCTGACTCCTGGCGACTCGGACACGTGGAGCCTGGTGATGTCGTTATCGCGGTCATTGCAGGTCAGGCCCTAGACATCTTTCTCCACGGTCCAGAGTCTGCGCACAAGAATGACATCGTGAAGACATTCACTCACACAAAAAGCAAAACCCTCAACTCACCAAACATGACGCTTTCGTTTAGTTGTCCTCTCCTGTCCAATGTGGTGTTGGGCGACGGTCGGGAAGTTTGGCAGATGCCCCTCTGGACTGCACCACGTCTCAGGCCTTCTCGCTAGGACAGTACTGACAGAAAACATTTCTAGATGTGTTCACCACATACTGCAACATTTGCCGACAACAATGGCCTTTCTAACAACCTCCACCATAACCCTTTCCTGCCTGGCTTCAGCACTTCTCCAGCCTGAGTCCTGGTGACTCGGACACGTGGTGCCTGATGTCGTTTTCGCGGATATTGGAGGTCACGCACTAGACATCTTTCTCCACGGTCTATAATCTGCGCACAAGAATGGCATTGTAAAGATATCCACTCACACATCCATTCACATACACCCATGCACACTCCTCAAAAAAGAAAAAGAAAAAGAAAGAGCAAAACGCTCAACTGACCAAACATGATGCCTTCGTTTACTGGTCCTCTTCCTGTCCAGTGTGGTGGTGGTGGGCGACGGTCAGGAAGCTAGGCATCTGCTGCTGAGGACTGCTCCACGTCGGACGCCTTCTCGCCTAGGACAGTACTGACAAAACATTTGTAGATGTGTTCAACAAATACTGCAACATCGCCCGGCAACAATCCGATTTCTAACAACCTCCACAATAACCTTTTCCTGCCTAGCTTCACCAGCTCCCCAGGCTGACTCCTGGCGACTCGGACACGTGGAGCCTGGTGATGTCGTTATCGCGGACATTGCAGGTCAGGCCCTAGACATCTTTCTCCACGGTCCAGAGTCTGCGCACAAGAATGACATCGTGAAGACATTCACTCACACAAAAAGCAAAACCCTCAACTCACCAAACATGACGCTTTCGTTTAGTTGTCCTCTCCTGTCCAATGTGGTGTTGGGCGACGGTCGGGAAGTTTGGCAGATGCCCCTCTGGACTGCACCACGTCTCAGGCCTTCTCGCTAGGACAGTACTGACAGAAAACATTTCTAGATGTGTTCACCACATACTGCAACATTTGCCGACAACAATGGCCTTTCTAACAACCTCCACCATAACCCTTTCCTGCCTGGCTTCAGCACTTCTCCAGCCTGAGTCCTGGTGACTCGGACACGTGGTGCCTGATGTCGTTTTCGCGGATATTGGAGGTCACGCACTAGACATCTTTCTCCACGGTCTATAATCTGCGCACAAGAATGGCATTGTAAAGATATCCACTCACACATCCATTCCCATACACCCATGCACACTCCTCAAAAAAGAAAAAGAAAAAGAAAGAGCAAAACGCTCAACTGACCAAACATGATGCCTTCGTTTACTGGTCCTCTTCCTGTCCAGTGTGGTGGTGGTGGGCGACGGTCAGGAAGCTAGGCATCTGCTGCTGAGGACTGCTCCACGTCGGACGCCTTCTCGCCTAGGACAGTACTGACAAAACATTTGTAGATGTGTTCAACAAATACTGCAACATCGCCCGGCAACAATCCGATTTCTAACAACCTCCACAATAACCTTTTCCTGCCTAGCTTCACCAGCTCCCCAGGCTGACTCCTGGCGACTCGGACACGTGGAGCCTGGTGATGTCGTTATCGCGGTAATTGCAGGTCAGGCCCTAGACATCTTTCTCCACGGTCCAGAGTCTCCGCACAAGAATGACATCGTGAAGACATTCACTCACACAAAAAGCAAAACCCTCAACTCACCAAACATGACGCTTTCGTTTAGTTGTCCTCTCCTGTCCAATGTGGTGTTGGGCGACGGTCGGGAAGTTTGGCAGATGCCCCTCTGGACTGCACCACGTCTCAGGCCTTCTCGCTAGGACAGTACTGACAGAAAACATTTCTAGATGTGTTCACCACATACTGCAACATTTGCCGACAACAATGGCCTTTCTAACAACCTCCACCATAACCCTTTCCTGCCTGGCTTCAGCACTTCTCCAGCCTGAGTCCTGGTGACTCGGACACGTGGTGCCTGATGTCGTTTTCGCGGATATTGGAGGTCACGCACTAGACATCTTTCTCCACGGTCTATAATCTGCGCACAAGAATGGCATTGTAAAGATATCCACTCACACATCCATTCACATACACCCATGCACACTCCTCAAAAAAGAAAAAGAAAAAGAAAGAGCAAAACGCTCAACTGACCAAACATGATGCCTTCGTTTACTGGTCCTCTTCCTGTCCAGTGTGGTGGTGGTGGGCGACGGTCAGGAAGCTAGGCATCTGCTGCTGAGGACTGCTCCACGTCGGACGCCTTCTCGCCTAGGACAGTACTGACAAAACATTTGTAGATGTGTTCAACAAATACTGCAACATCGCCCGGCAACAATCCGATTTCTAACAACCTCCACAATAACCTTTTCCCGCCTAGCTTCACCAGCTCCCCAGGCTGACTCCTGGCGACTCGGACACGTGGAGCCTGGTGATGTCGTTATCGCGGTCATTGCAGGTCAGGCCCTAGACATCTTTCTCCACGGTCCAGAGTCTGCGCACAAGAATGACATCGTGAAGACATTCACTCACACAAAAAGCAAAACCCTCAACTCACCAAACATGACGCTTTCGTTTAGTTGTCCTCTCCTGTCCAATGTGGTGTTGGGCGACGGTCGGGAAGTTTGGCAGATGCCCCTCTGGACTGCACCACGTCTCAGGCCTTCTCGCTAGGACAGTACTGACAGAAAACATTTCTAGATGTGTTCACCACATACTGCAACATTTGCCGACAACAATGGCCTTTCTAACAACCTCCACCATAACCCTTTCCTGCCTGGCTTCAGCACTTCTCCAGCCTGAGTCCTGGTGACTCGGACACGTGGTGCCTGATGTCGTTTTCGCGGATATTGGAGGTCACGCACTAGACATCTTTCTCCACGGTCTATAATCTGCGCACAAGAATGGCATTGTAAAGATATCCACTCACACATCCATTCACATACACCCATGCACACTCCTCAAAAAAGAAAAAGAAAAAGAAAGAGCAAAACGCTCAACTGACCAAACATGATGCCTTCGTTTACTGGTCCTCTTCCTGTCCAGTGTGGTGGTGGTGGGCGACGGTCAGGAAGCTAGGCATCTGCTGCTGAGGACTGCTCCACGTCGGACGCCTTCTCGCCTAGGACAGTACTGACAAAACATTTGTAGATGTGTTCAACAAATACTGCAACATCGCCCGGCAACAATCCGATTTCTAACAACCTCCACAATAACCTTTTCCTGCCTAGCTTCACCAGCTCCCCAGGCTGACTCCTGGCGACTCGGACACGTGGAGCCTGGTGATGTCGTTATCGCGGACATTGCAGGTCAGGCCCTAGACATCTTTCTCCACGGTCCAGAGTCTGCGCACAAGAATGACATCGTGAAGACATTCACTCACACAAAAAGCAAAACCCTCAACTCACCAAACATGACGCTTTCGTTTAGTTGTCCTCTCCTGTCCAATGTGGTGTTGGGCGACGGTCGGGAAGTTTGGCAGATGCCCCTCTGGACTGCACCACGTCTCAGGCCTTCTCGCTAGGACAGTACTGACAGAAAACATTTCTAGATGTGTTCACCACATACTGCAACATTTGCCGACAACAATGGCCTTTCTAACAACCTCCACCATAACCCTTTCCTGCCTGGCTTCAGCACTTCTCCAGCCTGAGTCCTGGTGACTCGGACACGTGGTGCCTGATGTCGTTTTCGCGGATATTGGAGGTCACGCACTAGACATCTTTCTCCACGGTCTATAATCTGCGCACAAGAATGGCATTGTAAAGATATCCACTCACACATCCATTCCCATACACCCATGCACACTCCTCAAAAAAGAAAAAGAAAAAGAAAGAGCAAAACGCTCAACTGACCAAACATGATGCCTTCGTTTACTGGTCCTCTTCCTGTCCAGTGTGGTGGTGGTGGGCGACGGTCAGGAAGCTAGGCATCTGCTGCTGAGGACTGCTCCACGTCGGACGCCTTCTCGCCTAGGACAGTACTGACAAAACATTTGTAGATGTGTTCAACAAATACTGCAACATCGCCCGGCAACAATCCGATTTCTAACAACCTCCACAATAACCTTTTCCTGCCTAGCTTCACCAGCTCCCCAGGCTGACTCCTGGCGACTCGGACACGTGGAGCCTGGTGATGTCGTTATCGCGGTAATTGCAGGTCAGGCCCTAGACATCTTTCTCCACGGTCCAGAGTCTCCGCACAAGAATGACATCGTGAAGACATTCACTCACACAAAAAGCAAAACCCTCAACTCACCAAACATGACGCTTTCGTTTAGTTGTCCTCTCCTGTCCAATGTGGTGTTGGGCGACGGTCGGGAAGTTTGGCAGATGCCCCTCTGGACTGCACCACGTCTCAGGCCTTCTCGCTAGGACAGTACTGACAGAAAACATTTCTAGATGTGTTCACCACATACTGCAACATTTGCCGACAACAATGGCCTTTCTAACAACCTCCACCATAACCCTTTCCTGCCTGGCTTCAGCACTTCTCCAGCCTGAGTCCTGGTGACTCGGACACGTGGTGCCTGATGTCGTTTTCGCGGATATTGGAGGTCACGCACTAGACATCTTTCTCCACGGTCTATAATCTGCGCACAAGAATGGCATTGTAAAGATATCCACTCACACATCCATTCACATACACCCATGCACACTCCTCAAAAAAGAAAAAGAAAAAGAAAGAGCAAAACGCTCAACTGACCAAACATGATGCCTTCGTTTACTGGTCCTCTTCCTGTCCAGTGTGGTGGTGGTGGGCGACGGTCAGGAAGCTAGGCATCTGCTGCTGAGGACTGCTCCACGTCGGACGCCTTCTCGCCTAGGACAGTACTGACAAAACATTTGTAGATGTGTTCAACAAATACTGCAACATCGCCCGGCAACAATCCGATTTCTAACAACCTCCACAATAACCTTTTCCTGCCTAGCTTCACCAGCTCCCCAGGCTGACTCCTGGCGACTCGGACACGTGGAGCCTGGTGATGTCGTTATCGCGGACATTGCAGGTCAGGCCCTAGACATCTTTCTCCACGGTCCAGAGTCTGCGCACAAGAATGACATCGTGAAGACATTCACTCACACAAAAAGCAAAACCCTCAACTCACCAAACATGACGCTTTCGTTTAGTTGTCCTCTCCTGTCCAATGTGGTGTTGGGCGACGGTCGGGAAGTTTGGCAGATGCCCCTCTGGACTGCACCACGTCTCAGGCCTTCTCGCTAGGACAGTACTGACAGAAAACATTTCTAGATGTGTTCACCACATACTGCAACATTTGCCGACAACAATGGCCTTTCTAACAACCTCCACCATAACCCTTTCCTGCCTGGCTTCAGCACTTCTCCAGCCTGAGTCCTGGTGACTCGGACACGTGGTGCCTGATGTCGTTTTCGCGGATATTGGAGGTCACGCACTAGACATCTTTCTCCACGGTCTATAATCTGCGCACAAGAATGGCATTGTAAAGATATCCACTCACACATCCATTCACATACACCCATGCACACTCCTCAAAAAAGAAAAAGAAAGAGCAAAACGCTCAACTGACCAAACATGATGCCTTCGTTTACTGGTCCTCTTCCTGTCCAGTGTGGTGGTGGTGGGCGACGGTCAGGAAGCTAGGCATCTGCTGCTGAGGACTGCTCCACGTCGGACGCCTTCTCGCCTAGGACAGTACTGACAAAACATTTGTAGATGTGTTCAACAAATACTGCAACATCGCCCGGCAACAATCCGATTTCTAACAACCTCCACAATAACCTTTTCCTGCCTAGCTTCACCAGCTCCCCAGGCTGACTCCTGGCGACTCGGACACGTGGAGCCTGGTGATGTCGTTATCGCGGTCATTGCAGGTCAGGCCCTAGACATCTTTCTCCACGGTCCAGAGTCTGCGCACAAGAATGACATCGTGAAGACATTCACTCACACAAAAAGCAAAACCCTCAACTCACCAAACATGACGCTTTCGTTTAGTTGTCCTCTCCTGTCCAATGTGGTGTTGGGCGACGGTCGGGAAGTTTGGCAGATGCCCCTCTGGACTGCACCACGTCTCAGGCCTTCTCGCTAGGACAGTACTGACAGAAAACATTTCTAGATGTGTTCACCACATACTGCAACATTTGCCGACAACAATGGCCTTTCTAACAACCTCCACCATAACTCTTTCCTGCCTGGCTTCAGCACTTCTCCAGCCTGAGTCCTGGTGACTCGGACACGTGGTGCCTGATGTCGTTTTCGCGGATATTGGAGGTCACGCACTAGACATCTTTCTCCACGGTCTATAATCTGCGCACAAGAATGGCATTGTAAAGATATCCACTCACACATCCATTCACATACACCCATGCACACTCCTCAAAAAAGAAAAAGAAAAAGAAAGAGCAAAACGCTCAACTGACCAAACATGATGCCTTCGTTTACTGGTCCTCTTCCTGTCCAGTGTAGTTGTGGTGGGCGACGGTCAGGAAGCTAGGCATCTGCTGCTGAGGACTGCTCCACGTCGGACGCCTTCTCGCCTAGGACAGTACTGACAAAACATTTGTAGATGTGTTCAACAAATACTGCAACATCGCCCGGCAACAATCCGATTTCTAACAACCTCCACAATAACCTTTTCCTGCCTAGCTTCACCAGCTCCCCAGGCTGACTCCTGGCGACTCGGACACGTGGAGCCTGGTGATGTCGTTATCGCGGACATTGCAGGTCAGGCCCTAGACATCTTTCTCCACGGTCCAGAGTCTGCGCACAAGAATGACATCGTGAAGACATTCACTCACACAAAAAGCAAAACCCTCAACTCACCAAACATGACGCTTTCGTTTAGTTGTCCTCTCCTGTCCAATGTGGTGTTGGGCGACGGTCGGGAAGTTTGGCAGATGCCCCTCTGGACTGCACCACGTCTCAGGCCTTCTCGCTAGGACAGTACTGACAGAAAACATTTCTAGATGTGTTCACCACATACTGCAACATTTGCCGACAACAATGGCCTTTCTAACAACCTCCACCATAACCCTTTCCTGCCTGGCTTCAGCACTTCTCCAGCCTGAGTCCTGGTGACTCGGACACGTGGTGCCTGATGTCGTTTTCGCGGATATTGGAGGTCACGCACTAGACATCTTTCTCCACGGTCTATAATCTGCGCACAAGAATGGCATTGTAAAGATATCGACTCACACATCCATTCACATACACCCATGCACACTCCTCAAAAAAGAAGAAGAAAGAGCAAAACGCTCAACTGACCAAACATGATGCCTTCGTTTACTGGTCCTCTTCCTGTCCAGTGTGGTGGTGGTGGGCGACGGTCAGGAAGCTAGGCATCTGCTGCTGAGGACTGCTCCACGTCGGACGCCTTCTCGCCTAGGACAGTACTGACAAAACATTTGTAGATGTGTTCAACAAATACTGCAACTTCGCCCGGCAACAATCCGATTTCTAACAACCTCCACAATAACCTTTTCCTGCCTAGCTTCACCAGCTCCCCAGGCTGACTCCTGGCGACTCGGACACGTGGAGCCTGGTGATGTCGTTATCGCGGACATTGCAGGTCAGGCCCTAGACATCTTTCTCCACGGTCCAGAGTCTGCGCACAAGAATGACATCGTGAAGACATTCACTCACACAAAAAGCAAAACCCTCAACTCACCAAACATGACGCTTTCGTTTAGTTGTCCTCTCCTGTCCAATGTGGTGTTGGGCGACGGTCGGGAAGTTTGGCAGATGCCCCTCTGGACTGCACCACGTCTCAGGCCTTCTCGCTAGGACAGTACTGACAGAAAACATTTCTAGATGTGTTCACCACATACTGCAACATTTGCCGACAACAATGGCCTTTCTAACAACCTCCACCATAACCCTTTCCTGCCTGGCTTCAGCACTTCTCCAGCCTGAGTCCTGGTGACTCGGACACGTGGTGCCTGATGTCGTTTTCGCGGATATTGGAGGTCACGCACTAGACATCTTTCTCCACGGTCTATAATCTGCGCACAAGAATGGCATTGTAAAGATATCCACTCACACATCCATTCCCATACACCCATGCACACTCCTCAAAAAAGAAAAAGAAAAAGAAAGAGCAAAACGCTCAACTGACCAAACATGATGCCTTCGTTTACTGGTCCTCTTCCTGTCCAGTGTGGTGGTGGTGGGCGACGGTCAGGAAGCTAGGCATCTGCTGCTGAGGACTGCTCCACGTCGGACGCCTTCTCGCCTAGGACAGTACTGACAAAACATTTGTAGATGTGTTCAACAAATACTGCAACATCGCCCGGCAACAATCCGATTTCTAACAACCTCCACAATAACCTTTTCCTGCCTAGCTTCACCAGCTCCCCAGGCTGACTCCTGGCGACTCGGACACGTGGAGCCTGGTGATGTCGTTATCGCGGTAATTGCAGGTCAGGCCCTAGACATCTTTCTCCACGGTCCAGAGTCTCCGCACAAGAATGACATCGTGAAGACATTCACTCACACAAAAAGCAAAACCCTCAACTCACCAAACATGACGCTTTCGTTTAGTTGTCCTCTCCTGTCCAATGTGGTGTTGGGCGACGGTCGGGAAGTTTGGCAGATGCCCCTCTGGACTGCACCACGTCTCAGGCCTTCTCGCTAGGACAGTACTGACAGAAAACATTTCTAGATGTGTTCACCACATACTGCAACATTTGCCGACAACAATGGCCTTTCTAACAACCTCCACCATAACTCTTTCCTGCCTGGCTTCAGCACTTCTCCAGCCTGAGTCCTGGTGACTCGGACACGTGGTGCCTGATGTCGTTTTCGCGGATATTGGAGGTCACGCACTAGACATCTTTCTCCACGGTCTATAATCTGCGCACAAGAATGGCATTGTAAAGATATCCACTCACACATCCATTCACATACACCCATGCACACTCCTCAAAAAAGAAAAAGAAAAAGAAAGAGCAAAACGCTCAACTGACCAAACATGATGCCTTCGTTTACTGGTCCTCTTCCTGTCCAGTGTAGTTGTGGTGGGCGACGGTCAGGAAGCTAGGCATCTGCTGCTGAGGACTGCTCCACGTCGGACGCCTTCTCGCCTAGGACAGTACTGACAAAACATTTGTAGATGTGTTCAACAAATACTGCAACATCGCCCGGCAACAATCCGATTTCTAACAACCTCCACAATAACCTTTTCCTGCCTAGCTTCACCAGCTCCCCAGGCTGACTCCTGGCGACTCGGACACGTGGAGCCTGGTGATGTCGTTATCGCGGACATTGCAGGTCAGGCCCTAGACATCTTTCTCCACGGTCCAGAGTCTGCGCACAAGAATGACATCGTGAAGACATTCACTCACACAAAAAGCAAAACCCTCAACTCACCAAACATGACGCTTTCGTTTAGTTGTCCTCTCCTGTCCAATGTGGTGTTGGGCGACGGTCGGGAAGTTTGGCAGATGCCCCTCTGGACTGCACCACGTCTCAGGCCTTCTCGCTAGGACAGTACTGACAGAAAACATTTCTAGATGTGTTCACCACATACTGCAACATTTGCCGACAACAATGGCCTTTCTAACAACCTCCACCATAACCCTTTCCTGCCTGGCTTCAGCACTTCTCCAGCCTGAGTCCTGGTGACTCGGACACGTGGTGCCTGATGTCGTTTTCGCGGATATTGGAGGTCACGCACTAGACATCTTTCTCCACGGTCTATAATCTGCGCACAAGAATGGCATTGTAAAGATATCCACTCACACATCCATTCACATACACCCATGCACACTCCTCAAAAAAGAAAAAGAAAGAGCAAAACGCTCAACTGACCAAACATGATGCCTTCGTTTACTGGTCCTCTTCCTGTCCAGTGTGGTGGTGGTGGGCGACGGTCAGGAAGCTAGGCATCTGCTGCTGAGGACTGCTCCACGTCGGACGCCTTCTCGCCTAGGACAGTACTGACAAAACATTTGTAGATGTGTTCAACAAATACTGCAACATCGCCCGGCAACAATCCGATTTCTAACAACCTCCACAATAACCTTTTCCTGCCTAGCTTCACCAGCTCCCCAGGCTGACTCCTGGCGACTCGGACACGTGGAGCCTGGTGATGTCGTTATCGCGGTCATTGCAGGTCAGGCCCTAGACATCTTTCTCCACGGTCCAGAGTCTGCGCACAAGAATGACATCGTGAAGACATTCACTCACACAAAAAGCAAAACCCTCAACTCACCAAACATGACGCTTTCGTTTAGTTGTCCTCTCCTGTCCAATGTGGTGTTGGGCGACGGTCGGGAAGTTTGGCAGATGCCCCTCTGGACTGCACCACGTCTCAGGCCTTCTCGCTAGGACAGTACTGACAGAAAACATTTCTAGATGTGTTCACCACATACTGCAACATTTGCCGACAACAATGGCCTTTCTAACAACCTCCACCATAACTCTTTCCTGCCTGGCTTCAGCACTTCTCCAGCCTGAGTCCTGGTGACTCGGACACGTGGTGCCTGATGTCGTTTTCGCGGATATTGGAGGTCACGCACTAGACATCTTTCTCCACGGTCTATAATCTGCGCACAAGAATGGCATTGTAAAGATATCCACTCACACATCCATTCACATACACCCATGCACACTCCTCAAAAAAGAAAAAGAAAAAGAAAGAGCAAAACGCTCAACTGACCAAACATGATGCCTTCGTTTACTGGTCCTCTTCCTGTCCAGTGTAGTTGTGGTGGGCGACGGTCAGGAAGCTAGGCATCTGCTGCTGAGGACTGCTCCACGTCGGACGCCTTCTCGCCTAGGACAGTACTGACAAAACATTTGTAGATGTGTTCAACAAATACTGCAACATCGCCCGGCAACAATCCGATTTCTAACAACCTCCACAATAACCTTTTCCTGCCTAGCTTCACCAGCTCCCCAGGCTGACTCCTGGCGACTCGGACACGTGGAGCCTGGTGATGTCGTTATCGCGGACATTGCAGGTCAGGCCCTAGACATCTTTCTCCACGGTCCAGAGTCTGCGCACAAGAATGACATCGTGAAGACATTCACTCACACAAAAAGCAAAACCCTCAACTCACCAAACATGACGCTTTCGTTTAGTTGTCCTCTCCTGTCCAATGTGGTGTTGGGCGACGGTCGGGAAGTTTGGCAGATGCCCCTCTGGACTGCACCACGTCTCAGGCCTTCTCGCTAGGACAGTACTGACAGAAAACATTTCTAGATGTGTTCACCACATACTGCAACATTTGCCGACAACAATGGCCTTTCTAACAACCTCCACCATAACCCTTTCCTGCCTGGCTTCAGCACTTCTCCAGCCTGAGTCCTGGTGACTCGGACACGTGGTGCCTGATGTCGTTTTCGCGGATATTGGAGGTCACGCACTAGACATCTTTCTCCACGGTCTATAATCTGCGCACAAGAATGGCATTGTAAAGATATCCACTCACACATCCATTCACATACACCCATGCACACTCCTCAAAAAAGAAAAAGAAAGAGCAAAACGCTCAACTGACCAAACATGATGCCTTCGTTTACTGGTCCTCTTCCTGTCCAGTGTGGTGGTGGTGGGCGACGGTCAGGAAGCTAGGCATCTGCTGCTGAGGACTGCTCCACGTCGGACGCCTTCTCGCCTAGGACAGTACTGACAAAACATTTGTAGATGTGTTCAACAAATACTGCAACATCGCCCGGCAACAATCCGATTTCTAACAACCTCCACAATAACCTTTTCCTGCCTAGCTTCACCAGCTCCCCAGGCTGACTCCTGGCGACTCGGACACGTGGAGCCTGGTGATGTCGTTATCGCGGTCATTGCAGGTCAGGCCCTAGACATCTTTCTCCACGGTCCAGAGTCTGCGCACAAGAATGACATCGTGAAGACATTCACTCACACAAAAAGCAAAACCCTCAACTCACCAAACATGACGCTTTCGTTTAGTTGTCCTCTCCTGTCCAATGTGGTGTTGGGCGACGGTCGGGAAGTTTGGCAGATGCCCCTCTGGACTGCACCACGTCTCAGGCCTTCTCGCTAGGACAGTACTGACAGAAAACATTTCTAGATGTGTTCACCACATACTGCAACATTTGCCGACAACAATGGCCTTTCTAACAACCTCCACCATAACTCTTTCCTGCCTGGCTTCAGCACTTCTCCAGCCTGAGTCCTGGTGACTCGGACACGTGGTGCCTGATGTCGTTTTCGCGGATATTGGAGGTCACGCACTAGACATCTTTCTCCACGGTCTATAATCTGCGCACAAGAATGGCATTGTAAAGATATCCACTCACACATCCATTCACATACACCCATGCACACTCCTCAAAAAAGAAAAAGAAAAAGAAAGAGCAAAACGCTCAACTGACCAAACATGATGCCTTCGTTTACTGGTCCTCTTCCTGTCCAGTGTAGTTGTGGTGGGCGACGGTCAGGAAGCTAGGCATCTGCTGCTGAGGACTGCTCCACGTCGGACGCCTTCTCGCCTAGGACAGTACTGACAAAACATTTGTAGATGTGTTCAACAAATACTGCAACATCGCCCGGCAACAATCCGATTTCTAACAACCTCCACAATAACCTTTTCCTGCCTAGCTTCACCAGCTCCCCAGGCTGACTCCTGGCGACTCGGACACGTGGAGCCTGGTGATGTCGTTATCGCGGACATTGCAGGTCAGGCCCTAGACATCTTTCTCCACGGTCCAGAGTCTGCGCACAAGAATGACATCGTGAAGACATTCACTCACACAAAAAGCAAAACCCTCAACTCACCAAACATGACGCTTTCGTTTAGTTGTCCTCTCCTGTCCAATGTGGTGTTGGGCGACGGTCGGGAAGTTTGGCAGATGCCCCTCTGGACTGCACCACGTCTCAGGCCTTCTCGCTAGGACAGTACTGACAGAAAACATTTCTAGATGTGTTCACCACATACTGCAACATTTGCCGACAACAATGGCCTTTCTAACAACCTCCACCATAACCCTTTCCTGCCTGGCTTCAGCACTTCTCCAGCCTGAGTCCTGGTGACTCGGACACGTGGTGCCTGATGTCGTTTTCGCGGATATTGGAGGTCACGCACTAGACATCTTTCTCCACGGTCTATAATCTGCGCACAAGAATGGCATTGTAAAGATATCCACTCACACATCCATTCCCATACACCCATGCACACTCCTCAAAAAAGAAAAAGAAAAAGAAAGAGCAAAACGTTCAACTGACCAAACATGATGCCTTCGTTTACTGGTCCTCTTCCTGTCCAGTGTGGTGGTGGTGGGCGACGGTCAGGAAGCTAGGCATCTGCTGCTGAGGACTGCTCCACGTCGGACGCCTTCTCGCCTAGGACAGTACTGACAAAACATTTGTAGATGTGTTCAACAAATACTGCAACATCGCCCGGCAACAATCCGATTTCTAACAACCTCCACAATAACCTTTTCCCGCCTAGCTTCACCAGCTCCCCAGGCTGACTCCTGGCGACTCGGACACGTGGAGCCTGGTGATGTCGTTATCGCGGTCATTGCAGGTCAGGCCCTAGACATCTTTCTCCACGGTCCAGAGTCTGCGCACAAGAATGACATCGTGAAGACATTCACTCACACAAAAAGCAAAACCCTCAACTCACCAAACATGACGCTTTCGTTTAGTTGTCCTCTCCTGTCCAATGTGGTGTTGGGCGACGGTCGGGAAGTTTGGCAGATGCCCCTCTGGACTGCACCACGTCTCAGGCCTTCTCGCTAGGACAGTACTGACAGAAAACATTTCTAGATGTGTTCACCACATACTGCAACATTTGCCGACAACAATGGCCTTTCTAACAACCTCCACCATAACCCTTTCCTGCCTGGCTTCAGCACTTCTCCAGCCTGAGTCCTGGTGACTCGGACACGTGGTGCCTGATGTCGTTTTCGCGGATATTGGAGGTCACGCACTAGACATCTTTCTCCACGGTCTATAATCTGCGCACAAGAATGGCATTGTAAAGATATCCACTCACACATCCATTCACATACACCCATGCACACTCCTCAAAAAAGAAGAAGAAAGAGCAAAACGCTCAACTGACCAAACATGATGCCTTCGTTTACTGGTCCTCTTCCTGTCCAGTGTGGTGGTGGTGGGCGACGGTCAGGAAGCTAGGCATCTGCTGCTGAGGACTGCTCCACGTCGGACGCCTTCTCGCCTAGGACAGTACTGACAAAACATTTGTAGATGTGTTCAACAAATACTGCAACATCGCCCGGCAACAATCCGATTTCTAACAACCTCCACAATAACCTTTTCCTGCCTAGCTTCACCAGCTCCCCAGGCTGACTCCTGGCGACTCGGACACGTGGAGCCTGGTGATGTCGTTATCGCGGACATTGCAGGTCAGGCCCTAGACATCTTTCTCCACGGTCCAGAGTCTGCGCACAAGAATGACATCGTGAAGACATTCACTCACACAAAAAGCAAAACCCTCAACTCACCAAACATGACGCTTTCGTTTAGTTGTCCTCTCCTGTCCAATGTGGTGTTGGGCGACGGTCGGGAAGTTTGGCAGATGCCCCTCTGGACTGCACCACGTCTCAGGCCTTCTCGCTAGGACAGTACTGACAGAAAACATTTCTAGATGTGTTCACCACATACTGCAACATTTGCCGACAACAATGGCCTTTCTAACAACCTCCACCATAACCCTTTCCTGCCTGGCTTCAGCACTTCTCCAGCCTGAGTCCTGGTGACTCGGACACGTGGTGCCTGATGTCGTTTTCGCGGATATTGGAGGTCACGCACTAGACATCTTTCTCCACGGTCTATAATCTGCGCACAAGAATGGCATTGTAAAGATATCCACTCACACATCCATTCCCATACACCCATGCACACTCCTCAAAAAAGAAAAAGAAAAGGAAAGAGCAAAACGCTCAACTGACCAAACATGATGCCTTCGTTTACTGGTCCTCTTCCTGTCCAGTGTGGTGGTGGTGGGCGACGGTCAGGAAGCTAGGCATCTGCTGCTGAGGACTGCTCCACGACGGACGCCTTCTCGCCTAGGACAGTACTGACAAAACATTTGTAGATGTGTTCAACAAATATTGCAACATCGCCCGGCAACAATCCCCTTTCTAACAACCTCCACAATAACCTTTTCCTGCCTAGCTTCACCAGCTCCCCAGGCTGACTCCTGGCGACTCGGACACGTGGAGCCTGGTGATGTCGTTATCGCGGTAATTGCAGGTCAGGCCCTAGACATCTTTCTCCACGGTCCAGAGTCTCCGCACAAGAATGACATCGTGAAGACATTCACTCACACAAAAAGCAAAACCCTCAACTCACCAAACATGACGCTTTCGTTTAGTTGTCCTCTCCTGTCCAGTGTGGTGTTGGGCGACGGTCGGGAAGTTTGGCAGATGCCCCTCTGGACTGCACCACGTCTCAGGCCTTCTCGCTAGGACAGTACTGACAGAAAACATTTCTAGATGTGTTCACCACATACTGCAACATTTGCCGACAACAATGGCCTTTCTAACAACCTCCACCATAACCCTTTCCTGCCTGGCTTCAGCACTTCTCCAGCCTGAGTCCTGGTGACTCGGACACGTGGTGCCTGATGTCGTTTTCGCGGATATTGGAGGTCACGCACTAGACATCTTTCTCCACGGTCTATAATCTGCGCACAAGAATGGCATTGTAAAGATATCCACTCACACATCCATTCACATACACCCATGCACACTCCTCAAAAAAGAAAAAGAAAAAGAAAGAGCAAAACGTTCAACTGACCAAACATGATGCCTTCGTTTACTGGTCCTCTTCCTGTCCAGTGTGGTGGTGGTGGGCGACGGTCAGGAAGCTAGGCATCTGCTGCTGAGGACTGCTCCACGTCGGACGCCTTCTCGCCTAGGACAGTACTGACAAAACATTTGTAGATGTGTTCAACAAATACTGCAACATCGCCCGGCAACAATCCGATTTCTAACAACCTCCACAATAACCTTTTCCTGCCTAGCTTCACCAGCTCCCCAGGCTGACTCCTGGCGACTCGGACACGTGGAGCCTGGTGATGTCGTTATCGCGGTCATTGCAGGTCAGGCCCTAGACATCTTTCTCCACGGTCCAGAGTCTGCGCACAAGAATGACATCGTGAAGACATTCACTCACACAAAAAGCAAAACCCTCAACTCACCAAACATGACGCTTTCGTTTAGTTGTCCTCTCCTGTCCAATGTGGTGTTGGGCGACGGTCGGGAAGTTTGGCAGATGCCCCTCTGGACTGCACCACGTCTCAGGCCTTCTCGCTAGGACAGTACTGACAGAAAACATTTCTAGATGTGTTCACCACATACTGCAACATTTGCCGACAACAATGGCCTTTCTAACAACCTCCACCATAACCCTTTCCTGCCTGGCTTCAGCACTTCTCCAGCCTGAGTCCTGGTGACTCGGACACGTGGTGCCTGATGTCGTTTTCGCGGATATTGGAGGTCACGCACTAGACATCTTTCTCCACGGTCTATAATCTGCGCACAAGAATGGCATTGTAAAGATATCCACTCACACATCCATTCACATACACCCATGCACACTCCTCAAAAAAGAAAAAGAAAGAGCAAAACGCTCAACTGACCAAACATGATGCCTTCGTTTACTGGTCCTCTTCCTGTCCAGTGTGGTGGTGGTGGGCGACGGTCAGGAAGCTAGGCATCTGCTGCTGAGGACTGCTCCACGTCGGACGCCTTCTCGCCTAGGACAGTACTGACAAAACATTTGTAGATGTGTTCAACAAATACTGCAACATCGCCCGGCAACAATCCGATTTCTAACAACCTCCACAATAACCTTTTCCTGCCTAGCTTCACCAGCTCCCCAGGCTGACTCCTGGCGACTCGGACACGTGGAGCCTGGTGATGTCGTTATCGCGGACATTGCAGGTCAGGCCCTAGACATCTTTCTCCACGGTCCAGAGTCTGCGCACAAGAATGACATCGTGAAGACATTCACTCACACAAAAAGCAAAACCCTCAACTCACCAAACATGACGCTTTCGTTTAGTTGTCCTCTCCTGTCCAATGTGGTGTTGGGCGACGGTCGGGAAGTTTGGCAGATGCCCCTCTGGACTGCACCACGTCTCAGGCCTTCTCGCTAGGACAGTACTGACAGAAAACATTTCTAGATGTGTTCACCACATACTGCAACATTTGCCGACAACAATGGCCTTTCTAACAACCTCCACCATAACCCTTTCCTGCCTGGCTTCAGCACTTCTCCAGCCTGAGTCCTGGTGACTCGGACACGTGGTGCCTGATGTCGTTTTCGCGGATATTGGAGGTCACGCACTAGACATCTTTCTCCACGGTCTATAATCTGCGCACAAGAATGGCATTGTAAAGATATCCACTCACACATCCATTCACATACACCCATGCACACTCCTCAAAAAAGAAAAAGAAAAAGAAAGAGCAAAACGTTCAACTGACCAAACATGATGCCTTCGTTTACTGGTCCTCTTCCTGTCCAGTGTGGTGGTGGTGGGCGACGGTCAGGAAGCTAGGCATCTGCTGCTGAGGACTGCTCCACGTCGGACGCCTTCTCGCCTAGGACAGTACTGACAAAACATTTGTAGATGTGTTCAACAAATACTGCAACATCGCCCGGCAACAATCCGATTTCTAACAACCTCCACAATAACCTTTTCCTGCCTAGCTTCACCAGCTCCCCAGGCTGACTCCTGGCGACTCGGACACGTGGAGCCTGGTGATGTCGTTATCGCGGTCATTGCAGGTCAGGCCCTAGACATCTTTCTCCACGGTCCAGAGTCTGCGCACAAGAATGACATCGTGAAGACATTCACTCACACAAAAAGCAAAACCCTCAACTCACCAAACATGACGCTTTCGTTTAGTTGTCCTCTCCTGTCCAATGTGGTGTTGGGCGACGGTCGGGAAGTTTGGCAGATGCCCCTCTGGACTGCACCACGTCTCAGGCCTTCTCGCTAGGACAGTACTGACAGAAAACATTTCTAGATGTGTTCACCACATACTGCAACATTTGCCGACAACAATGGCCTTTCTAACAACCTCCACCATAACCCTTTCCTGCCTGGCTTCAGCACTTCTCCAGCCTGAGTCCTGGTGACTCGGACACGTGGTGCCTGATGTCGTTTTCGCGGATATTGGAGGTCACGCACTAGACATCTTTCTCCACGGTCTATAATCTGCGCACAAGAATGGCATTGTAAAGATATCCACTCACACATCCATTCCCATACACCCATGCACACTCCTCAAAAAAGAAAAAGAAAAAGAAAGAGCAAAACGTTCAACTGACCAAACATGATGCCTTCGTTTACTGGTCCTCTTCCTGTCCAGTGTGGTGGTGGTGGGCGACGGTCAGGAAGCTAGGCATCTGCTGCTGAGGACTGCTCCACGTCGGACGCCTTCTCGCCTAGGACAGTACTGACAAAACATTTGTAGATGTGTTCAACAAATACTGCAACATCGCCCGGCAACAATCCGATTTCTAACAACCACCACAATAACCTTTTCCCGCCTAGCTTCACCAGCTCCCCAGGCTGACTCCTGGCGACTCGGACACGTGGAGCCTGGTGATGTCGTTATCGCGGACATTGCAGGTCAGGCCCTAGACATCTTTCTCCACGGTCCAGAGTCTGCGCACAAGAATGACATCGTGAAGACATTCACTCACACAAAAAGCAAAACCCTCAACTCACCAAACATGACGCTTTCGTTTAGTTGTCCTCTCCTGTCCAATGTGGTGTTGGGCGACGGTCGGGAAGTTTGGCAGATGCCCCTCTGGACTGCACCACGTCTCAGGCCTTCTCGCTAGGACAGTACTGACAGAAAACATTTCTAGATGTGTTCACCACATACTGCAACATTTGCCGACAACAATGGCCTTTCTAACAACCTCCACCATAACCCTTTCCTGCCTGGCTTCAGCACTTCTCCAGCCTGAGTCCTGGTGACTCGGACACGTGGTGCCTGATGTCGTTTTCGCGGATATTGGAGGTCACGCACTAGACATCTTTCTCCACGGTCTATAATCTGCGCACAAGAATGGCATTGTAAAGATATCCACTCACACATCCATTCACATACACCCATGCACACTCCTCAAAAAAGAAGAAGAAAGAGCAAAACGCTCAACTGACCAAACATGATGCTTTCGTTTACTGGTCCTCTTCCTGTCCAGTGTGGTGGTGGTGGGCGACGGTCAGGAAGCTAGGCATCTGCTGCTGAGGACTGCTCCACGTCGGACGCCTTCTCGCCTAGGACAGTACTGACAAAACATTTGTAGATGTGTTCAACAAATACTGCAACATCGCCCGGCAACAATCCGATTTCTAACAACCTCCACAATAACCTTTTCCTGCCTAGCTTCACCAGCTCCCCAGGCTGACTCCTGGCGACTCGGACACGTGGAGCCTGGTGATGTCGTTATCGCGGACATTGCAGGTCAGGCCCTAGACATCTTTCTCCACGGTCCAGAGTCTGCGCACAAGAATGACATCGTGAAGACATTCACTCACACAAAAAGCAAAACCCTCAACTCACCAAACATGACGCTTTCGTTTAGTTGTCCTCTCCTGTCCAATGTGGTGTTGGGCGACGGTCGGGAAGTTTGGCAGATGCCCCTCTGGACTGCACCACGTCTCAGGCCTTCTCGCTAGGACAGTACTGACAGAAAACATTTCTAGATGTGTTCACCACATACTGCAACATTTGCCGACAACAATGGCCTTTCTAACAACCTCCACCATAACCCTTTCCTGCCTGGCTTCAGCACTTCTCCAGCCTGAGTCCTGGTGACTCGGACACGTGGTGCCTGATGTCGTTTTCGCGGATATTGGAGGTCACGCACTAGACATCTTTCTCCACGGTCTATAATCTGCGCACAAGAATGGCATTGTAAAGATATCCACTCACACATCCATTCCCATACACCCATGCACACTCCTCAAAAAAGAAAAAGAAAAGGAAAGAGCAAAACGCTCAACTGACCAAACATGATGCCTTCGTTTACTGGTCCTCTTCCTGTCCAGTGTGGTGGTGGTGGGCGACGGTCAGGAAGCTAGGCATCTGCTGCTGAGGACTGCTCCACAACGGACGCCTTCTCGCCTAGGACAGTACTGACAAAACATTTGTAGATGTGTTCAACAAATATTGCAACATCGCCCGGCAACAATCCCCTTTCTAACAACCTCCACAATAACCTTTTCCTGCCTAGCTTCACCAGCTCCCCAGGCTGACTCCTGGCGACTCGGACACGTGGAGCCTGGTGATGTCGTTATCGCGGACATTGCAGGTCAGGCCCTAGACATCTTTCTCCACGGTCCAGAGTCTGCGCACAAGAATGACATCGTGAAGACATTCACTCACACAAAAAGCAAAACCCTCAACTCACCAAACATGACGCTTTCGTTTAGTTGTCCTCTCCTGTCCAATGTGGTGTTGGGCGACGGTCGGGAAGTTTGGCAGATGCCCCTCTGGACTGCACCACGTCTCAGGCCTTCTCGCTAGGACAGTACTGACAGAAAACATTTCTAGATGTGTTCACCACATACTGCAACATTTGCCGACAACAATGGCCTTTCTAACAACCTCCACCATAACCCTTTCCTGCCTGGCTTCAGCACTTCTCCAGCCTGAGTCCTGGTGACTCGGACACGTGGTGCCTGATGTCGTTTTCGCGGATATTGGAGGTCACGCACTAGACATCTTTCTCCACGGTCTATAATCTGCGCACAAGAATGGCATTGTAAAGATATCCACTCACACATCCATTCCCATACACCCATGCACACTCCTCAAAAAAGAAAAAGAAAAAGAAAGAGCAAAACGCTCAACTGACCAAACATGATGCCTTCGTTTACTGGTCCTCTTCCTGTCCAGTGTGGTGGTGGTGGGCGACGGTCAGGAAGCTAGGCATCTGCTGCTGAGGACTGCTCCACGTCGGACGCCTTCTCGCCTAGGACAGTACTGACAAAACATTTGTAGATGTGTTCAACAAATACTGCAACATCGCCCGGCAACAATCCCCTTTCTAACAACCTCCACAATAACCTTTTCCTGCCTAGCTTCACCAGCTCCCCAGGCTGACTCCTGGCGACTCGGACACGTGGAGCCTGGTGATGTCGTTATCGCGGACATTGCAGGTCAGGCCCTAGACATCTTTCTCCACGGTCCAGAGTCTGCGCACAAGAATGGCATCGTAAAGACATTCACTCACACAAAAAGCAAAACCCTCAACTCACCAAACATGACGCTTTCGTTTAGTTGTCCTCTCCTGTCCAATGTGGTGTTGGGCGACGGTCGGGAAGTTTGGCAGATGCCCCTCTGGACTGCACCACGTCTCAGGCCTTCTCGCTAGGACAGTACTGACAGAAAACATTTCTAGATGTGTTCACCACATACTGCAACATTTGCCGACAACAATGGCCTTTCTAACAACCTCCACCATAACCCTTTCCTGCCTGGCTTCAGCACTTCTCCAGCCTGAGTCCTGGTGACTCGGACACGTGGTGCCTGATGTCGTTTTCGCGGATATTGGAGGTCACGCACTAGACATCTTTCTCCACGGTCTATAATCTGCGCACAAGAATGGCATTGTAAAGATATCCACTCACACATCCATTCCCATACACCCATGCACACTCCTCAAAAAAGAAAAAGAAAAAGAAAGAGCAAAACGCTCAACTGACCAAACATGATGCCTTCGTTTACTGGTCCTCTTCCTGTCCAGTGTGGTGGTGGTGGGCGACGGTCAGGAAGCTAGGCATCTGCTGCTGAGGACTGCTCCACAACGGACGCCTTCTCGCCTAGGACAGTACTGACAAAACATTTGTAGATGTGTTCAACAAATATTGCAACATCGCCCGGCAACAATCCCCTTTCTAACAACCTCCACAACAACCTTTTCCTGCCTAGCTTCACCAGCTCCCCAGGCTGACTCCTGGCGACTCGGACACGTGGAGCCTGATGATGTCGTTATCGCGGACATTGCAGGTCAGGCCCTAGACATCTTTCTCCACGGTCCAGAGTCTGCGCGCAAGAATGGCATCGTAAAGACATTCACTCACACAGCCATTCCCATACACCCATGCACACTACTAAAACAAAGAGCAAAACCCTCAACTCACCAAACATGAAGCCTTCGTTTAGTTGTCCTGTCCAATATGGTGTTGGGCGACGGTCACGAAGCTCGGCAGATGCCCCTCTGGACTGCACCACGTCGCAGGCCTTCTCGCCTAGGACAGTACTGACAGAAAACATTTCTAGATGAGTTCACCACATTCTGCAACATTTGCCGACAACAATGGCCTGTCTAACAACCTCCACAATAACCCTTTCCTGCCTGGCTTCAGCACTTCTCCAGCCTGAGTCCTGGTGACTCGGACACGTGGTGCCTGATGTCGTTTTCGCGGATATTGGAGGTCACCTGCTAGACATCTTTCTCCACGGTCTATAATCTGCGCACAAGAATGGCATTGTAAAGATATCCACTCACACATCCATTCCCATACACCCATGCACACTCCTCAAAAAAGAAAAAGAAAGAGCAAAACGCTCAACTGACCAAACATGATACCTTCGTTTACTGGTCCTCTTCCTGTCCAGTGTGGTGGTGGTGGGCGACGGTCAGGAAGCTAGGCATCTGCTGCTGAGGACTGCTCCACGTCGGACGCCTTCTCGCCTAGGACAGTACTGACAAAACATTTGTAGATGTGTTCAACAAATACTGCAACATCGCCCGGCAACAATCCCCTTTCTAACAACCTCCACAATAACCTTTTCCTGCCTAGCTTCACCAGCTCCCCAGGCTGACTCCTGGCGACTCGGACACGTGGTGCTTGATGATGTCGTTATCGCGGACATTGCAGGTCAGGCCCTAGACATCTTTCTCCACGGTCCAGAGGGTGCGCACAAGAATGGCATCGTAAAGACATTCACTCACACAGCCATTCCCATCCACCCATGCACACTACTAAAATAAAAAGCAAAACCCTCAACTCACCAAACATGACGCTTTCGTTTAGTTGTCCTCTCCTGTCCAGTGTGGTGTTGGGCGACGGTCGGGAAGTTTGGCAGATGCCCCTCTGGATTGCACCACGTCTCAGGCCTTCTCGCCTAGGACAGTACTGACAGAAAATATTTCTAGATGTGTTCAACACATACTGCAACATTTGCCGACAAAAATGGCCTTTCTAACAACCTCCACCATAACCCTTTCCTGCCTGGCTTCAGCACTTCTCCAGCCTGAGTCCTGGTGACTCGGACACGTGGTGCCTGATGTCGTTTTCGCGGATATTGGAGGTCACCCGCTAGACATCTTTCTCCACGGTCTATAATCTGCGCACAAGAATGGCATTGTAAAGACATTCACTCACACATCCATTCCCATACACCCATGCACACTCCTTAAAAACGAAAAAGAAAGAGCAAAACGCTCAACTGACCAAACATGATGCCTTCGTTTACTGGTCCTCTTCCTGTCCAGTGTGATGCTGGGCGACGGCCAGGAAGCTAGGAACCTGCAGCTGAGGACTGCTCCACAACGGACGCCTTCTCGCCTAGGACAGTACTGACAAAACATTTGTAGATGTGTTCAACAAATATTTGCAACATCGCCCGGCAACAATCCGTTTTCTAACAACCTCCACAATAACCTTTTCCTGCCTAGCTTCACCAGTTCCCCAGGCTGACTCCTGGCGACTCGGACACGTGGAGCCTGGTGATGTCGTTATCGCGGACATTGCAGGTCAGACCCTAGACATCTTTCTCCACGGTCCAGAGTCTGCGCGCAAGAATGGCATCGTAAAGACATTCACTCACACATCAATTCCCATAAACCTATGCACCACAGTTGCATGAAGTTCTCTACAGTTGTTTCCCCCCCCCCCCCCCCCCCTTTTTTTTTTTTTAAATTTTGTTTCCATTTTTTGTTTTTGGTTGTTGTCGGTTTTTTTCTCTTTTTTTTTTTTTTGCAATTTCTTTAATTTATTGCTCTTTTTTTATTTTATTTTTTTGTTTTCTTTGTTGGGTTTGTATTTGTTTTTTAAAACCTATGCACCACAGTTGCATGAAGTTCTCTACAGTTTTTTTTTCTCCTCCCCCCTTTTTTTCTTTTAAAATTTGTTTCCTTTTTGGCTTTTTTTTTGTTTGTTTTTTGGTTGTTGTTTTTTGTTGGCTGCCTTTTCTTTTTCTTTTTTTTTCTTTTTTCTTTTTGCATTTTTTTATTTTTTTTATTTGCTGTTTTTGTTTTTTGTTTTTTGTTGTTGTTGTTTTTTAGTGTGTTTGGGGGTTGTTGATTTTCTTTGGTGGCGGATTGTTTTTTTTAAATTCTTTCTTTTGTTCTTTTAACCTCAGTTGTAAGCAGACCTATGACTCCTGGTGACTCGGACACGTGGAGCCTGATGACGTCGTTATCGCGTTCGTTGCAGGTCAGGCCCTAGACATCTTACTCCACGGTCCAGAGTCTACTCACAAGAATGGCATCGGAAAGACATTCACTCACACAGCCATTCCCATCCACCCATGCACACTCCTAAAACAAAGAGCAAAACCCTCAACTCACCAAACATGACGCCTTCGTTTAGTTGTCCTCTCCTGTCCAATGTGGTGGTAGGCGACGGCCAGGAAGTTTGGCAGATGCTCCTCAGCACTGCTCCAATGTCGCAGGCCTTCTCGCCTAGGACAGTACTGACAGAAAACATTTGCAGATGTGTTCAAGAAATAATAGAACATCGCCCTGCAATAATGCCCTTTCTAACAACCTCCACAATAACCCTTTCCTGCCTGGCTTCAGCAGCTCACCAGGCTGACTCCTAGCGACTCGGACATGTGGAGCCTGATTATGTCGTTATCGCGGACATTGGAGGTCAGGCCCTAGACATCTTTCTCCACGGTCCAGAGTCTGCGCACAAGAGTGCATTCTTAAGACATTCACTCGCTCATCCATTCCCATCCAGCCATGTACATTCATAAAGAGAAACACTAAAAAACAAAAAACAAAAACAACAACCGGCAAACAAGTCAACTCACCAAACATCGTTTAGTTGTCCTCTCCTGTTCGATGTGTTGATGTTTGACGGCCAGGAAGCTTGGCAGGTGCTCCTCAGGACTTCTCCACGTCGGAGGCCTCCTCGCCTAGGACAGTAGTGACAGAAAACATTTGTAGAGGTGTTGAAGAAGTACTCGAACCTTCGCTAGGAACAATCCTTGAATGCGTATATCTGTGTGTGTGTGTGTGTGTGTGTGTGTGTGTGTGTGTGTGTGTGTGTGTGTGTGTGTGTGTGTGTGTGTGTGTGTGTGTGTGTGTGTTTATGTGTGTGTGTGTGTGTGTGCGCGCGTACCTGTGTGTGCGCGTGTGTGTGCGTGTGCGCGTGCGTGCGTGCGTGCGTGCGTGTGTGTGTGTGCGTGCGCGTGTGTGCGCGCGTGTGTGTGCGTGTGCGCGTGTGTGCGTGTGTGTGTGTGTGCGTGCGTGCGTCGGTGCGTGCGTGCGTGCGTGCGTGTGTGTGTGTGTGTGTGTGGTGTGTGTGTGTATGTGTGTGTGTGTGTGTGTGTGTGTGTGTGTGTGTGTGTGTGTGTGTGTGTGTGTGCGTGCGCGCGCGTTCGCGTGTGTGCGTGCGTGCGTGCGTGCGTGCGTGCGTGTGTGTGTGTGTGTGTGTGTGTGTGTGTGTGTATGTGTGTGTGTGTGTGTGTGTGTGTGTGTGTGTGTGTGTGTGTGTGTGTGTGTGTGTGTGTGTGTGTGTGCGTGCGCGCGCGTTCGCGTGTGTGCATGCGTGCAATCGTGCGCCTCTGCGTGTGCGTGCGTTCGTGCGAATCCGCCGATACACTTTATCGCTTGGGGCGAGAGAGAGAGAGAGAGGGGGAGAGAATGTAAAAAGGTAGGAAGGAAGGAGGTAAGGAAAGCGGGAATGAAGAACAGTAAGAAAAGACAACAGGATGACAGGGAGTAAAGGAATCAATGAAGGAAGAAACCTGACGTCTGTAGTGGACGACGTATCGGTAACCGGCATCGTGATGCGGCAAGGCCAGGCTCACCTGGGGCAGCAGTCGGCACCATGGCTGTGCGAATTAAGTTGTTCTCGCTACTTCTTCCCCTCCTCCTCCTCCACTCTTCTTTCTTCCCTCTTCTCACTGGACACGCGCATTGACAGCAAACTGAAACGCGGAAAAAGCCAGAGTTGAGGCAGAAAGAAGCTCGGGGTGTGTGTCGTCGTTGACGTCTTGAGCGGGGAAAGACTGATTTGCTGGGACAGCAAACAGAACTCACATTCTTGAACTGGTTGAAAGTGAGCTGAGTTCACTTTTGAAGTATACTCTAGCCAGTCAGAACGATCGAGCTTGCGAAACGTAGGCCTGCGTGTCCATAGAAACTGTGACTGAGCATGCGTGAGTATGTGTTCGTGCTTGCTAGCGTGCGTGCGTGACGAATGATCAGTCTGAGAAATGCCAAGCCTAGCGCCCTACGTATTTAGCCAAATCAGTCAAGTAGAATAATTATGTGCACACATTGCAAGTCCGACCAAGGCTGAAGTATTGTTCCCCGAAATAAAATAGAAAATATAATTTTGTGCGATAGAAAGGAAATGGGGAAGAGAGGAGGAAAGAGAGAAATGTGTGTGTGTGTGTGTGTGTGTGTGTGTGTGTGTGTGTGTGTGTGTGTGTGTAGTCAGTGTGTGCGTGTGTGCGTGTATGTGTGCGTGCGTGCGTGCGTGTGTGGTTAGTGGCGGTAAAGCGGCCCCCTGCGCTCCCACCTTGTGCGGTAGATGGACGCTCTAGAAATCCTCTGTATTATTATTATTAAAGAAAAACAATAGGAAGGCAGGGGAAGTAAGAATCAAGCAAGGAAGACAGAAACACACACACACACACACACACACACACACACACACACACACACACACACACACACACACACACACACACTGCACACACACACACACACACACACACACACACACACACACACACACTGCACACACACACACACACACACACACACACACACACACACACACACACACACACACACACACACACACACACACAAACAAACAAACAACAAACAAACACAAACAAAAACAAAACAAACAAAGAAATGGTTTACCGACACAAGACGAGCTGCACAGAAGAATCCTTGCAGTGCCGGGACGATATATCGGTGACTAGCATCGTGACGTCAGCAAGGCCAAGATCTTCTGGGGCAGCAGCCGTCACTATGGCTGTGAGACTGAAGCTGTTCCGCTGCTCCTTCCCTTCTCCTCCTCCTCCTCCTCCTCCTAGCTCCCGGTCAGTCTTCCCTCTTCTCGGCTGGCAAGGTCTGCAGGCCCACATCTCTGGCAAAGCTACGATCGACACTGGACACTGGACCACGGGCGTAGACAACGAGCAGTATTAAACTGTAGCCTAACGTGGCGGAAAAGACTGACCAAGTTCAGGGAAGAAGCCACCGAGAGATCGCTGCGTGGGTGTGTCAGTCGTCGCTGAGGTCTTGAGCAAGAAAGACAGAATTCACGGCTGCTGTCACTGACCAGCAAACAGAGCTCATACTTCGAGTGAGCCGCTGCGTGCGTGCTCCCGCACAGCATAACTTGAGACCGAAGTAACATACTCTCTGCGTGCGTGCGTGCTCCCGCACAGCATAACTGAGACCGAAGTAACATACTCTCTGCGTGCGCGCGCGCACGGCATAACTTGAGCCTGAAGTAACATACTCTCTCTCTCTCTCTCTCTCTCTCTCTCTCTCTCTCTCTCTCTCTCTCTCTCTCTCTCCTCTCTCTCTCTCTGTGATTCTGGTTCCAGACACCCTTTCAGTTGTCCCCTGCAATAA
Organism: Alviniconcha strummeri; assembly: GCA_963584105.1. NCBI lineage: Eukaryota > Metazoa > Mollusca > Gastropoda > Provannidae > Alviniconcha > Alviniconcha strummeri. The sequence goes on from OY757550.1 coordinate 8,612,770, forward strand.
GAGTGTCTGGCACTCTGCTGACAATTATTCGACTTGGTGTGCGATGCGCAGGGTAAATAAAGACAAGAAAAAAACTGACATCTGGTCACTGGAAGCTGACAACAGGTACTTGCAAACTCAGCTTACTCAGTGATATCTCAGGCACAGGTACACCACAACTACACACACAGGCAGGCAACAAAACACACCAGGTCTACTGTTTGTAATAACTGAATGTAACTTATTCATTATTGTAAATTTGTGTATCTCCTAGAGCAAGTTATGAGAGTTGGAACTTTGTTGCTTTTACGCACGCACGCACGCACGCACCGCACGCACGCACGCACGCACGCACACACACACACACACACCGGATTCAGTTAAGACTGAGTAACACTTTAGATATAAAACTAACCAAGGACCTTGATTTTTGATCAGTTGTGATTTGCTGGAATGTGTTTTGTTTAATGATGCACAATTTAGGTTCCTGATAGTTTGGGTATTATGAGCATTGTGTATTTAGGACTGTGAGTCAGACTGGTACTTATTTCTTTCTCCTTTTGCACTTGTATTTCACTGTGGTATATGAGGAATGGTTGACTGGACATTAATGACAAGTTACTAATGAGAGGTTATTAAGTTTTGTTTATACTGTGTGGATGTGTGGATGCACATGTTTTGAGATGTGTACATGAATGTGTGTGCTGGGGGCGGGGGGGGGGGGGGGTATTATAGTTTTAATATCCAGTCAACCATGACGGCTATAGCAGGGCAAAACACATTCTATTTGAACACACTGAACTTTAAAAATGTATGCGTTAAAGTGTTAAAAACTACTGGGGGGGGAGTGGGGGGGGGGGGAGGAGGTTAGAGTGTGACACAGAGCAAGAGTGTTAGGTATTCATATTGTTAATGTTTATTTATACATATCATTCACTATGACTATGTGTGTTGTAGTGTATATTATATTGATGTATTTCAAATCGAATCAAACAACTCGTTGTTGTTCACATCTCTCTCTCTCTCTCTCTCTCTCTCTCTCTCTCTCTCTCTCTCTCTCTCTCTCTCTCTCTCTCTCTCTCTCTCTCTCTCTCTCTCTCTCTCTCTCTCTCTCTCTCTCTCTCTCTCTCTCTCTCTGTTACATAGAAGCTACTGACAAATCTTTGTTGTTCACAATCTCTCTATCTCTTTT
>OY757550.1:8616640-8641267 GCA_963584105.1 Alviniconcha strummeri
GGAGTTTCATCATTTTTTTTATTTTTTTTAAAACCTGTCCCCCGACAAGAGGAAGTGGCGTTCCTAGCGCGTAATAATTATGATCCGGTGGCAGAAAAACAACGACCTGGCTGAGGTTTGTGCATCATCGCCTACCCAGTACTTTATAGTGCTACAATGGTCGTTCAGTCGTCAGATATAGTCTAGTGCTTCTTTAATACTATGTAGCACGAGGCTCGCAGCCGAGCGTGTGCAATCGATTCCATGATGGCGTCTTTCGCGTTACTGCCACAGCGACTGACATTTGTTTTTGTTTTTTGTTTTGTTTTTGTTTTTTCACGAAAGACTGCAGTAAAACGAAAAGGTCAGAATATGTAATGGCGATCTTGCAGATTTCCTTACTGATATAAGCGCATTTTCTTTTCAAATTCTTAGTTTAGGTTATGGCAGTCGTCGTCGGAATCGCGGTTTAGCCTAACGCTAGCTAGTTCGTCTGCTGTTTTTGCTGGATGCGCATGCTCGAATTTGCAACACGCGAGTAAAGCGCATAGCGTCAGCAGTGGTCTACTACTGTACTAGAGTGACACTACGGGGCGCGTGTTTTGTCGTTGATCTGAACCGATCACAGAATTAGAAAGAAACAATTCCAGACAGCTTGCTTGTAAAGGAAGTCTCCAGCAAATAAAGCAAAACATTGGAAACATGAATTTGCTGTAACTGGGCGATGGCACTCTGCTCTTGCAGCTAATTAATTCGCACCCTGAGCTGGTCACCGGCATAGAATATGCCTAACAGTGTCATTCAGCGTCTGTGGGAGCCGGCCCAGTCGCTTTCCAAATACATTCAAGCATTGTGTTTCACTCAGGCTGTGAGCCTCCCTCCTCTCCCCCCCCCCCCCCACACCCCTCCTTTGGCCTGCCCCCTCAAATATATGAACTGATTTTTACCTTGTGACCCCCCCCCCCACACACACAAACTCACACAACAGGCACATGTTACTGTCTCAGATGGAAATCAGTAACAGATTTGGAAAGACTGATAAGAAAGGCATGGCAGATGCAGAAGAGTTTTATGGGGAGGGACCCATGCAGACATGACAGCTTTGCCAGGTACTTGTACGCCAAAAGACAGCAAAACAGTAACAAGGTGACAATGTTGGTGATGCATAAATGTTGAATCTTCTTTTCACAAAGAAAATTTTCAGTAAATTTGTTCATAACATGAAGGTTTAAAAGAAGGATAAAAGCTGACAACATCGTTTGTTTCAGTAGGTGCTCTACTCATAACACACAGAGCACATGATGGACATGGTAGATAAATGGGGGGGGGGGGGGGGGGGGTCTAAACTGTATTTGTGTTTGCATTATTATTATTATTGGCAATACCTCCTGAATATTATAGACACATATCTGACTAATAGTACTACACTCATAACGACATACTCATCAATACTGGAAAAAATAGAGAGGGGGGTGGGGGGTGGAGAGATGCAGATGGTGGTGAAAGTCTTACTCTGTTAATACTGTGTATAGCTGCCTATATATATATACTACATGCAGCTATTCAATCATACATACTGAAACTTAATCCACAATATCTTTTGCATCTATAGGCTAACTGAGGCTATAAACATGTACATGACTGCCTTTGGGTGTTCAAAGAACCAATGGAAAATAAAATACTTGCATCTTATGAGAAGTATGAAAAGACATTTTGGTGATGTTAAAGTGAAGTGCAGGAAAAGAAAGCACAACACTGTAATGAGCTCCTGAAACAAGTGTTAGTGATGGTGTACAAAAAAGTCAGCATAAAATCAAAGGCACGTTCAGTTGCTAAACGTTTACTTAAGATTATTTCTTCTAACCCGCTCCAAGCACATTAGAAGTTTAGCCTGGAAGAATAATTCTTTTAAATGTGCCTATGACAAAGCCATTCAATTTGAAGTTCTCCTTCTTTCTTTGTCTTTGTTCTTTTATGACAGATTTCTGTTGAGGAGGTCTCCTTCTTTCTTTCTTTGTCTTTGTTCTTTTATGACAGATTTCTGTTGAGGAGGTCTCCTTCTTTCTTTGTCTTTGTTCTTTTATGACAGATTTGTGTTGAGGAGGTCTCCTTCTTTCTTTGTCTTTGTTCTTTTATGACAGATTTCTGTTGAGGAGAACATTGACTGGTCCCTGCCTGAACCACAGTTTCATGCAGAGGATTCCACTGTGTTTCATCCAATAACAGGTGTGAAATGGTCATAACAAGTGTAAAATGAATGCTTACAGACTGTATGGTGAAACCTATATAATATATATATGTAATTAGCATGGTAGGAAATGTGTTTGGGAAAGTGATTACTTCCCTTTGATCAGTGTCTACAGCAGACTGTTAATTTTAGGATGCCCTGAAATATTAATAACATGACCCAGGCACATGTTTTGGCACTGGTTGCTTGCCACCATCTTTTGGATAGAATACATGTGTGTTATGCCTCGTATCCGATGTTGAGTCAGAATAATGCAATCACCGCTTGCAACATCTTGTTTGTGTACTCCTTTGGAGTTATCAGTACGGTATAACAGAAGTATACAAAACAGTCATTGACAGATGTGGAATTAGTGTTAAAAGGGGATGGGTAGGAAATAGATGTCAGCATGGTGTGAAGTTGGTGTTGACCAGTTTTTGGATGGGTGTTAACTGATGTTAAGCAGCACAAAATGGGTGGTACCAAAGGTGTGGAATGGGTGTTAACAGGCATGAAATAAGTGTTAACAGGTGTTGAGTGGGTTTTAACATGAGTGAAATGGTGTTAACAAATGTGGATTGGGTGTTGACAGGTGTGAAATGGGTGTAGCCAAGTTTTGGCAGTTGCTTGAGGAGGCAGAGGAGGGAACACTGACATCGCTGACAGATTGCAGTGGTCAGTCCTGGGCAGTGGACCTCAGTGCATGGATTGTGCATGGACACACAGCAGGGATGGCAAGCAAAAATGTTAGCGGCACATACACCATGATCAGGTTAGTACCTGATGCTGGTAAAGGGTGTGTGAAAAATGGTGCTCACATGCAGAATGTCATGGATATTACTAACACCATCAGTGCTGCATTCACCATGATACAAATACAAAATACAAAAGAGCATCATCATTTATTCAATATTTCTGCATGTTATTGTATTATTATAGTTTTACAGTTGATTGTTATGAAGTGGTGCATTTGTAGGATTGTCTGACAGGTTCTTGTATGTATTTGGGCTTTGTGTGTAAGATTAGGAGTATTAGGAGTTTTTCGTTATCGTAAAAGGAATTTTGGTTTCAAGACTGTTTATGACAGCAGTTGTTTGCCTTTAACCATGGAGCAGCTGAGCAGTTATATATATAAATATTTCAGGACCGTGTTTTATCGAGCACTAGCTTTGCTGAAGCATGGCATCCGACCATTGATTGTGCTGGACTCAGAGACAGCACCAGAAGTCAAGGTGCAAACCTTACAGGAGCGATGTGGAAGGACTTATGGACATTCCAAAACAACCGGACATGACCGCGCTGGTGTGCAGGCAACCAACAAAATGGTCAGTTTGAAATTTAGATGCATTAGTGTGCAACTAGCAACCAAGAGAATGGTCTGTCTGAAATTTAGATGAGTGCCTTTAGTGAATTTGTGATATTGTACAGCATCCTATGGGGAACATTGGAAAGACAGTGGTCAGTGTTCAAGCTGTAGTTTTTGAAAGACAAGCTATGTTGGAGTGACAGTTATTAGTCTTGAGGATGTTTAACAAAAACAAATAAAAATTTGGAAAGGTCAGGGTGTATCAACCAGTAATTTCCAGTATTTTACTGATTAAGATTTAAAGCTTATACTGGAGAAAGAAATTGAGTGATCAGTCAGACATACTGGCTGTTATTTTGCTTGACTGGTTCTCAAAAAAACAAAAAACAAGTCAAAGAAAGGGAGAGAGAATGCATGTGGCATGTGTGTGGGTACATGTGTGTGTGTGTGTGTGTGTGGATGTGCATGTTTGTGTGTGTGTGTGCATGTGCACAAGTGTGTGTGTGTGTGTGTGTGTGTGTGTGTGTGTGTGTGTGTGTGTGTGTGTGTGTGTGTGTTTGTGTGCATGCAAGCATGCAGTGTACATATGTCTGTATGAGTGTATGTGTGTGTGTGAGTGTGTGTGTGTGTGGGGGGGGGGGGGGGAGGGGGGTCTAGATGTGGAAGGGAGGATGGTGCTTGTGAGTAGAGCTCTAGTAGTAGTATAGACAGCCGTGTATCTGGCCAGTTACAGTGATTGTCTGACGGGGTTCTGTGAACCAGTTTCACCACCCTGTAGATGTCACACCAGTTTGAAAAATGTGCAGTGTGATCACTGATGGTATATTTGGGTTGCATTGACAGTGCCTGCAGGTGTTGGAAGCCCTGGGTCTGCAAGTCATCACCAGCTCTGGTGAGGCAGAGAAAACATGTGCTCTCCTCAACTCCCAGGGGGTATGCCATTTGTTGTCGCATGTGTGCTTTGTAGGATTTGCTGGGTGTGGGTTTTTTCCCTCCTTTTTGGGGGGGTGGGAGGTGTGTTTGGGGGTAGGAGTGGCTCGTGGCAGGAGGGGGGAATATGGTTTTGGGGGAGTTATTAAAGCTATATAATATCTTCAGATTGATGCATATGGCGGGCATGTATGTGTGTGTGCATGAGTGTGTGTTTTTACGATATCAGTATGTACTGCTGCCCATAACAGCTGTTAATATATTGAGTTATTTAGCTGTTTAAGATCATCATAATTTACTCAGTTAAAATCAACAGCTAGGAGCTTATTTGTTGTTGAGTGGGTGTACATAGAAACAGACTTGTTAATGTGTGTATGGGGGTGAGTGTGTGTGTGTGTGTGCGTGTGTGTGTGTGTGGGGTGAGGGTGAGTGTGTGTATGTGGGGGGGGGGGGGGTGAGTGTGTGTGTGTGTGTGTGTGCGTTTGATGTTCACTGTCATCTCTTGTTTCTTCACAGATTGTGGATGCCTGCCTGTGTGAGGACAGTGATGTCTTCTTGTATGGAGCAAAAAAAGTGTATAGAAAGCTTGACTTGAAGGAAGAGGTAACCAGCAAGTTAGGCAAACTGATTAAAATGTCTACTGAGGGGCAGACATTCCTCAACTTCGTACAAGTAACTTAACACACACTTAAACTTTTTGTGAAATGTAATGAAGCTTGATTTCATTCAGCCACTCTTTTGCATGAGACCAGCAATATTTACATTCAAACTTAGAACAAAATTAGGACAGGGTTCTGTAATTTTGTTCCATTGTGCAAATGTTACCGACACTTCCCCAAGAAAATTGTCAATATTATGTGTATCCATTGGCCACAGTACATGCCCTAAAACTTCCTAGCAGAGACCTCACTGGATGCTGGATTATAGCCATCAGGATTATGTTCCAGGCCTGTTGTCACATGAGAATCAGTTGCAGTTGGTTTGTAGCCTAGGATGATGTTAGTGCACAATAAAATAATGCAAAAACAAACACACATGCACACAAAAAAGTGGCTATGAACACATCAGATTTGAGGAGAGTCAGTGGTGCATAGCAAGACTACTCACTCCTGAAAGCCAAAGTTAAGCATGATCGAGTGTGGTCACCAAAGTGGGTAGGTGACCATTATGTGCTAGACTTCACACCCACCCTGAAATTTCTCCGGAGTCAGATTCTATGCAGACTCTACAAAAGTTGTTTGGATGAGACTGTAAACCAAGGTCTTCTTTGTGTATACATGTGCAAAAAGATCACATATATGGAAGTTGACAATCCTGTAGTCCATGCCAGAGTTTGGTGGATTATGGAAACACCAAAAGAACTCAGCATGCACTAAGAATGTCAGAGTCTTCATAATGTTGAAACCTGACACTGTACAGAAGAAGAAGGAAGAAGAAGACACACTGTGGGCAAACATATATAAAATGAATATTACTTTTCATATCACAGCAGATTATCATCTCTCTTACAATATACAGTTGCAAACATTATGCCTCTCAGATATATATATTTTGGACTGGTGCATGGCTGGTTTCAAGATTTCAACATGATTCAAGCTTTTCTCCCAGTTTCTTGTACTTTAATCATTTCTGATTTTGTAATCACACATGCACATATGCATGCACACACATGCATACACATATGCCCACATGCATGCATGCAGGCACACACACATACAACACGCATGCACGCACACATGTATGCATGCATGCACACATGCATGCACACACACATGCACGCACGCACGCACGCACACACGCACGCATGCACGCACACACACACACACACACACACACACAAGATTCCGGTAACTGCATCCACATTTTGTCTTTCAGACAGTGGAAGAACACACTCTCCATGACATTGAGGAGAAATTGCAGCTCAGCCGAAAAGATTTGGTTGTCATGGCACTGCTGAGTGGCTGTGACTATGGGGACGGGGTGAAGAGCATCGGACAGAAGAAAGTGTTGGACTTGATCCACAGCATCAAGAAATATTCTGATGATGTTCTCACAAGGTAATCATGAGACCATTTGCTACAGCAAAACTTTCAGGGTGGAGCTTCAGCTGTGCATGGGATGCGGCATTTACACTCAATCAAGAGCGTGGGGTGTTGCCCAGCTAGTGTTTTTTAGCTTATTGCTAGGGTGCCCATAAGCTGTGGATGTGATGTGGTTTGATTTTCTGGATGAGGGTCACATCTTACTGCAGTGTTGATTTTCAGGGTGTGTGGTTGGCGGGACAATGAAGATCTTGTATCTCAGGAAGAGCTGAGACAGCGTCTGATCTCAACAAAAAAACCAGCACACTGCACCGTATGTCAGCACCCAGGTGATTGCCCACATTGTTTTGTTTTCTCACCTCTCTTTATGCGCATACATGCAAGATCACAGCACCTAACCTAGGTATCAAGCTGACACAGTGTGACTCCACTCCTCAATGCCTCAGTTATTCTTCCTGACAAACACAGCAACCTTTTGCGGTAAACTTTCATTGCTGTGAGTTTCAGTTTGCTCTCAGTCGCAACAGACTGAATTGACAGTTTTGTCAAAGGTTGGGGAAACACCCCCTGCCCCCTTCCCCAAGCCTCACTGGCATTTGCTAACATATGTATGCACAGATGCATGCATGCACACATACACACATACATGCACACACACACACACACTCAAGATTACACACACACACATGCATGCACACACACATAAACATGCACCTACATATGCATGGTTGTACAAACATACACAGATTTATGCATGCACACATGCACATGCTTGCACACACATATGCATGCATACACACACACACACGCGCACACATAAGCAGGGGCACACCTGCGCATATGCGCAGGTGGCAACTGCAGTGTGAATATGTGCACATGGTAACTGCTGTGTGATAAAAAATCATTTATCATCTCCTTTTCAGGAAGCAGGAAGCTTCATGAGGAGGGTGGTTGTGGCATGTGTGGCAGCACTGAAGCATGCAAAGACAATGACAGTGTGTCGTGTACCTGTGACTACCATGAACTGCAGCGGAACACAGCTCCTTACACTGTGGAGCTGGTTGTCAGGGATAAAGCCATCAAAAATCAAGAGTTTCCCAACATGAAGGTGCGCTTTGCATGTGCTTTTGTTCAGCAGACTTGAGATTGTGGTGGCATATAAAATCATCAGAATCTTTTACGTACATTGTAAATGCTGGACTTTGTGCGCTTTCACGATGCTAAATTTTTTGTTTAAGATTCCTGTCTTAAAAATCTCATTTTTGTAATTAATTTGTGTCTGTTTTGAACAGTCAGCCTCCCCACCCCTACACCCCCCTTCCCCACCCCAGAAAAAGGAAAAATTGTTGTGTAATGCATATCATAATTTCAAGGAAGTAGAAGAAGTTAAAAAAATAGTGCTACTACATTTGTATCATACTTGTAACACATACCAGATCAGAACCAGTTAGCAATAATTAAATGAACTAGTCACTGCAGATTTGAATTGGAAATAACTCTTCAAATGCTTGGAACAGGAAAAAAGAAGATGATGTGCAGAGAAAATCCTGCAGTTGAAAGTAATGTTGGTTAAGTATTGCTTGTATAAGTTGTCAGCATCACTGATGCTTTTTTATTTTATTTTATGTACTGTTGCTTATTTGTGTTTATTTTTGATGACATATTGCAGCATTCTAGAAAAGGGGTGATTTACTGGGGTAACCCCAAGCTATTTTTAACTCACTGTGCTTTGTCATTTTTTGGTCAGATTATGAAGTGTATGAAGAAGAAAAATACTACAGAAAAATAATGACTAAAACAACAAAACATAACAAAAAATATTCTTTTTTTCTTGCTGGAACTGGGAAGTGGTTGGAAAAGACTGGACTCCAGGAAGGATAATTACTTTTCGGAGAAGAATTGGTAAGGGAATGAATGCTTAATGCTGATACTCTTTTCCAAGCCGTCCCTTTTACATCTCCAGCTGGTTGAGGAGTTTACTGATGACTCTGAGACATTCAGCATCACCAGTGTGGAGGTCACCCTGCCTCACTGGCATTATCTTGCCCATGAGATGCATCTCTCTCAGGAGGACCTGATGCGCAAGATGATACCTGTGCTGGTCTTCATGCATCTTCATGGAACACTGCATCTGCCTGATGTCCAGCCCATCTGGTATGTGATGAGGTTGGTGTGGTGGTTGGAATGATGGTGGTGATGAGTCAACCCACAAGGGAGTTAATTAGTGCTTTGAAAGATGTCACACAAACACAACAACACAGACCTGAGTCGCCTATGGTAACTCTGACATGGCTTGTGTGTAAATACAAGGTACATAAACTTCACCAGAAGTACATCCACAGGAGGATTAAGTGCTAATTAACTCCCTTGTGTGTTGATTCTGTACAAACACTCTGGGCCTCGTTCTGTTTCAGATGGTGGTGGGGATCGTTGTGTTGTCAACTTAAACTTAATGGTGTGCAGTTTGTTTTATCTTTCTTTTAATTATTTGTTGTTGTTGTCTGGAATGTACCATAAGGGGTGGGGTCACTGTCTACAATTTTGTCCATGTCTGGAGTTCAGATTTTCTCAGTACCTCTGAAAGTGGATTTCCCCAAACCGGCAAGCTGCCATTTTGATTGAAGTTTATTTGCCCAAATTGGCAAGCTGCCTTATTGACTGAAGTTTATTTGCCCAAACTGGCAGGCTGCCTTATTGATTGAAGTTTATTTGCCCAAACTGGCAAGCTGCCTTATTGACTGAAGTTTATTTGCCCAAACTGGCAAGCTGCCTTATTGATTGAAGTTTATTTGCCCAAACTGGCAAGTTGCCTTATTGCGCCTTATTGCACAAACTGGCAAGGAAAATCAATTTTGAAGAAACAACAAGGGAAGCAACAGCTTATAATGATTTAAAGCAAAGTGACATCCTCTGAAAATAATTTTAGTTTTTGTGACATTTAATGTTGTAGTTGACTCACACTCACAATTTAACCACCTTTTTTTCAGCATTGTGAGACAGTGCAAGCGAAAATTTGTGGCATGCTACCAAGTGCTGTGGAAGCGATTTGGTGAGCAATGTTTTCAATAAAAAATAAAATAAAAATCCTATACACTAGTTACAGCATTTAACTCAAAATAAGTCTTATTTCCTTATTTTCCCATGCAGGAGCCTGCTTACTTATCCCCGCCCCCTCCCCCCCCCCCCCCCCAAAAAAAAAACACACACAAAAACACACACCCAACCACCAACAATAACAACAGCAAAACAAATGACCACCCAAGCAATAGAGATTTTTGGAGTAACTACTTTGTACAAATTTTCAACATCCTCTGAAGGGCAGAAGAATTTTCAGCTGTATGAAGTTGGTTTAAAGAAAACAGGGAAATGGCTAGCTGTCCATGTTTGTTTTGTTCACTTTCAGAAAATTAGATTTTATAAAAATGTTTTTAATGTTTTTCCCAATACTCATGTGTATTTTCAGCTTTTGACAAGTGGACTCCTCAACCCTCAGATAATGTTGAAATGACACCACTGACCAAACAGCAAGATAGTGACAACCCCTACATTGTAGATCTGCCTTGTGACTTCTTAGCCGAAAAGTACCCAGAACTTGTGAAGAGCTACACTCTAAACTCCAGCGGAAAGCGGAGGAAAGGTGTGGCAGTTTGTATTGTGGCAGTTCATATGATTATATTTACCATTGAATTAATTTTTTTACTGTGGTGGATGTTGTATTCTGTGCATGACAAAAGAAAAAAAGTTGGGAGCACAGCTCAAATAGAGCATTTCACCGGATGCCATGGACTTCATGCTATGGTAGTGGATATTGCTCACAATGGTGCAAAATCTGTAGTTTATAAAAATTTACTTTGGTTTCTTTTAGTGCAGAAACAACAAGAAAACTTCAAATTGTCGGACAAAATGAATTTTGAGGCTGACTCTCCATGTGGCATGTAACTGGTGTTTCCTAATTTTAATCAAGGTACCCTAGATCCATTTACTATCACTTTCAAACTCTAGTCAGGGTCTACTAATTTCCAGTTTCCAGTCTCCCAAACGGTACCATATAGGTACCAATGTTTTCAATAACTATAGTTTTATGTAGAAGGGTAGTATGCATGTTGCAGTTTACATCTTTAGCTTGCTCCCAACATGCACATGGTACTGAGGGCCTTGTTCCAGAGTGAGGTGCCAGAGACATGTTCAGTAACTGCATGTAGTAAGAGGTAGAATGATCACACGGTTCACACATTTATAGGTAACAGCAGTAATTCTTCAGATCATTGTTTTTTGTTTGTTTTTATTAATGAAATTGTATTTGTAAAAATCTTATTTTGTCCCTCCAGGAAAAAGACCTCAAGTGGACAGCTCGCAGAGAACAATGACAGACTTCCGCCAAGTGAAGAAAAGACTGTTTGAGGAAGACAAGATTGAGGGTGACAAAAATGAGGACAACAAGGATGAAGATGACAAAAACACGGATGGTTAGTATGAAGATGACAAAAATGTGGATGCCAAGAATCAAGTCAACAAGAATAAAGATGGCAAGAATTATGTTGACAAAAATGCTTAGTTTGAACTGTTGTCTGTCTGGTGAAACTCAATAATATATGTGCTAGTGTAGTGCATAGTTATCTGTACTGTTGAGACACCCTGCTCAGTTTGCCATTTGTTCTGATGCCTGCTAAAACAAAATGAATGCCCCTGTCTGAAAGCAGGCTCACAGTAGCCAAAGATCTAGTAATGCATTGAGTGCACATATTGATCATCAAGAACAGTCTCTGTGCCAATTCATGACAACGTACTGAAGTCACAAGTGCCATTTTGTCACATTTGAAAAACTTCCCCCAGAGCAAATCAAAATGTTTTGAATGGAGATTGGTGAAAGGAATAGCAAAGCTTCTGGCCTTTTCCATTTATTTCAGCACCCTGTCCAATCCAACACATAAATAAGAATGCAGGTGTAATCACAACTGTGTGCTCACAAGGTCGTTATCTTCAAATGGTCTGATTCTGAAACAGCCTACAAACTATTATGTGCTATATGTTCAGTTTTACTGTTGTGCATGATGTATGTTAAGTATTTTATCGGTGTTTGACATTTTTGACATAGTTTCCTATGACACTTTATTGGTGTTTGATATTTTTGACATAGTTTCCTATGACATTTGATGAGACACTGGACACGTGAAATAGAGGTGTTTAGGCTCATTATTTTCTTTTGTCATTTTTGTTGTTGTTGTGGAAATTTTAAGGGAGCAAGCAGACAAATATTTTTTTCAATGAATGCAAAATTGGCAATACCACTAAACAGAGCCTCTCTGTGTGAGCATTGTCTGGCATCTTGTGGAGTTGACTGGGAGATCCACATGAGCATTCCTTCCTAAGCAGTGGCTCGTGGTCAAAGCATTGCATTCAGAGAATGTTGTTGTTTTCTGACTGTAACTACAGCCATGGACTGCACAACTTGCCTCATTGCTCCTCATAGATCTAGGTCAGTTGTGCATACCTTTTGTCATTTTATATTTTGAAACATGCAATCATGTACACATTTTTTTCAAATTTGGTCAGAGTTGCGACAGACGCAGGACTGTTTTGGGCGAAAGAGCCACGAGTAAAGTTGTTGCTGTTGAGTGTTGCTTTATGCCCACAGAAACCACAGGCTTGTTAGGGACAGGAGCCCAGGACATCCACCTTGACTTTCACACAGCTCCTGAGCTCTGTAGTAAAGTTGTGAATTTTTGCTACTTAACGTCCATTTAGGCGAGAAGGCTTATTAGGGACGGAAAGTAAAGTTGTGAATATGTATGTTTATGAATATGATCTGTTGCAACCATAAACAACACAGGTGTATATATATATATGTATACATGCTTATATATCTGTGGAAACACATAAACAAAATGAAAGGTGGATATGATCTGTTGCATCACACAAATAAGAACACAGGTGTATGTGTATGTTTATGAATATAATCTGCTGTAACATAAATAAGAACAAAGGGATATGTTTATGCATATGGTCCAGTGACATATACATAAGAAGATTGTGGAAATTTGTATAAATCGGGGCCCATATGTATGATAAGCAAACAAAGTTAAAGGCATATAGCCCCTAATCCTGATTTGCTAAAGAGTCCACAAAGTCCCACTGTCCTTCCAAATGCATGAGTCATCAGTAGCCTCAGAAATAGCTACTGGCTTGTGTTAATCTTAGATCAGGAAAGTCCCTTGTTTTACCAATACAGTGACATTTTAGGTTCAAATTTAAAGGGCTGCAATTTTATCAGATGTCACTGACCTTGTGACCCCTTGCCATTCAAGATTTTCCTGTCTCCTTTTTGCTGTCTATGTTGTTTATGTGTCTTGATGTGTGAATCCAAATTTTCTTGAATAATTTGTGATCTTCAGTGGTGCATGGGATGGCATTTGTCCATACATGTGTTGTTTTCGCCTCAGTAGTAGCCTCTGTTGGTAACACCAGCATCAGAGCTGCCATTTTGATATGGTGCTTAATTTAAACATTAAAAAATGAGTCTGTAAACTGAATTGTGATTAGGCTGGTCAAACAGTCCCGGAAGCACTTCACACAAGCCAGTTTTTTCAGTGTCATCATCATTTAGAAGATGAATGTGATTAGGGGAACTATTTGCTGATCATGCATCTATGAACCCAGGGTGATTAGTCTGGTGGTGGGGGGTTGTTTGGTTTTTTTGTGGTTGCTTTCTGGTGTTCATTCTATATTTTAATACCTTTTGGCTTTACTATTCTTATTTACATTAATGTCACACAAAACTGTTACATGGATAATGTATGTCCATAGGTCAAGGGCAGACTATTCATCCTGACCAACAACAACAGCAACAACAAAAAAGGGGGTGGGGGGTGAAGAGAACCGACTTATTCCAAAGATGAAAGCTGCAAAAAGCTCATCTCAAATGAAAACAAGGAGATGCCACTAGATATTGTCTTTCAGTTTGTATGTCAGAGGAAAGGATGTAATCACATCATCAGTATGCTGCTGTCACTGATCAGAAAAGCTCAACAGAAAGTGCTAAAATGTCCTATTAGATTGAAAATCCCCCTATAGACCAGACAAGACTGACACATTCAAAAGCCTATATTTTAAGTTGACAGTAAACTGCAGATGTCAAATGCACATGCATTGCAGTGTGTGTGCAGAAAGGTATTGGAGAGTTTTAAAATATTTTTCAGTTTTAATGGAGTCTTTAACTGTCCCGGTGAACTGTATTTAATGGATCTGAATTCTGGCAAAATCAGACTGTGAATCACAGTAATACTCAGTGTGATGTTTCAAAATGTGCATGTAATTGTACAGGTAAGGATCTTCCATGTGCTTTTGTTACAGATGTGTTGTATACTTGTGTTGTCTTACAAGTGAATACTTTTATATGCCTTTATTTTGTACTTAATGTTACCTTTTCCTCCACAATATTGTCATGTGTTCATGGTGTTTTGCAACATTTTTGTCTGCATTTCTGCATTGTGTTTTAGATGTTATACACTTCTTGGGGCAGGGGGGGTATGGTTGTGTCATAACAAGGTGTTTTTGTTGTTGTTGTTGCTGCAGTTTTTCCCTAGTAAAGCCAGCCATGTGATTCAGCCCAGCTAATCCCTGATGCTGGTGGAGTTTCTACCACTTGTAAGGACGTTTCTCCACTGTGGCATATGTTCAGTAACATGTGCATGTAGGACGTCCATTTTCTTTGGGGGTGGGGTGGGGGGAATGCAATCTGTAGAGAGAAAAAAATCCTGAAAAAGAGAGAAGATACATATTCTGTTTGTGATGAGGTGTTTTTTGTTGTTGTTGTTAATCTTCATCTGTAATGGATCTGAATTCTGGCAAAGTCAGACTGTGATGTTTCAAAATGTGTATGTGATAGCACAGGTATGGATCTTCCATGTGCTTTTGTTACAGATGTGTTGTATACTTGTGTTGTCTTACAAGTGAATAATACTTTTATATGCTTTTATTTTGCACTTTTGATGTTACTTTTTCTCCACGTGTTCATGGTGTTTTGCAACACTTTTGCGTGCATTTCTGCATATTTTCTTTTTTAGATGTACTTTTTCCTCTTTTTTTTGGGGGGGGGGGGGGCATGGTTGTGTCCTAACAGGGTGGGTTTTTGTTGTTGCTTGGGGCAGTTTTCCCCTAGTAAAGCCAGCCATGTGATTCAGCCCAGCTAATCCCTGATGCTGGTGGAGTTTCTACCACTTGTAAGGACCTTTCTCTGCTGTGGCATATGTTCAGTAACATGTGCATGTAGGACGTCCGTTCTCTTTGTGGTTGTTCTTGGGGGTGGGGTAGGGGAAGGCAATATGCTGCTCAGACTATAAAATAAAATAAAAATTAACAAAAAATATTCATAACATGTGGATGGCTGTTGTTATTAAGTATTCAGTCAGTTAATGGTTTTATTGTTCATAACAATTTTTTAGTTTAACATCACTTTTTTATACCTAATTTTCTGAGAAAAACAACTTTAAAAAATCGAGAAAAAAAGCAGCTACATTTTCTGTTGGTGGTGAGAACAAAATGCACAATTTCATTTATTTGTATATTACTGGTGCCATCACATTTGTTACTGGTGTTGTTAACAAATGTTTTTGTGTTCAGCAAGCTATTTCTTGCAGGCCAAGGCACTTTTAGTAAGTGATGTATTACATTTGAGGAATTTCATACACCCTCACTATGTATAAAACCAGTAGTGAAGTTTTATTGCAAGAGTTGTACACTGTCTATGAGAATCAGCTGGCTGCAGTGTCGATTGACGCTATGTGTGTGTGTGTGTGTATGTATTCAACTGTAAAGTATGCAGAACACTTGATGGCAAGCACGCAAACTGCCCCTCCCCCTCCACACACAAACGTTATCTCCCCAACATCAAAATACCACGGTTTTATTTGCATGGATGTTTGTTTTTCTGAGATTTGAATGGATGTTTTGAAAACGGATGAGTAGTCCAAAGAAATCTCCATAAAAAAGAAGTTTTATTTACGTAATGTATTAGTACCGTTACACAAGCAATTTAATTAATTTTTGAAACATGCAGATCTGACATGAAAATCAAGTCTTAGATTTGTCATCTCAGACTGGTGTGTGCACGCACACACACACGCACACACACAAATACAGCAAATGTATGAAGTGCACTTTAATGAAAATGGTTCATACGTTCAAAATTTCACTTTCATTTTCAGCATACACTTATTCACAACGTAACTGTATGATTAATCAGTTGGGATGAAAAGAATAGCATGCCACATTTACCTATGGCTTAATTCACACTTGCACATTGCATCCATCAAAAATCTAACACAACAAATGTCAACAGTTCATATATTTACAACATGGGAACAAATCTCAAATCCATTTAAAACATGTTTCACATATTTTTTTGACAGTTCAGAATATTAAATGGCTGCATCACACCAGAATGCATCTGTAACAGACAATCTGACTTCATTCTGGACAGTCATGCATCACAAAACAAACCATTTTTTTTGCACATGTTGAACAGACAACACAAGCAAGTTTTAAAAGCATTCACTGTTTAACAATGTGAAGAAGCAGGGAAGTAGACAGGTTTGTGGTTGTCTACTTTTCTTTATAGATCTAATACAGGCAGGGGCAGGGTACTGGGGGAAAAAAAGACAAAACATAAACCATATGCTTTTTTTAGATAAGAATCACGAGTACAAGTATCAAGATTCAGTATCAAGCTTGTCTATGCTTTTCACATAGGCCAGGATCTCTGGCATGTGAACAACTGTGTGGAGAGCTGAGCCATTATCTGTTTTGGGTTGAGCTGTGCCCAATGCTTGGAAGAATTCTTCCTAAGGATGTTGCTGGCCTGTGTTAAAAAACAAACATAGCTCAACCCGAAACAGATAAGCGTCTTAGCTCTCCAACTCATTTTTCACTGTTCAGTGTCGTTTTGTAGCTTGATAAAGGGGATTACCCCGGAAAGTTGCATGTTGTGTTTTGTCCTAATAAACAGCGTTCTTCTGAACCTTTTATGAGTTTGGATTTTGTTTTTGAATGCTAGCTGCCATTCTTGTTCCAGATTTTTTCCCCTTCTCAATCCACTACACCTGCAAACAGAATGAATCATGGGCGCTGATGTAGCATTTGCCCTTCTCGTTTTGTGTTCATGTGAGAGCAGGTCTCCTGGGCTTGCATTTAAAAAAAAAAAAAAATCCTCAAATGTTAGGTTCTTCTAGGTATGGGATGGAGGAGAAGAAATGGGAGGGTGGAAGAAAACAACAACTGAAACAGCTATGCGTTTACACACACACACAAACACTCATTTATGCTTCTCACCATTTTCTATCACATTAACATTACACATACAAAATCTGTCAGTTCCAAGTATCCAGTCAACTCATTTTTGTTAACAGTTCTTCCATTCTGGGA
This sequence comes from Alviniconcha strummeri, assembly GCA_963584105.1. Taxonomy (NCBI): domain Eukaryota; kingdom Metazoa; phylum Mollusca; class Gastropoda; family Provannidae; genus Alviniconcha; species Alviniconcha strummeri. The sequence goes on from OY757550.1 coordinate 8,633,544, forward strand.
GCATCAGACAACAGAGTATGGTATTTCAATTTGTGAATGGCAGATGAGGGATGAAGATGAGGTGTCGATGTGTGTTTCCTATCTGGATGGACCCATAGCTGCTGATGCATCCTGCTGTCGACCTTGTTTGAGGCCCTGAAATCACACACAGTAGGGTCATCATCCGACACCGCCAACACACCAAGCCGCTGGTCTAAATCCTACATCATGACCACACCAAGCTGCTGGCCTAAATCCTATATCATGACCATCATCAGACACAGCCAACACACCAAGCAGCTGGCCTAAATCCTACATCATGACCACACCAAGCTGCTGGCCTAAATCCTACATCATGACCACACCAAGCCACTGGCCTAAATCCTACACCATGACCACACTAATCTGCTGGCCTAAATCCTACATCATGACCACCATCAGACACAGCCAACACACCAAACAGCTGGCCTAAATCCTACATCATGACCACACCAAGCTGCTGGCCTAAATCCTACATCATGACCATCATCAGACAGCCAACACACCAAGCCGCTGGCCTAAACCCTATATCATGAACACACCAAGCCGCTGGCCTAAACCCTACATCATGACAACACCAATCTGCTGGCCTAAATCCTACATCATGATCATCATCAGATGCAGCCAACACACCAAGCCGCTGGCCTAAACTCTACATCATGACCACACCAAACTGCTGGCCTAAATCCTACATCATGATCATCATCAAATATAGCAAAACTTTGCTGCTGACCATGAAATCATACAATGCAGCCATCACCAAACACGGCACAACCATGCTGTAGACCTTGGACCCTGAAAGCAGCACAGCCATCAAACATGGCCAAAGAACAGTGTTGACCCTAAAACTCTCTGGCCTTAACGCTGCACAACACAGCTGTCATCAGCTACAGCTGAAATATGATGCTGCTAACCCTGAAATTAAGCAGCAGCAGCCACCATCAGACGCTACCAACAAATGCTGCCAACTTTTGGATCCTCAAGTTAATGATACATCTGCGTCAGATGAAGCCAACATAGGATGCTAACTTTTCAGCTGCACTGCAAAGACATCAGGTAAGCCAGCATGCTGCTTTCCACTGTCCCACACTCATCAGATACAGCTGAAATATACTGTGACACTGAGACCCTAACCGGTACCTTGAAATCATATTCATTGTCACACACAGTAAAAGCATAAACTACCTCAAGCGGATAGATCACCAGGGTTTTGAGGAGAACAGCAATTAAATGCAACATCTGAACCTCCATACAGAAAATAATTTTACATATAAAACACTCATTAAACCTGTAAAGTAGAACTAAATACCTTTGCCCCCGCTTTCCCCCTTAAAAACAAAAACAAAAAACAACAAATTGTACCTAAACAACAAGATAAACTAATAAAGACCAACGTACCTGATAGTATCCAGTGTGGTAGCCACTCATGTACCAGGACAGCAGCATGCTGCACAGTGCTTCATTTTCGTCACTCACATCGTCGTTTGGCATAGGAGGGGGTGGGGGTGGCATCATGGGAAACGGCTAAATAACAACAATAAAAAACACCATCTACTGAAAAAGAATTTGCTCATGACCTTAGTAAAGTCTGGTGTGCCTGTGCAGTTGGACATAACAGACTGACAATGGCAACAGAAGTTACAATGAACAGAAACTCAAACCTAAATTCAATCCTAAACACATTTCAGTGGTTTGCATCCAAATATAAACTGTTACTATATGACCCAGAGTGTTGTCAGAAACCTACAGCCAGCCCAGCAGTGATTTGTGAGTGATAAATGCAGACATCTGGCACAGCAATGTCACCTTTCTTCACAGAAAATACCAAATTGTGAAAAATGTCACATATATAACGCTGATTCTGTATTTGGCATGACCCTCAGCTTCTTTCACAGATGGTCATCATGACTTTTCAACACAAGAAAGAAATGCTTTGATGACCTTGTCAGAACCAGGTAACTGCAAAATGTATCCAAGCTACAATGATATGTAGTCATCAGTGATACAGAAATGTGCACAGGAATTTAATAAACAGTACACAACGAAATGAAATACAAGTCCAACAGTGCACAATGATAATTTTTTTTAGCTATGCACAAGTCCCACTCACCCTTTATCAATGTCATACAATTATAGATCTACATGCATAAACATTTGCCAATGCAGACACACCAGCTGACACACAAATGAACCTATGCAGTTCCACAATGACAGGTATTTGCATCATACAGATCTGGCTGATTTGGCCAAACCTGAACTGGTGTTGTGCCTGGCACGACCTAGGGTGGTTTAGTGTTCGGCATGACCATCCGTTACCTTTGATGGTTGGCACCTCGACAAGAGAAAAAAATGTTTAAATGCCTTTGTCAGAGCCACATAAGTACAACAAAACAGTAGAAAGTCCAGTGAGGGAGAATAAAGGGATGGTTGTTTTCCATCTCATGCTATTACTGTCACAACACTGCCCTTTCTGATGCTGCTGTGATCTTGAAACTGAGTCAAGGTCACTATAACTGGCATGAACAGGTAACTCAAACACAGGAGAATACAAAATTTAAAAGATCTTGAGGAAACACCATCAGAGCACACCTTTCCCCCCCAAAGCTTACATTAACCCAATTGGCCCCAGACCGCCTGTCACCGCCCGCTCCTTTTATTACCGCGAAACCCCAGACTGCCCGGTAGCGGCCAGCTAGCAGACGCTCCATACTAGCATCTCGGCTTATGCAAATAGGAACAGGATTCTCGTGAGACTTGTAGCTTCATTTCCGCTACTGTTTACTACTTCCGACGATGTCGTTTGTTTGAAGTTTGGTGAAGTTTGAGAGATGCTGTGAATTTTCAAAGTTGTGAGGTGGATGCGCTATAGATGACCAAAAATAAACAAAAGCCCTACTGTTAGCAATGGCGTTGGAGCTTCATCCTTTGAGATTTGAACTGTAAATTTGGCTCAGTCGCTTACCATGGGCACCCTAACAAACTCACAGAGCTTCATCTTTGGAGATTCAAACTGGAAATTTTGCAAAGTCGGTTACCCCACAGGCCCCCCAAAACCTGACATTCAGATGTGGACATTTCTGACTTGGGATTTCTTTTTTTTATGCTTTTATTTTTTACTAAAAAATTCAAAACCTGTTGGCTATACAAGAACACTGTATTCACAAACTGGGGAAAATATGAAGTGAGCAGAAATTTTTGTTTGGTGTTTATTACTGATTTTTAAAGTCATACTCCGGGATCATTTGACAGTTACTTCCCTTCACAAGGGATTTCATAGCAAAAGGGCAGTGGCTGGTCTGGGGCCAAGTGGGTTAAGTTCTTTTTCATTTGCCAGCAAACTGGACTAAAAAACAATAACTTATCAAGGTAGTCACATTTATTTCTTTTGCATCACAAACCTGGTTTCAAAACTACTCCAATGCCCAAACCAAAGCAAAAAGATCTGCCGAAGCAGAAAGCAGCCAGCTAATCAGAAGCACACATTCAGTGCCTGTCCGTGCAAAGTGCTACCCACACTCACCATTGATGCAGCGCTTCCCCATGGGGGCCGAGGCGCACTGAAGGGAGGGTGACCAGGCATCTGGTGAAAAAAGCAGATCATCAATCACCAAGTAATGATTACTTGCTCGCTAAAATTCTGGACAAAAACAAAACAAAAACTGTGGAACAGAAAGGCAATGAAATGGGTCTTACCACAACTTTTAAACACACACACTGAGAGACTCAGAGAGAGAGAAAAAAAAAACTGAAGCAATCCATTGCGTGCTGCTCCCCCCTCCCCTGTGTGCATGCACGTCTGCGTGTGTGTGGACATCACATGTGTGTGTTCCTATGTGGATAGGTCAAGCTACATACATGAACACAAAAGTTTGCAAGCACACAAGGAGGTGTGCATTCGAATACCTGTTACAGTCACATAATATGCTATGACCAGCTGCCACAGCCTACATCCCAGGAAAAAGTCCTACTACTATTTCTGAAAGTGAAAGAGGACAACAATGTCTTGTTCATGCCACGTGGCTTAGACAAATTTATTCACCCAATCACATCCCCAAACAGTCCAAACATATACAGGAAAGAAAGGCTGAAACAGGGAGGAAGAGCTTACCCCTGAAAAGACTGGTGGTGGTGGTGGTGGGGGAGGAGCACTGCCACCTTGACTGAACCCTGGGAAGCTTGGCCACGCCCACGGGCTTGGAGACACTCTGCTCTTCTTGCCACCCTTGTGACTTGCTGAGCTCTGTCGAGAGGCAACGCTGTCCGTCTAAAAAAATGCAGCAGTTACTGAGTCAGTGAGCATTATTATGTAATTTAGTGAAAAGATGTACACAGTTGGGCAGAAATCTTCTTATTAAGACAAGCATCTTAGTTTTTACTTTTGAAAAACAAAAGTCCACAAACCCCTATATTTCATGGCATTTTACCAGATTCAATTGTTTATCAGATGGGAAGTATTCCATCCTAAGTAATAATAATAGTAACAACTCTTTTATAGCCCTCTACCCTGTGACAGCTTATGAGTTGACAATGCTGTACAATATCACAATACAAACTACAGACAATTATAAGAATCAATGCAATGAACAAGTATGATGCATACATAAACAACATTAAAAAATATAAGACAAGAAAATCATTCATCAATCTTTTATTCTTGGTCTACAACATTAACTGATTTGGTGAAAGAACACACACACACACCAGTATACATATTTACACATGGAAAGAAACACACATACATGTATATATATTTTACCTCACTAAATGATACAGAATCACTGCGACGTTGTTTGCGATTTGACCTGTCATGACGGATCAAATCTTCTAAGCTCTGCTCTTCTTCATTCCCATAACCCAGATAACGGACAACGCATGTGTTATCATCTGTATTAATGGACACAATCTTGGCTTCATACACAGTGCCATCCTCTGTGTACACAGCTTGGCAGAAATCCCCAACAGCCCAGCAGTCTGCCTGCAACAAACACAGTAACAATTTGTTTGTCATTGCTTTTAAGCCCTGTATATTACTTTTCACATTCTCAATACTCTCTAGACTAATACTGGCAGTTTCAAGAAATCTTCATCCAAGCTGTATAACTCACAGTCACACTAAGGTCCATAATTCCATCCACTGAAAGCATTCTTGTTTACATTCAGGTATTGCTGCAATCATCCTATCAAACCTTTAAAGCCCCACCCTCCTGTGCATGTATACATGTCCAAGTATGTGCGTGCGTGCGTGTGTGTGTGTGTGTGTGTGTGTGTGTGTGTGTGTGTGTGTGTGTGTGTGTGTGTGTGTGTGTGTGTGTATTTGTGTGACTTTAATCAAAATAAAATATATTCTATAGTCCTTAATGGTTTTTCAGCTGCACTGCACTCAGAAACACACTCACAGAGGTTGAAACATTACCTGTTGCTTCTTTTTGGCTTGTCGAGCCTTCTTCTTTTTGTTCTTCTTCTTCTTAGACTGTGCTGACCCTGTGCTTTTCTTGCAGCTGTCTAGTATGGAGCTGTCCCCTGTGTGCTCAGCCAGTTTAGCCTGCTCACACAACATTTACACAGATCTAGTGACCTACTGCAAAATCACAATTATCACATTATTATTAATAAAAATACATTTTTAAAAACTGTGTTTCATGGTCACACTGAATTAGTAAAAAGATTTTTTAACAAAACCAAATATTAAGAAACTAAGTCAATATTGTTTTATGCTCCTTAAAAAACATTTTTTTTCTCCATTTTATTCAAGTTTTTGCTTCCCAGAGATGCCACGCTATTATATGACTTTGTTTTATGAGCAACTCTCTAGGCTCTTTCTTTTCTATGAGAATAATTTATTCTGTATAAAACATTTTTTAAAACACCCCTGCTGAATGATCATTTTCAAGAGAACACAACAGTACTTAGACCACCCATAACACTTTTTGTTCCTGTTGTTAGTATGTGAACATTACTAAATGAATCCCATCAATATAAACCGCTGCTCTTTATTTAACCCATTTCCTTCATGCATTTTACTATATTTTTAGTGTGGCCAGGTTCCACTGGATTACTGTTACTAATGTCTGAATTACCTTGAGAGGGGCTACAGCTGCATCATAAGCTTCAATCAGAGCTGTGTCGTCCCACACGTCACTGTCGCAGTCTTCCTGCAAATGAAACACTCGCCCATAAATTTCTGACAATCGGAAACAGAATGAGGCATTCAGCACTTGTGTGGAATCAACAAACAAGAAAGTTAATTAGTGCTACAAGAAAATCTTGAATCTCTTATGTCATGCTGTCTCACTCTCAGTCTCAGCAAATATTTATTGAATTAAGTGACCTGGGTGTGTACAGATACAATGCAATGGAAATCTGAAACAGAATGACTGCTAGCATTCTAAAACAAGATCCAAACACAAAAAGGTTCAAATGAATGCTTATTTATTTTAACAGTAAAATAACACTTATTTATTTTAGCATACTGTGTGTCCGTGTTAAATAAGCATTTGTTTGAACCTTTTTGTGTTTGGATCTTACAATGCAATAGATTTTGATGGAGATAGATAAACAACAGCAACAAGAACAAACAAACAACAAAAGAGCATTATTTATTAACTAGTTTTCATGGATCTGACGACCAATCTGGCAAACATAAGTGGTCCCCAAGCAAGCTTACAACTGGAACTGGAAAAAGCCTCCTCTACCTGTGGCTATTAAAACGTTTTATAGCATTAAACCTACCCTAGTATACTACAGCTGCTTTTAGTTTCACTCAGATTCACTGCATGGGGTGTACACAGTACTACATTATGTGGCCATTGTTTTGACGGAAGGCCACGACCACTCACTCACTGTGTTTTAGACTTTTACTCAGGTTTTTGCGACTGCTTACAAGCGAAACAAAACAAAGTGTTCACAAATACACAGCTGTTGGTGGCAGCTTCTTGAAATTATTTTATAACCACCAGTTGCTCTCAGTAACAGTACTGGGACCAGGACTGGATGTCACTAAGTCGAATAACTGTCAGCAGTAACATCTCGACTTCCTTATTTGATTGAACTTTTAGGGCTATGTGCATTTCCTTGCAGTAGGCTGCAGCACTGAATTTGAATGATTTCTGTGACCATAGTTTTCTTTTACAATAGTCAGCTCTTGTAAACACGTATGAATTATGATCTAGATCTATGAATCGAATGACAACTCCAATCAGTACTTCTAAAAATATATATTAAATATATATATATTTTTTTTTTTTAAAGTCCAGAAGCTTTCGGTTAGCTTCTTCATTATACTGTGGGCATTCCAGTAGTTCAGGCAACATTCCACAACTAAACAGCTGTTAAACATTAACAGAGGTCCCAACCTCATCTCCAGCTCCACGTTGAAAGAGAACCATGCTGTCTGTACCCGCCATGTTTGTACACAAGCCATACGCTTTGCGAGACAGGCAGTTTCGTTGGGTCAAAAATAGACCAATGAACCTGTGTTGTTGATTCAGTGCTCAGTGCTGCACTTCGGTAAAACGTCTCTCTTTTTAGCGACGTTTTGTGTGATTGGAGCAAAAGACATTTTAAGGGTGACTGGTAGCTATTTTTCCAAACACTGTGAGCCGGTTTGGCCTAGCGGTAAGGCGTTAGGCTGGTAAGCGGAAGGACCTCGGTTCGATATCGCTTCGGCTTTCCTATCTCTTCAAAAAGGTTGTGGTTTGTGGACACTT
>OY757550.1:8641467-8698674 GCA_963584105.1 Alviniconcha strummeri
GTCGACTTTCTGTGCAGGCTCTTAAAGTTCGGTATCCGTTCCACCCCCGTGTTACCACAGTAGCACGTAAAAAATCCCGGTCATTCTGCTAAAAGTGCAGGTGGCAGGTTACAGCTAAAACACGCATACACTACCTTACGTATGTGGCTTTTATTGAACCGTGCTTCGGCATTGGTCACAACTTGTCCCTAATATGTCAAATGACATCCGTGAGGACATTAAGCATCAACTCATCATCCCCCCCCCCCCCCCCCCCGGGGGCGGGGATAGCTCAGTGGTTAGAGCGCGGGACTCGTCAGTGATTGAAAGGTCGCGGCCGGTTCGACTGAATCCCCGGCTGCTGGCGGAACGGCGGCCGGCGGAGAAGTCCTCCACTGACGGGGTCGACTTTCGTCTGTGCTGACTCTTATTTCGGTATCCGTTCCACCCCCGTGTTACCACAGTAGCACGTAAAAAAATCCCGGTCATTCTGCCAAAAGTGCAGGTGTCAGGTTACAGCTAAACACGCGGCATACACCTCAGTTACGTATGTGGATGTTGAGTCAGTACTGAACCGCCGTGCTTCGCGGCATTGGTCACAACTTGTCCCTAATATGTCAAATGACATCTGAGGACATTAAGCATCAACTCATCATCATCATCCCCCCCCCCCCCCCCCCCCCCCGGGGGCGGGGATAGCTCAGTGGTTAGAGCGCCGGACTCGTGATTGAAAGGTCGCGGGTTCGCGTCGGAATCCCTGCTGGAACGGCGGGAGAACTTTTCTTCTCCAGGGTCGACTTTCTGTGCTGACTCTTACTTCCGGGTATCCGTTCCACCCCCGTGTTACCACAGTAGCACGTAAAAAATCCCGGTCATACTGCCAAAAGCCGGTGCAGGTGGCAGGTTACAGCTAAACCCTGAGGACACTAAGCAACACTTCATCCATCCACCTACTTGTCCCTCAAAATGCTTTTAGCATCTGAGGAAATTAAACAAAAAGAACGAACGAACGAACGCACCTCCATACCTCCATACCCCCTTCCCCCTTCTCCCCGTCCCAAATAAGCCTTGTGGTTTCTGTGGACGTTAAGCACACTGTTTTCTTACTTAGGCTTTTTCCAAACGATTTTTTTTTCTTAAAAATTTCATTGCAGTTCTTTTTCCGTCAGTTTTAAAGAAAAGTGGAGTGTGGAACGCAAGTTTTGCTAATAATCAAATGAACTCGTTTGCACTGACGTGACTGACTTGCGGCAATTTAAAAAAAATAAAAAATAAAAATCCTCCATTCTATTACTTTCTTTCTTGTTTGATTGCTTTTCTTCATTTCAGTGTAGTTATGTGTCGACAACAACAATCATGTGAAGTTGCCGTAAGACTCAATGCACAGACACTACACTGAGTGTCTCTGATGCCTCAAAACAGTATTATTATTATTATAAACATGGTGCTTTACAGCGTTCACACTGAGAAACCCTGAGGCTTATCAGGGACGGTGAGGCCTCTGGGTGTAAAGTAAACATGGTGCTTAACGTCCACAGAAACCATAAGGCTTATTAGGGACGGTGAGGCCTCTGGGTATACCTCTCAGTTGTGGAGTTTAATGCCTTGTATAATTTACTTGCATTTCGCAATGCGCCATCCCTAGTGTATAAGCATTATGGTTTCTGTGGACCAAATACTAACTCCTGAAAATGTTGATTACGACTTCTATTAATAAATACTCAAAACTGCCTATGGAAACAAAAACCCAGCGTAAAAGGGTATTGGGGAAAACAAAACTATTGCCGAGACACGAGAAAAAGGAAATTTTGGGGGAACAATTAAAACATTTGATAAAATATGGTAAAAAGTCGCAAAGGTTTACCGGAAGTACGTGAATCTTGGTTTCAATGTGGTGGTTTTTAGAATAGTTTTAGTTGGTTTTTATCTGATTTTAGTCTGTATTTTAAATGATTTTGTCATGGCAACTTTGAATAAAGACGATCATGAAAAATTTATTGAGGACAAAAAACGGAAGATTAAGGAAAAACTGGCTGCTGCTCAAAATAAGCTAGCATCGACCGCAAATGTTTCGACGAATTCACGGACATCAACACTGTGAGTACACAGTAACCGTAAAGACACTTCATATAAAAAATAGTAATCTTGTCCAAGGGATTATTTTAGGACCTTTGAAATAGTTAAGTTTCGGATTACTACACTTGGCCATTGGGTAACCGGCGATTGTTTCAAAATCAACAATTCCGCACCCAAAACACAAACAATTAATGAATTATGCATCCACAACAAGCACGTTCTTTCTTTCTTTCTGTATTCTTATTCTTCTTTTTTCTTTTTCTTTCTTTCTTTGTTGTTGTTGTAGTTGTTGTTCTTGAGAACTGCTGTGTTTTTGTTTGATCAAAATCCTTAGATTAACTTAAAACATAGGCTGAAAACGTATTTTTTAGATGTATGCAATATGCATTATTGTCAATTGTATGTGAAGTAAAACTAAAAGCTACACTTCCACTAGTACTGTAGTAGTTCCAATGGTTCTTGATGCCTTAGGATTTTGTTTTTGTTTTTGTTATTATTGGTATTTTATCTTATAATACATCTCAATGCAGCGCTTCACTGAAAAACATTTTGTTGAAACTAATGTCTTTTCATTGATGATAACCTTTTGTTGAATGATGGTTCATTGAATCACCAGTGAGATGTCATATTGTCATGTCAGTCTGTGTGTGTATGTGTGTGTATGTGTGTGTGTGTGTGTGTGTGTGTGTGTGTGTGTGTGTGTGTGTGTGTGTGTGTACTGTGTATGTTTGTACATGATGTGGCCTGTGTAATACTAATGGTGTATTCTGGCAGTTCAACCAGGAGACTTAAGGCTAAGCAGCCCACACATTTTTGGGTCATGCTGAAGCACCTATTTTTCTTTTTCAATATTTATCCAAAAAGATCGTGTGTTGTATTATCATCAGGCCATTTTTTTAATTTTATTCTTAATGTTATTATAAATGTTTATTATTACTATATCAGAAGCCATCTTTTTTAAAGCAGTAATTTGTTTGCCCCAGTTGAGCGAAACTGAAAGTGAAACTTGTACTGTTGTAGTTGTACCTTTTAAATTTAACCCATTTGGGGTGGGGGTGGGGGGGGGGGGGTGTATACAGTCTTGACCCAAACCCACTGAGAATAGTAGGTTTTACTACAGAAATGTTTTCACTGAAGATAAACCAGAAATACAGATACACACAATCAAGTAATTTTACACTCTCTGCAGGCTAATGAAGTTCAAATTGCACCTTTGCCTGGAGTGGATGCTGCCTTTGTTGCACATGCAGTGGAAAAAACGCCACAAAACTGGCCCAAATTATTGCATTATTAATTCAAGGAACACAAAGGAAAATGGACAAGCTTCTGTTTAGTACAGTTTACTGCCTGATTTGTGTTACTTGCATTTCTCATGCTGTCATGTAAAATCGCAAACATCCATCAGAAGCCTGCTTCTGACACGGCTCCAACAGTCAGTGAGAGTGTCAGAAGCCCACGTCCAACACAGTTTGAAAGAGTTAAAAACTTGCCAGCCAGCTAAAACTGGTAAAACTTAAAAGTCTTAAAATCAAATTTGTCTCAGTCTCAGTCTCTTTGCACATGATGATAAGCTCAACCCCTACTGGTCGGTGAAAATCAGTCTTTGCACTCGACCCATTTTTGATTTTAACTAATTTAAGACAGAAAAAACCTCTGTGCACTGACTGAATTGTGAGTGAGTGTTTGCTCAAGATTATGAGTTACAGTCTTTGTATTGAGTGCTTGTGTTACATTGTAGGATCGGCAAGCGACCTGGCAGCTCATTGGTGGGTGGCACTGGCAGTAAATTCATCAAAACTGAAAGTGGCAGCACCACAGCACCACCACCAGTGCCAGACCCAGGCCTTCTTACAAATGATGGGAACTTCCTTGAAAGGTTTAAGAAGATGCAACAGCAGCAGCCAAAAGGTACAAAACATTAGCATTACATATTTATGTAAAATTTATAGACTGAGTCATAAACTCCATGTTCCATATGGTATGATATGATTTGTGATGAAGTAAGTTACGGTGGTAAATTATGGTGACACCTGAATACTGATGCAAAAATTAGCTATGCCAGAAAATTGATCTTTTAATCAGATACTACTTGACTATACTATTAGTAATACTATTCAAATTAGGTGTTTTATAGAGATCCTATATTTCAACTATTTGTATTACTAATAGTAATACTATTTAACATAAATAAGTAAATTAGTAAAACAGTAAATTATAGGCTTTCTACCCTCCAGACTTTGGGCTTTCTACCTACATTTACAGAGTGGCTTTATGGAAGTATTAAAACACAGTATGCCTCAGGACCTATGGGAACAAACTCACTGCAACTTCTCACTAATCTCACAAAATAGCCTAGGTAAATGTTTCTTATAATCGTAAGTGAGCATTGTTTTACAGTTTTCATATTTATTACTATATAAAGAAATATACTATCTAGGACAAAAAGTGAAAACTATAATACTAATAGTTCAGCAGAATCCAAAGTGGCAAATGTCAAGTGATGTACATATATTTTTACTGGTTTAGTGAGGCATTGTGAGTGAGTTTGCCCTGTCACCACAGACTGTAAGTGTAACACTAACAGACTCCCAACACACCTAACTAGCATGATTGAAAAAAAGCAGTTGATGGCTGTTGCTTTGAGTTGGCATAGAATTATATGTACATATTATTTTTAATATTATAGATGTATAATTTACCTTGTTTTAATTATGCCCCCCCCCCCCCAAAAAAAAAACAACAACACACACACAACACAACAGTCTCCTTTTTGAATGTATTATCTCACTGCAGACTGTGTGCATTAGTTTACACAGGATGTAAAATGTGTGCTGTGTGTTAAATGTGTCATTGTTTTCAGGGCTGTCAGTGAAGAAGGAGCCCCAGTCTCCAGGGTCAGGTTCATCAGGTCAGGGTTACAGCACACCGGCTCGCTCCACAGATGAGTATGACCCAGAGCTGCCGACAGACGACAGCACGTCTGGTAAGTGCCAGAATGGTACCACAGTAACATTTTCAGAGACATTTTATGATATAGTACAGACCCCCTCCCCAGTTCGGCAGTTGCATCCTCCCATCCCTTCCCCCCACTATTTTGCAGTACAGTGCAATACAGCAGGATAAATGTGTTACAATAGACTACAGTGCACTATTACTGTCTTAGTGTTATAGATTACAATTCATCAATTAAAACAGTTTTACTTTAACTAGTTTTAGTATAGTAAATTCCTTTTTTTTAATTTTATTTTTTAAAGAAAAACATCTTTAAACCGACTGTGAGAAAATTGGATGTAATTAGTAAATTACGCTTACAGATTGAACTTAGTACTAAACAGTCTAAAAGGACATGGAAAGTCTGCCATGCAGACATATTATATATATGACAAACTTTTTTTTCAAGACAGTGTCATATCTTAAATGAATTTTTCAGTTTTACAAGATGTTTTCCCTGTCTGTCTGTTTTAACTAGAAACAAACAGTATCTATTCCTAAATGGCAACTGTATGCCTTATATGGCAGCTGCAATGAGCACAAATAACTTTAAACATTATCTCCTTTTTTTAAATCAGTATTCTTTTTAAATTAAAAAACAAAAACCATGGAGTCACAGCTATGCCTGTGTACAGTGGTGCATGGTGTGTTTATAGTGCCTTCTTTTTTGTCACATCTAGACAGGTGCAAGCCAGACATCCAGAGGCAACTTGGACTGGGAAATTCCAACAAGCAGGCAGTGTCATTGTGAGTGAGCAATTTATTTTTCTTCCTCTGATTTTCATTGCCTCCCCTCCAAGGTTCTTCTTGCAAGAAGCAAGCAGTGCCATTGCAATGCAGTTTATTAGCTTCTGCTTGTTTCATTTACTTTAGATGGTCTTTTGGGATTGGTGAAAGCGAAAAAGATACATTTCTGAAACCAATGTTTAACTTCTTTAAGGGGAATTATTGCCGAAAATATGACCTCAATGTATCCAGTTCTGTGCAAAATGTACCACATGTTTTTGTGTCTGTGGGATTAGTGGTGGGTGGGTGGGACATGTGTGTATGTCACTATGTATTATGAAACCTGAAAGAGTTGTAAGTTGTTAGTGTTAACACATATTTGTGAAACAGTTTAGATGCTGCTCATCTGTTTTCTTTTTGATTTTCACTGACAGAAAATAAGATGCAACTGTTTGTTTACTGTGATTTCAGTGCCTTGTCGCAAAGTGTGAAGCCAAAGCAGACAGCAGCTTTGCCAGCCATGAAGGTGGCCAGTGTGTTTAGAGCAGAGGACCCAGATGCCCCAGGTAAACAGGCAACTCTTCTCCAGTTTGCATGAACAGCTGTCTTCTCTGGTTCCACTTTGTACCCCACCTGGCCATGCCTGCATGGAGATGTTAAAACCAAGTGCATTGTGTGTACAAGTCTGGTTGGGGTTGGAGGGTGGAGCTTGATCTCAGACTGGACAGCTTGGAACGAAACTGTTGGTCTTTGGACAACAGCACTGGGTCACACTCACAGTCTGATGGATGTGTGGGTGGCTGTAGACTAGATGAGACAGCATGTAACAACATACTGCTAGCCATTGGACCACACGCGTGGCCACAGTCTGGATGAGTAGGTGACCACAGACTGGACAGCATGTGACAACATGCAGCTAGGCACAGACAGCATGCACTCACCCGGACACAGACCGATGGATGAGTAGGTGACCACAGACTGGACAGCATGTGACAACACACAGTTTGCCACTGGACAGCACAGTCACAGTCTGGTGGGTGTGTGGATGACCTCAGACTGGAATGACAATATGCAGCTATCCATTGGACAACTCAAGGTCACAGTGAGATGGATGTGTTGATGACCTCAGACTAGACGGGCCTGAACATGTGACATGCTAGACGGGCCTGAACATGTGACATGCTGCTAGCCGTTGGACAGCACATGCAGTCAGATGACCTCAGACTCAAATGTATTTCTGTAATCTGTATCTGATCTCCATTATCATGTTTCTTTGTCATCCTCTGCTTCTGTTTGTCTGGAATCGTCATGTCTTGAACTTGAAAGTTAAGGAAAATTAGTACTGTCTCTGCAAGACATACAAAAAAGTATGTGATGCATATATTTCTGACAGAAAGGACTTAAAAAGTGTCACAGAGGTTGATGTGTGCATGTGAAAGATGGGGGACACGAAGGAAGCAGCTCTGTTGGTTAAGTGGTCACAGCATTGGCCTGAAAAGTACAGTCCACAGGTCTGGACTAGCCTGCAGTGAAAGTTTCAGGACTTAACGAAGGTGATGGACCCTGCACTATACTGGAAAACAGCCATCACATGCCTTTAGTTCTGCTTTTTGCAGAATGCATCAAGACTGTAATCCCTCTCAGCGTCACATTTTATGAAGCCATGGATCACATGCATTGTGACCCATGTACAATTTGCTGCATGATAAAACTGAAAAGCAAACCATCTGTATCACGATTGTCTGAACATCAGTTTTAAAAGCAAGTCTGGATGTCATGCACGTGTGGAGAAGAATGTTTAAGTTCTTGGGTTTTCTTGGGGCCCACCCTGTGACTCAAAGCGTGAACCAACAGAAACAAAATACATGCATTGGAATAGGGACTAAGAAAGTATTATTAACTGAAGCATACTGGATAAAATAATATGAACATCAACACAACTGATGACGTTGTGCCGCTTTTGGGGAGGGGATGGAGGGGAGGGTGCTTTCCCCTTTGCTTGGTGGCTTTTGGACAAAATGATGTGGCAACTTTGCCAGTAACAATTACAACTGAAAGCCTTTTTCCACAGCAGTTTGGTGGAGAGAACTGGCGGCAGCAGTCCAGTTCCTGGGAGGCGCGGGGTTGATGGAGGGGTGTTGTGTTCCGTGAAACACTCGTGATCATTCCCTTGCCAACTAACCATGGAACTTGAACCAGGACGGGATCCAGTTCTTGACAAGTGGATGGCGCCCAATGATGCAGCTCCGGAGGAATTTGATGTGATGTGTGTCGTGCCTACTTAGTTAAGCATAGTAGGACAAGGTTCTGATGGAGTTGTTAAAGTCTCTCCACCAGAGGATGAAGCCACGCTGACCATCATTGACAAGCTGGCCAGAGACGTGCTCGCAGGGGGGGAGGAGGTGGAGGTCACCACGCAACTCCAGCAGTTCAAGAACCCCCTGTACTGGTACGTACTGGTTTACTCGTGATCAGCTTTCTGTCTCTGTCCTCGTTTCTTTTTCTAATGGATCACTTGCCAGTGTTTAACTTCAGTAGGGCGGGGAGGGGGTAGTGTTTCTGGGGTCATTTGTTTACCAGACTTGCCATCCTTTGTCCTGAGGTAACCCTGTGTGGTTGACAGGACATTCAGATCCAAGAACTAACTTTGCCATGCATCTGTTTCTTTTTTCACACACATCTTTTCAGATTTGTTAACATTTAATCTTATAAAGCCTTAGAGAAAAGTATCCAGAATGTCTTTCTTATTTGGGGGGGGGGGGGGGGGGAAGGTGGGGGGTCATTAAAACTGATACAGAGATTAATTTCTTATAAACAAGGTAATTTATTTTTTGAAATGGTGGGACAGGAGGCATCAGACTATGGACAGCTGTGCCTGTGGTGCAGACCTGAAGTGAAAATGAGTTGTTCCATGTTGAGGTGCGTGACTTTGGGCAGGTTTCTGAAGGACCACAGCACGGACACCTACAAATATTACAGGTGGAGGATTGAGAAGCTGCGAGAAAATACCAGAGAGGAAGGCAATGACGCCGACACAGAAGGAGATGAGTCAAACTCAGGTGATGTAGAAAGAAAAGATGCACAGCAGGAAATAATTTCACTCAGATCAAAACACACGAAAAGACTGTTAAGAATGCCGGGATTAGGGAGACAATATGCAATGTGTACAGATGTTCAGGATAGACCCCTTCTTCAGGCAAGAGACAGACAGTAATTCTGTAAACAAAAGGAAATGAAATTATTTTGACTTTTACTTTAGGACATCATCTTATGGCCTGGAAGAATGCTGATGCCGGAGGTGGTTCCTGGAATTTAACAACCTGTCATCTGTTTGAGGAAGAGCTGGCATGAGGAAAAGATACAGATGGAATGGGATGAGTCACAACCATGTGATGTAGAGAAAACCATACAAACACAGAACAAACACAACGATACAACATTAGTGCCAAGTGTCAATGTAACTGCACAAGGGATGTTTTATGGTGCCAAGTACATAAACGCCCACCCTGTGCTCCTACCTTGTGTGGTAGATGGGCACTCTAGAAATCCTCTTTATAATTATTATTACACTCATCACACATACACGCCAGTCATAAACAAATTACAACAACAATTGGGTGGTTCAGGCAGGGTTGTTAACTCCCTTTAACGATGCAAATACTTTTTTTCCACCCTCCATCCCCTTTCCCTGCTAATTTTTCCCACTGCAACAGTGCTGGCATTTGTATTGCTTTGGAATTCTAGGTTCAACTTTCATTGTTACACACAGTGTGAAGCAACGCCTACTTAGAAATTGGCCCGGAAGTGATGCTACGACCTCTCGCAGCTTCTTGTGCGAAAGATTACAAAAGGCATTCACTCATGCAAACCAGCTTCACTGAACCGCCCAGCAGCAAACATTGGGATAAAAAGTCATTAATAAATAAGTACATTTGAAAAACCAACAGATATTAGAGCTGCGCATATCACATCAAAACTGCCTCACTGCAAAGTCTTTCTCGTAAAAATTACTGTCCCACTGAAAGCAGTCAAAAGTATCCTACTCCAACCTACTAAAAGCAATTATAGAAATTATCTCCAACAAACTTACCTGACTGGCTTGCTCCTGCAGCCCATTATCAGCCAGGTTTGCTCCCAGCATGGTCCAGACCCTTTACTCTGATGATCCTCTGCAGGAGGGGTTGATGAAGACTTGTGTAATGTGTGTGTATGGGGGGTGGGGGGGGGGGGGTCTTCAGTCATTAAGAAGTTTGGATAGTGTGGTGCATTTGCTACTCAAGTAAAGTTGACCATATCCAGATACTGCCTTAAACCAGCTTTTTGTATTACAGGCATACAAATGTCCCAGCAAATGTAAGAATGCATCTGAACTGTGTTTCTGTAACAGTTTCTGAACCTAAAGTACTTCTGGCACCGTCTCTCATCCAGAGTCTGTTTCTGTTGAGGCTTTCCCCCCGGTGCCAGTGTTTATACTGAACATTAAACAAAAAAAATCACACCAAATCACAACCAACAGCAGTATTTGGGCAGTTGCCAGTGGACATTTACAAAGGATTAATGATGTGCAATCTGATTCACCAGCAGTTCATTGCTTGTTAGTGGTTCTCTGCTAAAACCCTGAGGTTCACCCAGTGGTGGGTGAGAAAGCAGCCTGTGTAACTGTTTCCTTGACACCTGTACACTGTCAGACATACAGGTGCCGTGTTACCTGCTGCTGGAGCAGCTGCACTCTGACTGCAGGAATTTCATTAACGGAGTGTCATGACGACTACTGTAGCTGATTGTGAAAGTGATCCTGCCTTGGAACGCTTAACACAAACATTTTGCTTTAGCCCCATTGTTCTGGCTAGAGACAGTAACTTGAATTAAGATGCCAATGCAGTGACAATGTCAGTAACCTCTCACCAGGCTGTATGAGCAATTAATTTTAGTCAGGTTAGAGCAGAGGTTTTGCATTTTTTGTTTCCACCACCACCCATGCCACCCCTCCCAGGTTTTAAGTTGTGCGTAAGTCTTTATCTACACATGACACAGATAAAAATGCACTCCATCGGTTTCCAGTTAAGTGTCAGTGACTGTATTATTATTTGTCTTTCTCAACGACAGCTTTCTTGTTGTTCATTGGACAATTTGGTAAGTTGTTTTCTGTTTTGTTTTTGTGTTTTTTGTTCTGTCACCGGGTTTGAAGTGAAAGGCTAACTGGTAGTTGAGGTAAGTGTCACAGAAATTATGCAGGTAATTGTCAAGTCCTTAAGCTGACACACATACACAAAACCAGTTACCCTTTTTTGTCATCAACTTTGTGGTATATACCATGGAAATGTGTCCTGACAATCATAGGCAGAGCTGGGTGAAAAGTTCAAATCCTTTCTTTTATATGTTAAGGAAATCGGTGTTACTTGGTTTGAGTGGTATCTCGGACAGGGCAGACCTGTGTTCTGTCAGGCTAGAGCACAACTTTTTGAGATATGACCTTTATCACACATGCACAAGCACACAGATGCACACGCACATACATGCACCATGCGCTCACCTACGTGCACCACACAGAGAAAAGTCTTGTGAAAAATTGGGGGGGCAGTAATTTTCAGAAATGATCTTCAGTTCCATTTGCGGTGCACTTTGCATGACGCAGACCCATTGATTTTGTCTAACAAGTCTGTGAGGGGAAGTCACACCATCCACACACTTGTTTCAGGTCTCCAGTTAGAGGAACGTGGCTACGGGTGTATTTTTTTGCTGTGCTAACCTCTCAAGACATCATTTCTCCAACAGACAGCAGCAAGTCCAAGGTGTTGCGCAAGAAGAAGAGCCGATGGGGCAACGAGAAAGTGGAGCTGCCGGCCACGGTGTCCCACATCCCCACCCCACTGCCCACCCCTGTGCACATCCCCACTGCGGGTGTTCGGGCCCCGGGGGTGGCCCGCAACATACATCTGGGGCAGGCAGCCACAGTCAAACGCTCTGTGCCATGTGAGTACAGTTCACTGGGCTGCACGGCTTCTTTAGGAGAGAGTGCATGTTAGACTAATCATAATTGTTAAAGTGTTTATAAAGCGCAAAATATTTTCTAGAGACACTATTCTAAGCACGTGCAGGCACAAACACACATGCACACACACAGGCCCCTGCGCACACACAAGCATATTGACTATACAGAACTTAATTTACACACAACTTGCACAGACAAGAAACAGAGACTTGAGGTGGAGGAAGACAGTGGCACATGTTGATGGTGGCGATGGAGGTAGTGATGGTGCTCGGTAGGCTCACCCAGAGTCAGAGGAGGTTCTGTATATTTTCTTGTGTAGCCACAAAAATATAATGTATGATGTGGATAACTTCCACAGCCATACTCCAGCATGAAGAGCAGGGTGCAAAACTGCAAAATTTGGTGGTGAGTGTCAGATGATCTCATTATGTTTATACTGCAAAATTTGGTGGTGAGTGTCAGATGATCTCATTATGTTTATACTGCAAAATTTGGTGGTGAGTGTCAGATGATCTCATTATGTTTATACTGCAAAATTTGGTGGTGAGTGTCAGATGATCTCATTATGTTTATACTGTAAAATTTGGTGGTGAGTGTCAGATGATCTCATTATGTTTATACTGCTGCCGCCAGTCTTGTCTACAGTAGGCAATAAAGTTACAGTGTGATTTTGTAACTACTCATATTTCGTTATTTCTCAACTCTTCTTCACTCATTGTGTTCTTGCCTTTTTTAGTAATTATTTGAAGCTGTTTCCTGGGATTTCAATTTAAGAATGCCGACATGCCCCCTTAAAAAATGTGTTCCAGTGGTACTGCCCTCACTCAATTCATGTGCAGTGTGTGTGTGTTTATCTCAGCATCTGGCTACCCAACCATCCAGGACTTTGCCAGGAAGATGGTTGGCAGTGATACCATCAGTCCCGAACAGATGAAGCAGATCAGAGAACAGAAAGAAGTGAGTTGGTCAGGTTTTCCTGGGGTTGGGAGAGTGAAGAGTGAAACCTTAGAAACGAAAGGCCATGAAAGCACAAGTGCATGCTCACCGAAGACAGCTGGAGACCATGTTTATTTCCAGCTGTCAAGACCTCCCCAGCAGGTCTTGTATCACCACTAACTCATTTTCTCTCTTTAATTTCTATTTGTGTTCACCTTTTGCAGATTCCCCCCTTCCGTGATTGTTTATGTAGGTTTCTGACTAGTTTTGCCCTGATATAATGGAAATAATAATAACAGATCATTCTTATTAAACACCATTCTCTAACCCAAGTTAAAGTCACTGTCCAGTCCAAACAACAACTTACAAAAAACACATTTATGAAACAGTTGAATGGGTTATTCAACTAACCCTTTTCCCGTCCCATACATACCCTTCCTGGCTTCGCACTCTTTTTACCTCTCACTGCCAAGCTTCACAGTTAGTCTCCTTATTGTATATGTATCCTCATGCATAGCATGAATGAGTTGGTATTGACCAAACTTGTCTTCTTTTTTTTTGCCAGATGAACATGATGTATGAACTGATCATTGCTCAGAAGAAGGCAAAGGAGGCACAGGCGATGTCAGAGATTGCCGGCCTCAAGGTCAAACCCAAGTACGAGTACGACTCGGATGAGGACACTACTGAGGGAACTTGGGAGCACAAGAAGAGAATGATGGAGATGAACGCCACAAAAGGTAGAGTTTCCGTTTTGTCACCTTTCTCCTTTCTTCCCAGCATGCAACATGATGACACCAAAGTCAAGGTTAACCTCATTCAGATGGAGGTTAAGGATACATGGATGGAATAGAATTTTGTATGGAACTTTAGAGTTTATAATATGGATTTGATTGCCAGTCTTTGTGGCTGTTTGCTGTGATGGGAGACAAGTCCTTTTTACCTTTTAGTGCGTTGACTCTTTATCATAGCCAACTAGAAATTAGCCTGTGATACACTGGTATTGTGTATGAGGGGTTCATATCCCTTACCAGCTTACACAGGTTAAACTGGGTATCAGGTGTCATCCTCATCATCTTGCGCTGATTTTTGGACTGGGTATCAAGCGTTCACCATGAACAAAACACCAGTGTTGCACAGATTAACTTCAGTGGTGGGTGTACCACCATGTAAGTTAATTTGTGAAACACTGGTGTTTTACTCATGGGGAACATAGCCCAAATCAGCTTGTGCTGATACAATTGTCATCACCACCACTGTGTGCATGTTTGCTTTTCGCTAAAGGGAGAGTGGAGAGGATGAAGATTCAAATGGCAATTGTCCGCTGTAAATGTATGTGTAGGGGGGCGGGATGGGAAGTGAGGGAAGCAGGTTGGAAGCATGAATGAAGAGTCACAAGTCAGCGGTTGCTTTTACATAACCTTTATTTACACCAACCAGGGAACAGTGTAGGCTTTCCCCAGAGATGAACACAGGCCGCAGCAGCAAACAAACAACCTGCCTGTGCAGGGACACTGGGAGAAAAGGGATGCTGCTGGCCCAGCATGCAAGTTTTAACACTTTAGATAATTGGGGCCATAAAATTCCCACCCAATCAAAAAAGAGAGAGGACGACAGGAAAGAAAAGGTCAAAGGGTCATGGCCCTGGACACACAATGCACTCAGTTACATATGTAACACAGTAGAAGCCCAGGTGCAAGACTAACATAAAACAAAATAAGTGTTAAAGAGGGGTGCGCTTTGGTGGGGGAATTCATTTACTTTGAACAGTGACAGCAAAGGTGTGACAGTTGTCCTAAAAGAGGGGCGTTCTCACAAGGCAGTCTGTCCCAAGAGGTTTCAGTGTGTATGTGAACTGGTGCAAGCATGCTTTTGGGAAGAATGTACCGTGTTGGAAGTGAAGTTTAATGGATTGTTTCGTGTTAAACACTGTGGTTTTGTCACTGAGCATACTTCAGAACACTCTTGGTGAGATGAGAATTTCATTGTTGTGAATGGAAAAAATCTAAAACAAGAATGACTGCTAGCGTTCTAAAACAAGATCCAAAGACATAAACAGTTCAAACGAATGCTGTTCATTTGGACAAAACACAACATGCCAATTTTAAGGGTAATCCCCTTTATCAAGCTACAAAACGACACTTAAATAACAGTTAAATGGTGAAAAAGAAGATGGAGAGCTAAGCACTTACCTGTTTTGGGCTGAGCTGTGTTGTTTTCATGTCCAGCTGTTTAAGTGTTGTTTTGTAGCTTGGCATAATGGTAAAGGGGATTACCCCCATAATTCACATGTTACGTTTTGTCCTAATATAATTCCTATGAACCTTCTATGTGTTTTGATCTTCTTGTGAATGAGGTTCTGAAAGCCACACCAGATAATTTCACAGACTCCATCTCAGTGTTTAACTGAACCCTGTTGCAGAGTATGCAGAGAAGCTGACAGAGGCTGGGCGAGGGAAACACTTCATTGGCGACTTCTTGCCCCCTGAAGAACTGGAGCGCTTCATGGAAACTTTCAAAGTAAGTTGAACTCTTTCACCACCAAGAGCTAGCGACTGGAGTTTAGTGTCCTGTCCACAGCATGGGGTCACCTCCGGATGATCAAACTCTGCCGTAAGCAAGTGCACATTTTGGAACTCTTCTCAGATCTAAAGCCTTACTCAAGTCAAATCTACAAAATCAGTCCATACACAAATATAAAATAGAACTTGCACACCCAAACATCAAACACAGACTCCTGAAGAGTTGCTGCTATCAGTATTGCCCTTGTTAAAAAGGCCTGTAAGGCTGTGAGATGTGCATGGATGAGACAGTGGAGCCTGCATTAGACTGGCATGCATTTTTGACATCATTCACACTCGTGTAAGAGGAAGTACAGCAAATTGCAAAACCTTTCTGTCCGTTTGCTTTCAGGCTCTAAAAGAAGGCCGCCAGCCTGACTACTCAGACTACAAGGACTTCAAGCTAACCTGCGAGAACATTGGTTACCAGATGATGCTCAAACTGGGCTGGAAGGAAGGGGAGGGACTTGGCACAGAAGGGCAGGGCATCACCCAGCCTGTCAACAAGTGAGTGATGTTGGAAACCTGGGGTGGTGGAGGGGACGGGGGCTTGACACAGACGAGCAGGGCATCACCCAGCCTGTCAACAAGTGAGTGATGTTGGAAACCTGAGGTGGTGGAAAGAGGGGGGTGGTGGTCTTGGCACAGAGGGGCAGGCATCACCCAGCCTGTCAACAAGTGAGTGATGTTGGAAACCTGGGGTGGTGGAGGGGACAGGGGCTTGACACAGGGGAGCAGGGCATCACCCAGCCTGTCAACAAGTGAGTGTTGTTGGAAACCTGGGGTGGTGGACCTGAGGGTGGGGGGGGGGGGGCTTGACACAGAGGGGCAGGCATCACCCAGCCTGTCAACAAGTGAATGACCTTGGGAACCTGGGGTGGTGGAAAGAGAGGGAGGAGTTTGGCACAGAGGGGGAGAGAGAGAGAGAGAGAGGGCATCACTCGGCCTGTCAACAAGTGAGTGACATTGGAAACCTGGGGTGGTGGAAAGAGGGGAAGGTGTCTGGCACAGAGGAGCAGGCATTGCCCAGCCAACAAGTGAATGATGTTGGAAACCTGGGGTGGTGGTCTTGGCACAGAGGGGCAGGCATCACCCAGCCTGTCAACAAGTGAGTGATGTTGGAAACCTGGGGTGGTGGTCTTGGCACAGAGGGGCAGGCATCACCCAGCCTGTCAACAAGTGA
Source organism: Alviniconcha strummeri (assembly GCA_963584105.1). Lineage (NCBI taxonomy): Eukaryota > Metazoa > Mollusca > Gastropoda > Provannidae > Alviniconcha > Alviniconcha strummeri. Next base: position 8,657,912 of record OY757550.1, read on the forward strand.
GTGATGTTGGAAACCTGGGGTGGTGGTCTTGGCACAGAGGGGCAGGCATCACCCAGCCTGTCAACAAGTGAATGATGTTGGAAACCTGGGGTGGTGGAAAGAGGGGGGTGGTGGTCTTGGCACAGAGGGGCAGGCATCACCCAGCCTGTCAACAAGCAAATGACATTAAAAACCTGGAGTGACAGAAGAAGGGGGCAGGGCCTGGCTGTGAGTGGAGGGGCATTTGGTACCAGGCTCATCACCAAGCAGGGCATGTTGTACAATTACTACCAAGCTCATCAGCATGCGTGAAGTTAGACTGAGAGTGGCACTTTTTGCTGGAAGGGTGATGCTTGGTTAGCAAAGGGCATGGCACTGTGGACTTTGTGGTGAGCAGGTGGTGGGAGGGAAGGCAGTAAATGAAAGGGGCTTTTACAGTTCAGTCACAGTTCAACCCTTAATAGGAAATGACCCTTATGAAAGAGACCACTGTTGTCTTAAGACTGCTCCAGTTAAAAAAAGGTCTTGTTACATTTCCACCTTATTGAGCACCTTGACAAAAGGGGCCCCTCGTTCAAGACTGCTTTCTCTTGGCGGTTTTGTGTGTATGTGAGTGTGTCTTTCACTAGGGGTTCTCTGTACCAGCCGTACTGAGTCTCATGTACCAGGGGTTGGCATTGCTGCTGATGCAGGCGAATGTTACAGCAGCTGTGTACCTCTTGGTCACACTTTGTTATCACAGAGCTAAAATACCACTGACCTCCTTCATTTGGTGGGAACAAAAGCGTTAGTTCAGAGACACATGAAGTGTAACTGGAATAACAGATTGATTACTCATGTAATTCAACGTTTTGTTTTGTAGCTAGTGTCACCTGTGATGTAATTATTTTGCATGGGGAGGGGCGCTAAGTTCGGGGGCTGGGGTACCTTTGCATTGCAGCGGCATGTGCAGACACTGTCACTTCAACCATCCTGCAGCATTCACTTTTTCTTCTTTACTCACATTCTCTTCTTTACTTTCAGAGGTAATGTTTCCCACGACAACCGTGGCTTGGGAGTGGAGCGACCAGCAGAGCTGAGCCACGAAGATGATGAGTACGACGCTTACAGGAAGCGAATGATGCTGGCCTACAGGTTCCGACCAAACCCATTGGTCAGTCTGGCTTCTTCCACTATTTCTTCTCCAGTTTCTCTCTCTTTCCGTTTTTTTTTCTTCTTCCGTTTTTCTCCACATCTCATCTCCAAAGCCACATGTGGATGAGCAATCCAGATACTAAATATTGCAAGTTGAAGAGAACAGGAAAATACAAACTGCTTGACCCAGTTCACTGACAGTGACAGGTCAGTCAGAGCTGAAAAGTATTGCTTCTGGTGCTTTAATTCCTGTAGAGACTGGTCAAAACGGGAAGGAAATTCCTCTTGAGCAGTGGCATCTTCTGTCTGATGACACTGCTGTGATCAAACATCAGCCTTTGAAAAAAAAGTTTTTTTTACCATGACAGTGTAGGCACAGTTTACTTTGCTTTGTGTTGTTGCTTTGTGTGTGTGTGTGTGTGTGTGTGTGTGTGTGTGTGTGTGTGTGAAAATTTCCCCCAAATAGTGCAAGATCAGTGACATTAACTGAAATCTCTGTGACGATTGTTGAAGCCCTTGGGTCATTGGCCTTCAGCATAAAATGCACTGTACCACAATTTCAGGATTTTCTAAATTGTCAACTCTTGCCGTTGTGAATCCAGAGTAACTGATTTATGTTTCACTGCCCATCCTGCTAGGAGTATCAGACAGCACTTTGAATTTAGTGGGTAAATGTTTATCCCCCTATTTTTCAGAACAATCCGAGACGACCATACTATTGATGCAGCAGCAGTTGGACCTCACGTGGTAGTTGATCATTAGATCACCACCATTTATTCCATCAGCCAGTGGGAAGCTTGTTTTTATCAAGTGTTAAATTTTTAGTATCACCAAGATGTTGTTGTTGCATGATTTGGGATTTTAAACTTGCTTCTCACTCCCAATTGTGAATTTGTATGAAATATGGCATGTGATTTTTAGGGGCAGAATAAAATTTGGGCTTTCTTTTTAACAACCTGATCAATTTTATGGTTGTGTGGAGTGGGGGGGGGGGGGGGGGGGGGTGGAAGGCAGTCAGTTCTTTTAGATATCTCTGTTGGTGCTTGGTATTTTTAAATGCACTTAAAGTTTACTTGCGTGGATAAACATTTTACATTGTACTGAATCAATTTGAAGCTGGTGCCTTCCACCTGCTTAGCTCATGATTGATGTTGAGTTACAACATTTTTCCTGGAGTTTAGCAATAAGATTTGTTGCTGTTGTCAAATGGTTTGGTGCATCTGGAACTGGTAAAACTGATCCAGGCTATTCCTGACGGCACCTTTGCAACAGCTTCAAAAATTGTGCATATATATATTATTTCATGAATGTTTCCTTCAGGATTTCCTCCATATAAATGTGACATGTACAGAAAAATTGCTGCATAAAAAGCATGAGCTGTTCACCATCCTTACCATGTAAGTTGATACTGAGAACAAGGTAGTGAAATGAATGGACTGCAATGTGTTAGGTGATGATGTGTGTTCCATGAACAGCCATCCAGCTGTGAGTGCAGAGCTTTCTGCATACTGCCAACCCCAGCATTTCCTGTGTCAGCAAATCATGGATAATGGCAAAGGATAGTGTGTCTTGTATTTGTATTAGAAAGTACTGTCCGTTGAATTTCATCTGGAATAAAATGGGTGGAAAAAGAACTGTCTGGATAGACCATTTTTTATTGTGTCCATTTCACTGTGTGATTGAGAGAGAGAAAGGATGTGCACATGTTTGTGTGTTTCAAGTGAAGCACTTGTTCATACATGTGTTATGACTTGTTATGCTCATACATGTGTTTGGGGGTCATTCTTAAAGCTGTAGAATTTAAGTTCCTTTTTATTACATTTAATTTACAACTATTTTTGAAGATGCTGTTACACCACCCAATCTCTCAAATTACACCGACACACTCCCCAAAACTGACAATCTGCTCTGGAGAAACAACAAGAAAATGTGTCACATGTAAGTTTGTTTGCATGACTGTACAGCTGAGATACTGTTACGAATTGTTGGTCAGACTTTTCCAGTCACCAAAGACTCTTTCATTCAGAAATGTGTTGTGAAATGATCTGGCTGTGCATTAAAGCTGTTGGCAAGATGATGGACTGTACTCTCTCAGACCTCTTGAAAATATAAAACAAGCCATGAATATGTGAGCATTTTATTACCTTTTAATGATCTTGCCATTGGCTTGACCCAGTATGAACACAACAAATGCACAGTTCAGCTTCTAGTCTGTAACATCCCACACCAGTGGGTTAGTACCAGTAGGTTGGGGCCCTCTTCCTGTCGTCTTTGAGGTTCAGCTGCTTCAAGATGTCCTCGTCAAACGTGGACAGCGTGGGTTTGAATGTCACTTTCTGGACCTCTGCTTCCTTTGTGTCCCAGTCTTGTTCTGAAGAAGGGAAAAGACTGGTCGTTTTCAGTTCAACTGAAGTAGAATCCACAAAGAGGGGTAACAGCACCCAACAGACATCACACATAACAAGGGGCACAAAACCAGAGACCTGAATTGCCAGTGGCAATTACCACCTGGCATGCGAGTAAGTACAAGGGGCATAAACTCTACCATCGTCGCATCCTCAAAAGAGCAACATCTGTGCACCCGCCTGTCATAATTACAGGTATGTGTAAATGAAATACCATGCTCAGAACTGAAACAAAACTTGATCTGTCCATGGCATGTTTTGAATCGCATGCTCGGTATGGATGATGGTGTTCCAAATGCATGTTGATAATACATGACTGGTGTTCTATGGTTCATACGGCATGGGTGTTCAGTACACATGTATTGCAGACTGAACTAGACACCAGACAGAGCAGGTTCATGCTGCACGGGTGTTCAGTACACATGTATTGCAGACTTACTAGACAACAGGCTGAGAGCAGGTTCATGCTCACTGCTGCATGGGTGTTCAGTACACATGTATTGCAGACTTAACAAGACACCAGACAAAGAGCAGGTTCATGCTACATGGGTGTTCAGTACACATGTATTGCAGACTTAACAAGACACCAGACAAAGAGCAGGTTCATGCTACATGGGTGTTCAGTACACATGTATTGCAGACTTAACTAGACACCAAAGAGCAGGTTCATGCTACATGGGTGTTCAGTACACATGTATTGCAGACTTAACTAGACACCAGATTAAGAGCAGGTTCATGCAGCATGGGTGTTCAGTACACTTACATTGCAGACTTAACTAGACACCAGACTAAGAGCAGGAAGTCTAACTCTTGAAAATGCTATCATAATTGCTGCTCCTCACAACCATATTAAAAGTGACTTGTGTATAGATTTCTCCAAAATGGTGAAGTTTTGAAAGAGCAGTTTCTACCTTTGTGTTGGTGGTGGGGATTTCAGGACCCCCTAATTGGGGTAGAGGAGGGTAATTAATTATACCAGGGAGATGACTGTGTAAAAAGTTACATTTTACCTGCATATCCACTTTTTAACACCATGTCCTCAGTTTCATCTTCTGCAGTCTTGGACATAGGAATAATGCGACCTGTCCTCAAAGACACCCGCACTCTCTCTCCCTCCTCTGTGTATCGCCACTGGACATGTGCCCCCTTGCTGAGACAAGGAACAACAACTGCATGCACAACACCCACAACAACAAAAAGGACAAGATGACTGAAAAGGCACCTCTTCCCAGAACACCTTATGAAGTGATATCCCTCACTGTGCCCAAAACAGAAATTTCTAGTTAAAAACATAAATTTCTAGTTAATTTAATCAGACATGACTTCAAACAGAGTAACGCACAAGTAACATTATGAAGTGTGTCCCTCATTGTGCTGAAAACAGACATTTCTAGTTGAAAACAGAAGTTTCTAGTTAATCTTAAAATGCCTCTTAAATTCTTCCTATCTTTTATTTGACAGTGAAATGCAGAAAGTAAAAGCCACCAGTGTAGGATCAATTCCATGAGTTAATAATAATAATAGGGTCTTAAAACGTTCCCTTCTCAACCAAGCCCTAGGCATGTACATTTAATAAACAAATAAAACAAATGACATCAAAGATTATCAAAATGTTAGTATACACTAATTTCTCACTAGCATCCACCCATGCCCAGAGTTCAGAATCAAACCTATTCTGATCATATGATAGGCACAACTTCAACAGTGCCATATTCATTAAAAAAAAAAAAAGAGTGACAGTTATTAAACATGTGACATCAACTATACAAAGCAAATATAACAGAAATTAGCTTTTTTTTAAATCCACCAATTAAAAACCTCAGGTCTGAGAGGGTTTTGAGGAAAATGTGTGTGGAGCTTACCCATCTGATGGATCAACTAGTGCCACTTCCGAGGTCACCAGCAATGGCTTCTCATCCTTCATCATGGCCCCAGGTTTGGTTGAGGTCCGATTCACCCATTTGTATCTCTGGGAGAAAGAAAGAAATTACCAAAATGAACAAGTCAAACAAGTAGTTATTTATACCATGCAAACAAAGAAGAAAAATTGGACAACACACCTAAAGCCAAAGTCAGAGAGAAAGGACAGTCACGCAACCAGAGGAAAGAAAACACTAACACTGTTGACTGAAATGACACTAATACCAGTATTACCACAGAAACGTAAGACAGCTGAAATTCACTAAACCCACTTGGCCACACTTAATCCTTCTTGTTCACAGAGTGTGCAGCTTTGAATTAACACAGCACAAGGGAGGCTGTGTTGGTCAATAATATCAAAGCTATGTACAAAATTACAAAGTTGCAACTGCATGTACTCACATGAGTTCCTTAAGTAACTGCATGTACTTACACAGTTGAGTCCTTCAACGTACACCCAGTTGCGCTCTTTGATGACACCATTTACGATGCCGATCTTGCCTTTGTCAGGACCGGTCAGCACCTCCACCTGCACAAATGCATTCACCATTTAGTCACTCACAGACTGACTGGCTTATTACTCATTATTGTGGTGACATTTTGTTCTCCAGGGTCAACTTTCTGTGTGGACTCTTATTTTGGTATCCATTCTACCCCTGTGTCCTCCGGGCAACAGTAGCATGTAAAAGACCCCGGTCATACTGCCAAAAGTGCAGGTGGCAGGTTACAGCTAAACACGCAAGGACCTTACGTATGTGGCTGTGTGATGTGATGCAGTGCATGGTTGTATGGTGTACACCAAACGTGCCGAGACAGCAGTATTTTTATGTGGCACCAGCCATGCCAGTGCTGTGACACCAGCCATGCCATCCGCTTGGGTGGATATGAAAAAAGAAGGGGGGGAAAAAAAAAAAAAGTGCTGTAAAAAGCCAGTCACTCATGCAGAATCACATGCAATTGCAGTGAGTCTGCTGGAGAGTGGAGAATAGCACTATATAAAAGTGATCAACAACAACAACAACATAAATGAGCTGACTCATGCAGTCAGTTCCTCAGTGAGCAGGGTACCTACATTATTAGGACAAAAGAGCTGCCATGCCAAGCTATCATTCTGCATTGCAAAATTCAGGGCTGTTGTTTGATTCCCCTTTTCTGTCTCCCGTCTTGTTTTTCTGCCTAGTCCTCTTGCTCTTTCTGTCTTGTCATTCTCCTGACCTTTTTCTAGAAAACTCTCAATCAGTTTTCATTAAGAGTTAGGCTTTTTTTTCTCTTTTTGTTGGTAAGGCTCTTGAGCAGCTAGGAGATGAAAACTGGCAGGTGGTGTGTGTAGCTTACTGCCATATGGCACTGGTATTTGCCGTGTATGTTTTTTAATTTCTTATTGTTTCTTTCCTGTCTTTTTTCATATTTTTGTTTAATCTGGTATCAATAAATTAGATGGAATGGTGAACAATACCAGCATATCCTAGCCTTTTGTGCTCTTTTAACAGGGGTAATACTGAATGGACTAACTCTTCCAAAAATGTGTGTCTGATGTTTGTGTATGTATGTTTTATGATTGCATAGGGACTGGTTTTGTGGATGGACTTGAGAAAAGTTACATAATATATATGAGAAGAGTTTTGAAATGTGAATTTGCTTATGACAGTTTGATTGTCCCAAGGTGACCCTGTGTGGTTGACAGGATATTCAAATTGCTTACTCATTCCTGTCCAAAACTTCTTTTTTTCTTTAGTCTTTTTTTTTTTTTTTAAATAACTTTTTTATTATTTAAAAAAAATCTCACCAGAGACTGTTATCTGTATGAAGCACTGATTGAACAACTTCTTCCGTAAGACAGCCTTTATTTTTATTTTTTTTCATTTTTTATTTTATGTTATTATTATTTTTTTATTTTTTTAATCTCACCAGAGACTGTTAACTATATGAAGCACTGATTGAACAACTAGAGTAGCAAAGACAAAAACAAACCAAAAATAAAAAATCAAAGTTCAGATTTTGTTTTTAAAATGCTTTGCTGACTTCATTTGAATTAAAGAGACAACTTATTTTCTTATGCACTGAAATACTTGGCATGCACAGTGTGTGCCCAGGGAGAACTTTGAACTTAGCCTGTCGAGCAAAAATCAACTGGGCTTTTTAAGACCGAATCCTTAAGTTGAAGTTTTTATTTCAACTCCTACCGGTTGAACAAAACATGTTTTGATGTGGCCAGCCAGATGAAGTCATGTGATGTAACATGATCTGAATCCATCAATACAGCCACTTCCAAAAGGAGAGTGAATACCATGCCTGGGGTCATTGCCACCTACTGGTCAATACACTGACTGGTTCCTTCGGTAATGTACACCAGGAGCTAAGCCACAAAAAAGGTCTTGTCTTAGCTAGTGGACATCCATAGCTACACAAAAATATTCTACTAGACTTGGCAGATTGGCTTGCCTCTCAGAGTGCTTTAGTGACTTCTCTCTTGCCACAGTGTAGTGACACTTTGCTTTGATCCCCCTCCCTATCCCAGGTAAGGATTGACTGGCAGTGTATTAGTACACTATATACTAAAAATTCCTCTCGGTCTCTGCCATGGTTGATGCAATGGGTGAATGCACGTATATCAGCTCCATGACCATGGCTGTTTTGTGCACTGGAACCACCCGATTTATGTCAAAATACCATGTGTGATTTATGTCAAAATACAATGTATCAGATGGACAAAATACAATCCACTATTTAGCTTCGGTTTACAGTGGATTGCATTTTGTCATGAATCAGACAGACAAAATACTATCCATTATTTAGCTTTGGTTTTTAGTGGATTGCATTTTGTCATGAATCAGATAGGTAAATACAATCCACTATTTAGCTTTGATTTTTAGTGGATTTCATTTTGTCATGAATCATACAGACAAAATACAATTTACTGTTCAACCTTGGTTTCCAGTGGATTGCATTTTGTCATGAATCAGACAAAATACAATCCACTATTTAGCTTTGGTTTCTACTATTCTAGTCGATTGCATTTTGTCATGAATCAGACAGACAAAATACAATCCACTATTTAGCTTTGGTTTCTAGCGGAATGCATTTTGTCATGAATCAGACAGACACAATATAATCCACTATTTCGCTTTGATTCTAGTAGATTGCATTTTGTCATGAATCCGAGGGAACCTCTCCTACTGATCTAGGTGTGCATTTTCAAATGAGATTGCATTTTGTAATGAATCCGAGAGAACCTCTCCTACTGTTCTAGGTGTGCGTTTTGAAAGTGGACAGCCATTCTGCAATATTACACTGGAGATATGTATATATCCATTATTGTTGAACTTGTTGGGTCATGAGGTCACGGTACACAAGATCACCATCACTACAGACTCTCTGATAAATGTAACTATTGATAATGTAGTGGCTGGTGTCTCTTGTTGCGCTGTTTGACTTCACTGTTTGACTTCGTCCTGCAGAGAATCATGATACTAATGGTGTACTGTACTTGAATGACCAACAGCCATCATCCCATGCTTGATATTATAAGATAAACTGGACTGACTGATAAATATGATGAAATCCTCATTCTCACACACTGACACATCACCGTTTCCATCCACATTCTCACACACTGACACATCACCATTTCCATCCACATTCTCACACACTGACACATCACCATTTCCACCCACATTCTCACACACAGACGCATCACCATTCTCACACACTGACGCATCACCATTTCCATCCACATTCTCTCACACTGACGCATCATCGTTTCCATCCACATTCTCACGCACTGACGCATCACCATTTTGACCCACATTCTCACACACTGACGCATCACCATTTCCATCCACATTCTCACACACTGACGCATCACCATCTCCATCCACAAACTGATGACAGCAAAACACGCACACGGAACAAACAACTCTCTGCAGAAAATCATTTATTTCAACTGGAGGCATTACAACATCAACGTGGCTGGGATTATCAACAAGTATGATCTTGATGAGAGGAGGAGGGTGAAATCGTTCACTACATCTGCAGCAATTTCATATGGTGGACGAGCATTCTCATGGTCTCAGGCCAGTCAAGAGACAGGTAACTCAGCACTGCCAGAGCTGTATGTTGCCAGGTTTGGACTTTGAGGCTAGCCACTCATCACCACATGAAACTGAAGCAAATTCCACATGCAAGGTACACTGTACAATGGTCATGGGCAGTGCGAATTCAACCATGATGCCACTGTCTTTTGTTGCAGGACCAGGTCTGAGCATGAACGAATTTTTGTTGTAGTTACACACTAATTACCTCATCCAGTGACGATTAATATCCATGATATACAGAAGTCAACACAACTGAAGTAAACCAGTCAGCTATCTCCATACACTCAGTGTCAAGCAGATTCAAGTAACCTGCTACTGAGCACTTTCCTGAAGTACAGTGTAAACCAGCTGTACAATAAGACTTAAACATCCCCACACTGTTTACTTCACACAGCACACTGCTACTTCTTTCTTTAGCAACATAATAAAGGCAACAACTATTCATCATCAACATACTGCCACAGTACTTCCAACAATGAACCCATTCTGTAGGTAACTGGCCTGGAAATGCTACCTTTTGTAACATTTTCAGACATTTTCCTTCAGAGGCATTGTGGTGTATGCTGATAAGATGAAAAGTTTATCAGCTCAGGATAATCAACAGACAATGGGCCAGTGAGTACTCTTATTAACAACAAACAAAACTAACCAAAATGTTTCATTATCTTCCAAAGTTCGTTATCTTACACTGAATTTTGGAAAAACACACTTGTGGGCAGCTTCAATAGACAATCTTCGGAAATCCAGGGGACTGCACTCAGTAAGTGCCTACAGGCATGGCCTGTATATGCAGGTCCATGCCTGCGGGTGTAGCGCAGAGTAGTCACGCTTTTGTTGGGGGTACAGTGAGCACGTGGGCAAGATGACGGATACTCGTAAACAAAGGCAGAAAAGGCATCAGAAATGCCGATGAAGCGCTTACTGTTTGTGGGGAACATGCAGATCAGACAGCAGGTTCCCCCAGCTGGTAGTCTAGTATAAATTATAACAGGTCCATGCCTGAAGATCTAAAACTGTCGCAGGTCGGCTCTTCTCAGCTCCCGCCTCCATTCAGGGGACTTCACTTTCCCGGAGTAAGAAAACACTGTCAAATTATCTTTGCCTGTTATTTCCGGAAATTGTCTATTAGTTCAAAACGAAGGGCTGATGAAACAAAACATCTGAAGGAAAAGGTAACTCATGAGATCATTTACAGAGGAAGGGAAAGTGAAGGAGAGCGGACTAGTGTGTCAATCTTCTTCTTCTTTTTTCCCCTTAGTCTTCATCAAACACGTAACATGGACATTGTAAAAACAAACAAAAAATAAACAGACAGTTCTTCTTGGTAAGTTGGGCACTAACTGCCAACAGAGTGACAAGTCAGTCCACAAATATGTTACAGGCAAGCTATTCTACACCTTCAAACAGAATAAAGCAGCTGGCAACCAAACTTTTTTTTTTTTTAAAGGGGACCCGAAGCAAAGATGCAAGTTGGCCAGAAAACACACACAAAAGACATGCAAATATTTCTACCTGCAGGATTCACTTGGTTGTTCTATCAACACGTCTACAAACAAACTACTTTCCGGCTTCAAATTTGAGCTCCCCTGGGTGCACACGTATCAGCCTTGTTCATGACTGGTCACAAAATGGCAGCCCTCACAGGTCATGCTTTAGCAACGTTCAAACATCAATTTTGAACAAACAGGCCCAGAAATTGAGTACAAAACTGTTGTGTGTCCTTTTCTATTATTTCAGTCCTATTCATTGGGCAGTGCATGTGAAGTTTCTCTGTGTCTGTCCCCCTTTAAGTAAATCCTTCTTCACCTCCAAAATACAGTTTGTGGAATATTCCAGAAATGTCAATTAATGAAACAATCGCACAGAGCACACACAAAAATCCATCAAAGCATGTAACATTCCACTGCCACTACACCCATTTACTATGTTACAGTTGAAGGTAAAACAACATGTACAATAATGTACATCATGTACACCGACTGTTAAAACTATGAAAGCTGTGAGGAGTAGAGCACATGGTTACATGTAACAAGATAGCAGTTACTTCACACTATTAGTATAAAGCAGCAGTGTGACAAGTCTGAGAATTATAAAATAAAAAATTAAAATAAAAGAAAGAAAGAACAATTCAAACAAAAGACAGAGAGCACACACACAAACATTAAAAAACAAAACAAAAAACCCCAGAATACTTGCAAAACAAACAGATTTAATCAAGCAATCAGGATCCACAATGCCACTGGACTGACTGTTTTCTGGTCATATGTTCCGATCTAATTGACACAGTATTTCAAAACTGACCCAAATTGCTTTAAAAAAACAAAACAATTATTTGAAAACTGCCAAAAGAAATGACAAAATGAAATTCGTAAGAAAATCCATGCGGGCAAAGGGGGAAATTTTCCACCCAGGGGGGAATCAACTGCATTCCCTCCGAGGGGGATTCTGTACATAACAACCGGGGTACTCATCCTCAATCAGCTCCGAACAAACCAACAGCAACAACCGTCCGTTTCCACCAGTCGTCGATCAACGCTAGCAGGAAAACGTCTAGTGTGTGAAGAGTTTGACGGAAGCCTGAACCAGTATGATTTCTGCATATTATGGACAATATTGAAGAGATGAAGACAGAGAAACTGCAGCCATGTACCCTCCTTTACCACTTACGCATGATACAATAAAAGAAAATGGCAAAACCAACAGCAGAAAGAGAGTTGAGATGTTATGTACACTGAACGAGCAAAAATGCACACACTGTTCGAAGAGTCTTCCAGTCTCACTCTGAATAACAAAATGATTCACTTTCATTATTTCACAACTGTTAGTTAGGATTAAAAAAGAGAAAAAGCATTCAGACATAAATGTTGGCTGTGAAAATTTCACATTGTGTTGTTCAACCTCCTCAGAATACAGCCAGATCAACATTGTCATGACATTCTTTAATGATGATTGGATGAACATTCATGAGCTGGTAATGTTTTCTGTATTTGTCAGCATCACTTAAAAAGTTGGGTGTCAAAAAGTATCCCCTCCCCATCCTCCTGTGGGACACAGCTGCAAGAAAAGATTTAGCCATTAGAACACACTCTTGGTGCACTGTTTGCACTAATCATTAAAGTCTTATGGTTTACACTTAGGAAGGAGAACTAAAGACGAAAGGAAAATCCAAATCCAGATACCAAGGCCTTTCTCCTCAATGACACAACATATTCATTCACCTCCCAAATTATACATGCATAATATAGTTCTTTCAGAAATTCTGATTTACCAGGCAAACTATCAAAACAAACAAGTAAAAAGAAAACCATCTCAAAATAGGTGCCTTAGAAGTCTGACACCAGCAGTGAGGTCATTTAATTTAGTTCTTATCAGATCAGATCCTTTCACTCACACTAATGCTGAATATTGTGTGATACTGAGTAAAGACGGTAACCAATCTGTCACATTTGTAAAGTAGAAACGCTGCACTTGTACAGAAACATGTATGCTTGACAGTTTCACACACTTCCATGTACAGCGACTGATCACACAATGCTGTTCAACAAGTTGAAATATTCACGAGGGTAATAATATTCTCACATACACTTTACAGTGCAGATATAGTTGTACACGCACACTGCTACACCGTTCTTCCTGTCTGTACACCTGTTTGCTGCCTGTGGAGCTGCTGAACTGTTTGTCAGTCTGTTCACATGGTCTGGTTTTTGTTTTCTGTTCTTTTTTCCTTTCTTAAAATCTTTTTTTATTTGCAAATTAACGTCAGTTACCAGTTCTGCTGTTCTGCCTAAAAATCATACTTGTAGTCTATGTTATGTCCTTGAAAGCACAAAAGTACAAGTACAGCATGTATTTGCTAAGCCATCTCTGATTCCAGGTTTTTCTTCTATGAAGGGTTTTGCAACAGTTTTCATTATTTTGAAAGAGAACTGCTGAGCTCTCCAACACAGCACCTGCATTCCATAGGGCTTTGATGCGCGTGCATGCTTTGCTTCCTTTTTCAAACAAATGGTTTTCAGCAAACAAATACTTTCATGGGTCAGGCGTATTTGACCTCACACGCAACACTCTTCTATTTCACTTTCACTGGACACTTTCCACACACCTGCAGACGAGTGCCAGATGAAGAACACCAAGGAAAAATGACTGCTTGAAGCACTTGTGTTACAGACCATAGGACAGACTGGCATCACTAGCTGCATGCTATATACAGGATGGAGGCAGGGACTAGCCCGTGTCACACACCAGCAGGCATCATGAAACCACATGCCACAAACAGCGGTTATGCACAGAAGCCTGTTGGGGTCACACAAATTAGTTTTGCAGAGAGAGAAAGAGAGAGAGAGAGAAGGAAAAAAAGGTTGTCCAAATTCAGTGGGGGGGGTTTCTCTCACAAAACAGCATTGACTCAGAGCTACAATGTAATGCCCTTTGAGATTAAGAGAGGGGTATTTTCTTTTTCGACTTTGCTCCTTACACAAAATATTTCTTTAAAGAAGCTTTAACAAAAACTGCCTTGCAAACCTCTGACTAAAGCATTCCTCATACAGCAACAGAACCAACATGCTTGCAATGAAATGATTAAGTTGAATGAAGGAGGAGAGACTAATAACAACAACAACAAAACCTCTCAGAATGAAGATATAAAATCAAAAAAGCCAGTAATATCATTTCAAAGCAGAATTTCATCTCATGCAGTTCTACAACTTAAAATGAACGATCACTGTTTTTTCCTCCAGTATCAGCATTTACTACAATGATGGAATTTCTGCACTGCTTTCATGTGATTGGTGACAAACATTATAGATGGACTTGATGCACAGCTGACGTCATACTAATAGCACCAGGGAAACAATCAACCTCTGATATCAGATAACCAGACGTAGTCGCTGAGAAGTTTGAATTCACAATGCCATTTTTTGTCACCGTCTTGTGACTGCTTCAATCGTCACCACACAGAACCTGTTTGAGATCACCCGTGAGTATCAACATCTTTACAAGTCTAAAAAGCAGGTCTTTTCTCTACTCCCAATAAAGAAAGAAACAGAAAAGAAAAAAGAAAAAAAAAAGGAAACGATAATTGTAATGTATGTTTGCTGTGTTTTTTTGTTTTGTTTTTAGTTTTTTCTCAACAAAAACAAAGTCCTACAACAACTAACAAAATATAAATAAAGTAAAAGAAGCCAAAGTAAACAAACAATGCTGCATAAGCAAAACAGGACTGAGTATGGTCAATCCCCCTCCCCCCCCCCCCCCAAAAAAAAAAAAACATAATTGAAAAAAATCATGTAGTTATTTGCTGTTTTTTTTTTTTTTTTTTTTTTTTTTTTTTACTTCAATTTCACACAATCAATTCCTGAAATTAAAAGAAGAAGTTAAAATAAAAGAAAGGAATCCACCAGCATTTCTGTATTGCCCTTGCCGCCTTCCTTTGATTAGCATATTCTAACCTTGTGAAAAAGTTGAAAATCTTGGGACGGTCTCAGCACAGATCTAGTGGTGAGATAGTCTGCCAGTCGCATTTACTACACAAATGTCAGATCTATGATTCAATCTGGTGAACATGGGTACAAAAAACAAAAACAAAAAAACATGATCTGCATACCAGCACTAAGATGATGAGAAAGATGTCAAGTCTCAATTATACAATGCAACAGTTTGCAACACTTTTCTCTCAACATACTGCAGTTCAGTGATATGAAGTCAATCAGCATTAACAAACAGGAGATAATGATAATAATGAAGAAAAACGATATAAAGAGCTTCAAACTGTGTACAATGTCAATGATTCTGCAGAGCACAACTTCACAAAATTGATCTTTTTCCGAGACCGAAACACTCCTTTTTTACAGCACAGTGCAGACACAAAAATAACGAAAATGCTGCCAGAAACTAAGGGAGAAGAAACCAAGTAGCCACAAACAACAGTCAGGCTTGATGCGAACCAACACTAAATGCTGTATTTGATTTGTCCTGGCATGATTATTTCATAAACCAAGAAAATAAAATTTACTTTAAACTCACTTTGAGTGAAAATTGTACCATAAAAGTCTCCAAGAGTCACTGACCCAAGCAACACAGAACCAAATCATGCTCTTTGGACTGGAACCCCCCAAAAGCACTTTACACAAAGAACCAAATCATGCACTTTGATACTGAACTCAAGCAAAGGCTTTACTATGCGCACAGTTCTGTACAACATTGCGGTACACACCCAATACAGCACAACAGTACATTTTGTACTCTTCAAGTGGCAGGCTTAGGCTGGTCAACAAGTCCGTCTCTAGTGCAGACGACAGACAAGACACTTAAAACACCTGGTGCAATCTCCACACTAGCCCCAACCCTCTGAAGATGTGAAGCTCAGGACTCCATTGATCCACCTGGATACAGCGTACTCAGCAGGTTTCAGTATAGTCACAACAACAAAAATTGCCTCCTTAACGTGCAGAGGAAATCTGTACAAGTTTTGGCACTTTTAAGTAGCACAAACTCAATTACCAGAGAACTCCCAAGTCAGTCATGTGGATGGAGGCTTTCACTGTGTGTTGGCTTGCTACTATTATAGATCTTGAGCAAATCTTGGTTTTGATTCTGAATAAGAACTGAAAGAAAATCCCAATTTTTAAGTCAATCCTATCTGCATCTGTCAGCATGACCCCCCCCCCTCCCAATTTTGTTGTTTAAGTGTGAACATCACACCAGGTGTAGGTGTGCCATATCACAGCATTGCTTCTTACAGCAATTCTCTCTCCGAACAAAAACTCACCGCACCCGACCAACAATCTTTTCACATACCGTATTGTTTAACAATGCACCTCAGCAACATCACTTACAATCCCTCTTCTTTCCACCAAAATACACACACACACACACACACACACACACACACACACACACACACACACACACACACACACACAAAATAGCACTCAGTTTCAGCTTACTCACATCATACAATGCAATGGCTTCTCAGTACATTCCACATATACACTGACACCTTGCTGGATCGCGACACTACATTCAAAGGTTAGAAAAGGAGATGATCTGTCATACTTACCCTGATTTAAAAAATAAAATGTACAACTTGCATCCAGTATCAAAGGACTCACTTCACTCATGCATGTAATAGAAAACTTCAAAAAACTTCAGTGCACAGTCTGTGAAATGTCTGTGTGCATGGATGCAGTAGTCCAAATTATTGTGACTGACCACAGTCAACTCATAAAATTTTAACTAACAACAAAACAGTATCAATTTATATAATGTTATATATATGAAAGTCAGAACTACCCTTTCTTTCTTTTTTTTTAGCACAAACTTAGGCCTTCTCCAAAGACCATCCTCATGAAGACTGTCACATAAAAAAATCTTTTTTTTTCTTGTTTTTTTTAAAAAACTGCTCTCTAAAGTCTTCTCTCCTTTATTTTATACAACAATAAACCCTTCATCAAAGTCCACCCTTGTGAAAACACACCATTCTTCTGTAGTAACCATTTGGTAAATTTTCCCTCACCAATGAGACCACATTCATTTTTAAACTGCAATCTTGTAAATCTTCACTATGTGTTGTGCTTTGTTTGTTGTTGTGTTTTTTTTGAGGCGGGGGTGCATTTTTCCCTCTACCCCCTCTGGGGGCACTTATTCTGATGCATCAGCCTTGGCAGAAGACAAATATACACTTGATAACAATGGATGATGAAGTTTCTGGCTCATCCCCTTTGTTCCTCAAACGCTTCTCTCCCCCAGCCAGTACCCATGAATGCAAAAACTGTATTTGGCATCTTTACTGCCAGCAGAACATGACTAGGAAACATCTGACTAATCACAACAATCATTCAACTGAATGTCCAGGACTACCAAACGTCTAATATATATATATATACATACACAAAATATCAAAGATATCAGTATTTCTTTCACCCCCATGTTGCCACAGCAGCTAGCAGACAGATAATTGTTTTTAATGCCCAGTCAACCATGATGGTTTTATCAGGGCAACCCACAGTAGCATCTAAAAGACCCTACATTTGTCCAAAAATGCATGTGGCAATTTACAGCTGAACATGCACAGATCTATACACCCTTTAAGAATGACCTCAAAGTTTGATACCAAGAAGTTAGTCACAGAACAGGAATAAGAATTTAACAGATGTGGGAGTACTGAAATGGTAGTCTACAATAACATCTCCCATTCAGCCACGACACAAAGATGTTTGAAGGGACCATGTTATAGAGCAATGATGTCAAACTGCACCCAAAATGGATTTAATGTTAGAAAAGTGCAATGTTTATGCAGTTTGTTTTTAAAATTACATTACTATGTATGTGTGCAAATTGTGATCAAGAAAAGTGCCCGGTAAAAGCTACTGGCCAGCTGAATGGTCAGCTACACATCTCATTGGCTGGCTGGCTGGCCAAACACTGACCAATTACATAGGCTCACATTCCTAACGCAAGTAAAAAAAAACTTTAATAAAAAACAGCGAAGACAATTATTTTCTAAAAGCAAGACAACTGTAAAATAAATACCATCTGAGCAGACCAGTCAGTCTCATCCAGCAATAAACACCAAAGCAAACCAAACATTCCTGAGCACAGACAAAATGTACAAACAATTCCGTGACAGAGAAACCTTTCCACAAAGCAACAGGAAATGAAGCAGCAATGGTTGTTATACAAAGCGTGGCTGACAACTGTATATTATTCACAATATGATAACCATATACTGTATGTATGTAAAATGAGTATTCCCAGTTGCTAGGTAACAGTTCCACACAAAGAGATCCTATTCATCATAAAGTCATACAGGGGAATTAGGTACAAAGGGATGGGTGAAGGAAGAAAAAAGTTATATAAAAAAGCTAGACCCATAATATCTTTCAATAAGTCCAATGTCAAATGTGATACAGTCACTAAATACTGTTTAACAATTTAAAAAAAACCCACAAAAAACAACAACTAAAATATCACAACTTCACTGATGCTCCTGAGGTAAAGAACGGTTAGCAGTTAATTTGTAGGTCACACAAAACATGTGTTATAAAAATAGGGTTAATCTGGCATTTACTTTAGGCACTTAAATAAGCCTTGCTACTGTTAGGGTCAAACAATGCACTTTTTTTTTCCCAGTGCTAAAACTCATACAACCACAAATCAGTGCCATTGCAGCACTAGTTGCAGTTATAGCTAGGAGAACTCTGGCTTCTCTGGGAAGGTACAGCCATAGTTCTGTATAACAACCTTTGCTGCATAGGACCCACACTCAATGCACTTTTCAAGCGGACGACCCTGTGCAAGCTGAGAAAGAAACCCCCCTACAAAGGAATCCCCACAGCCATTCGTGTCCTTGATGAGTTTGGGATCAACAGGGTCGACAGGAATTTCCATGACGTCTCCGTCCACAGAGATGATAGTGGACTGTTTGCCTCGAGTGAAGACGACCATGCGAGGCCGATCAGGGTTGGCTTTGGGCAGTGCAGCTGTCTTTGCCGCCATCTCCTTGATATTGCTCGTGTTGAAGCCCATGTGCTTGGAGAACTCTGCTGCCTCATCTCCGTTGCCAAACAAGATATCAACATACTGCATGAGCCCTAAAGAGGGGTCAGCAAAGTGCTTGGCCAGGAAGGTCGCGTGCAGGTTCATGACAAGAGTCTTGCGGTGGCCAGCGCAGTGACGAGCAATGCTGAGAACAGCCTCTGGGCTGACAGGGACAACAAAGCCCCCAATGTAGTAGAACCTCGCCTTCTCCACGTAATTCCAGTTGTCCTCCTGATGGAGGTACTCCTCTGTGAAGAGCTCAGCTGCCCCCAGCTCAGACACCAGCGAGCGATCCTCACCTGTGATGATGGCTCCGCACACGCCGGTCCTCTTCCCAGGGTGCACCTGGTAGCAGATTTTGACCCCTACCTCTGCCGCTTTCTCTTCAAGGATGTGTCGGAAGCTGTCATCACCCACCCCCCCAAAGAAGGTGGTGGCCCGGGGTGTCTGAAGCAGCCACTGGGCCACGCGGATGCTGTTCTGCGTGGCCCCGCCTGCGATGTAGGTGGGTTGCATGTTCTCCACCATGTCGTGAAACATCTCCTGGTGCCTGTCCGTGGCGATAATGGCATTGTTGGCCTCGAGGCCATAGCGCTTCAGGAAGGATGTGTCGGTGTAGACAGTGATGTCCAGGAGGGGATTCCCCAGACCAAGCAGGACCCCCTCCATCACCCCACTCTTGCCCGACTGGCTGGCATCTGTGCTGTACGACATCTGCACACAGAGGAATACTGCCATGATTCTCAAATTTATACAGGAGGGAGGAGGAAAAACAAAAATGTGCAAGCATACCCCACTTGCACTGGATTGTACAAAACCACAAGTCAAGAGAGAGAATCAGCAATTGAGGAATGGAAGAAAAAACAAAGAGTGGAATACAAAAGGGGTATGGGGGGGAAGGTGTGAGGTGGTGGGGGGTTGGGGGGGACACAGCCTGACAAAGCCAAGTTGAGTGGCTTGATACTGACGCAGTAAAACCACTGACGAAAGATCATCCTAGATAAAAGGATCAGCACCAAAAATAACCTCACAAGAGGAATAGGTTTCTTGTGAGGGGTTCACTTACAAGGGAATATGAAGAGCTGGGTTTTAGGGGTGCTCTTGAAAATGAGCTGATCTGTCATGGTGGTGGTCTTTTGTTAGGGGCTCGCTCCACTGCACTACAACTACAGAAGGTCATCCTCTGGGCCAATAGACTAGAACTGAGGCTTCACCCATGCAGCCTAGCAGTGCAGAGCCCTGCCCCTTCAACCCCAGCCACGGGATGAATAGCTGCTCCATGCATATATTATATACAGGTCTCAGTTGGCTGCTGTTATGGGCAAATGGTTATGAGACACTTCACAAATAACTGTAGACTTTCCATGATGACACAGGTGGAAAAACTAGCAGTCACCAGCAATTTCCTGGGCTGTCTTTTGAGTGGTACCCTTGCACAAGAAGCTGTCTGCCCAAATCACCTTAACTATTACATGAGCTGGTCCTTGGCTTTTGATAAGAATAAAACAACACTCAACAGGCACATGCAGGATCCCACAGGCACATGCAGACAAGGACAATAAAATTGTTACACTGCAAAACAGGATTAACAAATTTCTAACTTTTACAAGACAAACAAACTGAAAAAGAAAACAAATCCCATGCTTATTTCACTGACAGCCAATAGACTAAAACTAGTAATAGTGCATGTTTGGCTGAGTGACACTAACATGTGACATGTATGTGTGGCTGAGCAACACTTCTCCATGTGACACTATTAACCCAGTTATGAATGCACAACCCTCTGGCTGTCACTAGTTTATCTCCTTGCTAATGCTATCTGCCACTTTATCATTCTTCACAGTAAGAGTACTTAGTTTACAGCTTGGATTCTGACTGCCTACTGATCAAAGTAATGCAGGACTGGAACAAGAACTAGACAACAATCATGATGAAATAACTGTTAGAGAAGTATGTGCATTTTTACTTCGTGCCCATGCAAAAGTTCACCAGCTTTCAGTGTCACACTCAAAATAAAATGGCATCCTGCACACACTAGGCTACTGACTTGATCATGCGCCATAGAAATGTCCATTATTATTACTACACTATGCTATTCTACACAACAGCGTTGACCAATCTACCTTGCATGCTACAGTGTAATGGCCTTCAGGCCTCAACAAGCAACTGAAGCAATTGGGAAGGGAGGTGGCAAGGTGGGGGTGGGGGGTGGGGAGTAATGCACACACAAAAATGAAGGGGGTGGGGGGAAAGAGATGACTGCAGCCCCCCCCCTCCCCCCGCCAACCCTGAAGTCCCCAGGACCACCCAGCCTTCCTCAACAACTAAGAATCTGTGTGCTGTCATTACATCATCCTAGTCTTAGCATACACCTGTACTGTCTGATAAAAAACCCCAACTCTGACCTACATCACACTGTCATGTGGGGTCCACAGGGTGAAATGCCTGCAACCACATGCAAGGCAGTAGTTTCCTTAATTTTCTGTACTGTAAGTGTGTGCACAAGTGCATGCGTGCACACACACACACAGAGTAAAGAAGCTACATAACAAAGGCAAACGGTTCACTGAGCATGGCAAACTGGATATAGCCACAGGATTGGTACCAGATTACCAGATGTAACATGTACTGTATGTCTGTACACAAGCCAATCTGCTTGCCACATACCTGACCCAAACAAGGCTGACAGTGACACTGACTACACAAGTCATGTCCCTATGTTGTTAATGTTCCGTCTTGATCCCATACAAAGAAGGCCAAAACTTGATCAACCCCAACACGTAGATGTAGATAACAGGGCGGGGAGTGGGAACAGCTCAGAGGTATAACAGTGAACTTGTGAGCGAAAGATCGCTGGTTGGAGTCCTGGCAGGAGTGGCAGGAAAATTGTCTTCTCCTGAGTAAACTTTCTGTGCTTATTTCAGTGTTATCACAGTAAGACATAAAAGATCCCAGTCATTTTGGTCAGAGTGCAAGTGGTAGGTTACAGCTAAAGACACATACACCCTACGTCTGTGGCTTTGCATGAAGTGACACTGTAAACTGGTGCATGGATGTACGGTGCACACAGAATGTGCACCAAAATAGTAGCAGCTTCACATGCTACAAGCAATGTAACACCCAAATAGCACTGAGTACATTATTTCAACTCTCTAAAAATGCCAGTCACTCATTCAGAATCACATGCAACGCAAGTGCTGGTAGCCTGCTCAAGAGCAGAGAATAGCGCTACACAAAAGTGACCAACAGCAATCAACAACATAGAAAACAGATGTCAGAAAACTAGCAGTACAGGTCATGCAATATGTGGACTATTTCCATTAAAGAACCAGCAGTGCAGTATTCAAAACAGAACAGGTGCATGCAATATATATGGAGAGAGTGAGAGAGAGAGAGATGCATTATTTCCAGCAAATGCAACAACTCAATTTAGTCCTGAATTGTTCCCCTCCCTACCTTTCTGGTGTACCCTATGGAAACTATATCACATACAATACACATTCATGTGTGTGTGTGTGTGTGTGTGTGTGTGTGTGTGTGTGTGTGTGTGTGTGTGTGTGTGTGTGTGTGTGTGTGTGTGTGTGTGCGTGTGTTTATACAATACTTGCATGTACACAGTGAGTATATATTACACTACAGCAATCTTAACACACACAAAAAGGAGACTAAGGGCTGGAGGAGACTAAACAGCTTCAAAATAAAACTGTAACAAAAAGCAGCATAATGACCTGCTCACAAATGAAGGAGTACACTAGTACAATACCACAGCTCTGAAGCTCTTTGTTGTTGGAAAATAAAGGTATCCCACACTGCAAGTTCATGGAAGCAAGCAGGTGGTTTCAAACACCCAGCCAACTATGTAGCCCAGGTCACTTCAGGGTGACTGAGTTCAGGTCCAGGCAGATCTGCATACTGTTAGGTTGGTGTTATGCACTGCCCTATTGTAAGCTGAAGAATGGGTAACACCACCACCAAGGCCACCTGAGGCTTAGTGGCCCAGTAAATTTTCCTAACTTTCTATGGCAGGCAGGTCATTTTCAAAAGGGATGTAATTATTGCCATAGTCACAGGCAACATTACACTGCACCAGATCTCCAGCTACAGTTGGTCAGCCACTTTCACAGTCATTGCCCAGGTGCTGGTATTCCTGTTTTATACAGCATGATATGATCATGGCTAAACAAATGGGGAATCCAATTTTAGCACAGATTAATGGGACAGTGTGTGTCGGAATAATCAGAATTTCTGAGACACTTTATTCATAATAACTGAATAGAAGTACTCATTTTTTATTCATTTTTTTCTCTTCTGCACATGAGAATGAAGACATCTTTTGAAGATTTTTAAGCCTTGATTAAAACTACCACAAGCCACTTTACCACAAGCCACTTTCCCTCCCTGCACCAATAAATTGCTCACTTGCATTTTTTGAAGGAATACAGGAGACTAACCGACCTCTCATCACAGTCTCACAGCATGACTGTATAGACTGGAGGAACAGAAATGATGTTCATAAATGCTGGCTTATGTATTAAAAATAAACTTATGCCTGTGGGCCAATACCAGCTTAGTGGACCCATCAAGAATTTCACATGAAGCACTGAGCTATGTGCTCTGTGAGTGGAAGAAATAAATTTAGGGTTTTGAATTCACGTGTATAACACATTAATTTTCTTATGAAGTCCACAATGGTCAAAGTATGAAAAACTATTCAGAAGTGTTGTGGTTTGGAGTACTCTCTTCCTTCTGATTAACAGACAAAGGCCCCCCCCCCCCCCCCCCACCCCACCCCACACCCTCTACAAACACACACCCAGTCACTCAGTCCTGCACAAAAACACTCGCTCATACAAACTTGCATGTACACATTCACACACTACACACATCTCACACTCTTCTTTTAAGTCTCCTTCATGATGGCAATGCTGTGGACTTAAGAGTTTCCCATTAGCCAGAAAAGACATGAAAAATAAATATGAAAATGCTGCAGGTAAAAGTAGCTGAGGTTTGGCAAGTAATACTGAGCTGTGTGTGTGTGTGTGTGTGTGTGTGTGTGTGTGTGTGTGTGTGTGTGTGTGTGTGTGTGTGCGCATGAGCACCATGTGCATGTCAGTGTGTCTGTGTACTGATATGTGTGTGTGTGTGTGTGAGAGAGAGAGAGAGAGAGAGAGAGAGAGAGAGAGAGAGAGAGAGAGAGAGAGAGGGAGAGGGAGAGGGAGAGAGACGGAGAGACGGAGAGACAGAGAGAGAGAGAAAGCAAGCGTCAGAGTGTATACTATTATGTGCGTGCAGAACTGTGTGTGTGCATGCGTATGCATGTGCGAGCACGTGTGTGTGTGTGTGTGTGTGTGTGTGTGTGTGTGTGTGTGTGTGTGTGTGTGTGTGTGTGTGTGCCCCCGTGTGTATGTTCAACAATCCGTAACTGAATTCTAAAACACGGAGCCTACCCCACTTCAAGCAGCGTGAATCGACAGCAGCGACAACGGGTGTTTTTCGAGGCCAGCAGCAGGCAGCTCTGCGTGACCGTGAACAAGGCGGCCTGACCACAGCGAGTGACCCGCGCAGGCATTTCCCCTGCTGACCTGAGGTCAGGCCAAGCACGGCTGACCTCATCACTCACACGCAGCCCTGGCTCTCGGCTCTCAACTCCAGTTACTGATCTCCACACACACACACACACACACCGTTCTTCGGCAAAACCACCCCGGCCCCGTTTGCATCAGCTGAACCTCTCTATTTTTCCTCTGTCGGTGCATGGTTTGTCCCACTTTCTCGTGCACCAACCAAACATGGACAGGGCTGACCCACTTTGAGCCAATCGCTACCAAGATGCTGACCTGATTCTACTCCCCCCACCACCCACACCCTGTCTCTCTGCCGTCACTTCCTGACTGAGAATGACTGGAGGTCGCAATGTGCGCCACATTGGCGGTCGCAATGTGCGTAAGCTTTGCAATCGATAGATTGATTTTCGCCGTCTTGCCCTGAGGCCGGTAAACCTAAACCCAATCCCCTCTCCGATTCAGCTGGCCCGATTTATGGTGAGGCAAGCAGTCAATCTTAAAAATAGCCGGCGTCTGAGCACTCTTCCAAGACTGACCAAAAAAAAACAAAAAAAAAAAACGCTCTCTCTAGAGAGAGAGATGTAACCTAAACATGGACGGCTGACTCTGACGGGGGAAAAGGTGAATTTTGTTTGTTTGACTAAATGCCAGCGCAAACCGAACAGCATCCCGTCAATCAATCACGGTGAGGCAGTTTTCTAATGGAAGGCCGCAAAGGAACAAGATAAATACAGAAATATTTGGTTTCACCAGAATGACATGCGTATGTGAGTCAATAACAATGGCAGCATTACCATGCTGAATCGCTGTTGAAAATTATTTTAAAGACCAAAATCGTTCACTTCGTGCACGTTCCTTGTTCTTTTGTCTGGCGTAGCGGACTGGTTTACAAGAGAGCATGCCTGTGCCACAGTGGTACATTCTGTAGGCAGCCGAGTAAAATACGCACAAGTCATGCAGTACAAGCGGTACTCCGCTGGGCTAGAAACAGTGCAGTACTCGCACAAGCAAAAGTTACGCATTCAGCAGTTTGGGGGAAAATCGGCCGAACGCTCCATTCCCCCCGATGTCGGTCACAAAGTTTTGGGAGCTTGTCTGAATACAAGAGCCAGACTGACTGACTTCGTCAAAAAAGCAACAAATACAACAGCAAATGTACATAGCATCATGTACAAAACTAGATAATTTTCGGATAACACGATAACAATAAGAAACAGAAGAAAACTACATTAATGTTGATGCCTACCTTCTTCAAACTCTGTGGTTGTCCGCTGGTGCCGGCCAAACCAGGGCGGTAAGAAAGAAACCCCCCCTACCACTGCGAGAGTGGTGGCGCCCATGCTGGTCCGGACTGGCTTCAGACTTCTGGCCCAAGGAATGGAATGTTGCTGCCGAGGGGGTGCCAGCCTGGTCCCGTCTTGACGGGTTTCGTCGTCGTTTCTCCCAAAATCAAAATAAAAGTTCCACCGTTCACGGCCAAGTCGGCGTCTGTCTCGATTTGTGTCGCTCAAGCTCCGCGCTCTAACGAACCTCTGCACTCCACAAGAAACACAAAACAATCTCAATTTCTCATTCCCGTTTCAGGGTTGTCACTGAAAACGCTTGTCAAACGACGGATCGGTGCTGGTGCCGAGTGGTGTGTACTGACTGACTGAAGAGGGGGAAATAAATTAACAAATAAATGACACAAGCACAGCTGTCCGAGAGTATCCAACAGAACATCCGCCGAGGAAAAGTTGCAAACCTCAGAGTCAGCAGTTTGCCCGGGTTTGCTGAGCCGCGAATGCGGCCTGTCCTGGGCAACCGTCAGTTCTCTCGACCGCTATCACAGACGTTGAGCAGTGATCCATCCGTCACCGACAGTCCTCTGACCTCCCTCAAATCCAAGGTGTGCAAAAAAAGAAAGAAAGGTGGTAATTACACACCTCGACAAAGTGAAGTGCCAGAAAGTGAAGTTTGGGATCAACCACCTCGCGGAGATTGCTCCCCATGTTGCTGGGCTCTGGCCCTGAAGGGCGAGCCCAGCTCTCTGCCCAGAAGAAGTGTGTGCCACTACTAACCTACATCGGGCCTCATTATGTGCGCTTGTGAAGGGCAGGGTACACGGTGGTTGGCTGCCGTCCAGATTGCAAACTCGGTCACGACGAAACAAAACAAACAACAAAAAAAAGCTGGGGACTGGAAAATAACGTTGGGGGTAGTTGGCAATGGTTGGAGTCGGCGGAATGGCGCTAGCACACACTACCACCGCCCTTCGCCGACGCACGTACACACGCGCGCGCAGAGAGCGAGAGTCCTCCCACCATCATTTGTCAATAAATGTGACCCGCCCCTTCAGATGAGAAGAAGACGGGGTCACCGCATAAGTTGGGGGGGAAGGGGGGGGTGTAGTTATCTAAAATCAACCCCAGTGAATGACACAAAGAATGGAAAAACAGAAGTTGGGGGGGAAAGGTGACTAGGGGTGTGGAGAGATTTGTTACTGTCTTTTTCGTTTGACAGCATAAATCATTTCTGTAGTGGAGGTGGACAGAAAAAAGATTCACCTCTACCAACTGAGACACGCCCACTTTTCAGTTCACTCGGCCTGACCCACTTCTTGTGTTTGACCTGGATCCGTAACCTCGCCGGACTGGGAGAACTAATTCGGGACGCGAGGGTTCCGGACATCTTCGATCCACGCATGACGTGCGAGTTACGTGCGCTCATAGTTTATTGTGACCCACTTTCTGCTGGGTCGATAAATGGGTCTATCTGCGCGCGCGATAGGAGCTGAGCGAGAAAAAACATATAAATGATGGCAAGTCTAGTTCTATAAGCTGCAAAAGTTCATCCTGGTGATGCAAAGATTCGCTGTCAAGTTTCGGGCGGTGCGGCCGACGCTCAGCGTACACGCGCTTGCCGGTTTTTCGGTGCACCTGCCGCAGGCACGGCCACGGACTTTGCAAGTCCGTGCGCCGATTCCGTGTACAGTTTGACATCTAGTACGTACAGTGAATACCACAATCGATAAATCTAAAACGGTTTCATTCAGCGTGTATTTGACTGCAGCTGTATCGGTCTTCGTACTTTATGAAAATATGCAGCTAATGTGATCTGTTGTGTGCCTTCACATTAATTTTATTTGCTTTGTAAAACAAAAGTAAAATCAACAACATGTACAGACATAATGTCAGGAAACTAGAAAACAACAAAACTTTACTGACAGCTGGTTTCATACTTTTCTGTTAGACATATGGAAAACACTTTTTGACACTGGAACAGGTCCTTCCGAATGACCTGACCAGTTTTTGACAGCTGAAGCATGTCAAACTGCTAGTATGGGAGATGTTTATGTGGTTGAAAAAACAATCAGTATACTTAAAACTATCTGTGCACAGCAGCACAATACTTCACTCCTCAGCGCAGAGAGAAAAACAGTACAAGTCATCTGTAAGTGTAACTGTAACTGGCATAAGAACTAAAGAAGCATGTTGGGAACTGTGCATGTCCAGGTTCTGTGCAGGCACCCAACTTTTCAATGATGAGAGGCAATGATCATTGATGTTCAGCAGCACAAGTCATAGTAAGTAACTTACCAAAAAAGACGTGCTTGCATGCTTTTACTCATCTCTAAAATTTCAGACTGAGCTACAGCTTTTGTCTCTGCCAGTGTGAAAATCAAACACACAGCTAAATTGTAGATACGGTTAAGTAGTTGAAATAAAAATGTAAATTCCCTGGAGTAGACTATACTCCTTAACAACAGGTGTAGAATCGTCGGAGAAGCAATCATCCCTGGCTGGGTGCAGGCACAGGTGGCAGGTAGTGAAAGGGCCACCAAATATGAAGTTTAATCATGAAATAAGCCTCAGTACTGGGTGAAAAAGCAGTTGCAGACCAAGTGGCAATGTTCCCACCAGGTGGCACTGCTGCCACCCTGGAATGCCCAATTTGTGCTTTAGTGGGTTCACCAGGACCCAGGCTACATTCTCAAAAGGACACAGGAGTTGTGACACTAGTGGAGGTAGCTTATGTAAGTTATGATAAATGTACCTTGTATAATTTATTTGCACACTAGGTATCTAGGCAGCATATATCTCTGGTGTTGTATCCCTTGTTTATGTTGAACACTATATCAGATTAACTTCCTTGCAACTGTAAACAGAATGTTAGTACAGTTCCTACATTAACTGTAGATAAAACGTTAGTGCAGTTTCTACATGACTGTTTTATTGTGTATCCTCTGATTCCATAAGTACCAATATTCAATACATCTAGTGCAAAATACTTATCACTGGTGAGTATGGATGTTCCAGACCTCTGGCTTGATGGAGTCAAGCCCAATATAACTGTAGCTTGTTGGCACACTACTATTATGATAGATCGCTTTAGTACACCAAACTCCCTGGCCTCCACCGACTAAATTAAATTCAACCATTTTGCAGGAGATCATGCATATGAACCAAGGAGAAACAAAAGTTGCATTAAAAAAGTGTCAAATTCACACCAGTAAATGAGTTAAGTGTTATGATGTATGAAATTCAAATTCTCAAGAAAGAATGTTAAAACTAGAAAAGAAAGCACTCAGTCAATGCACACACAAAAGTAGAAAAATATTTCTTTCTTCCTTTCCTGTCAGTGTGAAAATGGGCCACAGTCATCACAACTAGAATGGACCAGTATGTTTAATGTAGACTAATGCAGTAACTGTTATGACAGGGACTGGCTCACAATTTGTTAAAAATTGATCACCCAACCAGTCCAGTCAGGAAGCAATAGGTCTTTCAGAAATCAATAGGTCCAAACTGTACAAGTTTATCACTCAAGGGTTATTTCCAAGAGAAAAATCACATCTTGATTTTCTCATGACAAAATGTGCTGCACATTGTATATAATACACACTTGCACACATGTGTACACAAGCCTGGCACGTGCACTCTTTAGTGAAAAGTGAACATTAATACATAATTTCTAAGTCATTTAATTCAACACAAATTAGCAAGAATCCATATCTGTAAAAAAATTCTCCATGTCTTTTTCTTTGAAGAATTTTTCATCAGAGATATACCAACATGTCAGCAGCACACCGCACATTGTGAGGGAGGTTTCATTTCTGAGACTGATTCTTTATTCTTTCACTTCAGAACTCGTACTGCTTCAGCCCAGAGTTTCAAAGCTTCCTGAACATCAACCTTTCCAGGCAAAGTTCCCATGATCTTGATGCAGCATGGTACTTAGTACTATAGTAGCAGTACCTAGCTCCAGTAATAATAGTATGGTCACAGTCACAGATGGAAAATAGGGGACAGCACTGTACCCACCCACACCCCAGAAAGGAAATGAGGAAAATGTGTTCCCAGCAGAAGTTTGTGTTGTTTTACGCAAGAACCTGTTCCATGGCATTATCAACATCATGATTGGGGCACTTTAAAAAATGCAACCTCTATCACAATCTGCATTCTGAGTAGGACATTTATACATGTCAGGACAATAGATTTTTTTAATTTAATATGATAAATTATATAATATATGGACTTGATTTTTGCCATGAGTCAAAAGAAAATGGTGTTACTAGTAAAAGACTGGGGGGACAGATCACTGCACTAAGACTGCGGAGTGCCTGTTTAAAACTGGACAGCATATCATTTCAGAAGTAAACACAAATATACCCACATACGCAAATGCACTCTTGTCTCTTTCTCACTCTCACTCTCAAACCAAAAACTCACCCTGTCTCCTTTAAAGATGGTCCATTCTTCATCAGCAATAGGCTCCAAAATGTAAGACTTGTTGCGTTTCATTGGAGCATTGGCCGCTTTGGCAGCATCTGTCCAGGGTCTGTTCTCATCGTAGTGCCATTTACTCTTGCGTATCTCACGCCAGCGGCCTTGGAAAGGTTTGTACACAGACACGCCTGTTGCTTTGGCAATTTCTCGCTGGACATACTTCTTGAAGTAGTTGAAAGTAATGACAGTCAGCCTCATCTTCACACTTTAGATTTTACAGCAGTCTGTGGGGAAGAAAAAAACTATAACTGAGGTTTTATATATATATATACACTAATTTTAATATACAGATATAAATCATAATAATAATAATATATATACATTATGATTTAACAAAGTTTAGGTATGATAAACTTATAAAATATATGTTAATAATAATATTATTTACTATGTCCCATATCATAAGACCCCAGGGTGAAGGCCTTACAGCTGCAATGTGCTCATTTCATCAGTCATAATCATACACATACAGTATTAGTCTATGACACACACCTGTACATAACTGATATGTGACATGAGTACTTGCACATGTACACACCTGTCATACCCCTGCCCCCATACACAACTACACACCTGTCATACCCCCCCTTCCCACACACATACATATATATACACATACACCAAATACATATATTACATGTACACACACACACACACATATATATATATATATATATATGGCATATGCATGATCAACATTTTGGGGAGTGGGGATAGATCAGTGGTTAGAGCATCAGACTTGTGATTGAAAAGTCACAGGTCCGAATCCCTGCAGGAGCGGCAGGATAATTTTCTTCTCCAGGATCAACTTTCTGTGCTCTTATTTCGGTATCCATTCCACTCCTGTAGCATGTAAAAGATCTCAGTTATTCTGCCAAAACTTCCGGTGGCAGGTTACAGCTAAAAAAAACGCATGCACTTTATTATGTATACATGTAGCTTTGCATTAAGTGACATGGCACATGGTTGTACGGTGTGGTGTACACAGAATGCACTGAGACAGCAATAGTTTCATGTGGCACCAGCCATGCCAGCACTGTAAGTACATTTTGGTGGATATTAAAAAAACGTGTTATAAGAACTATTTACTCATGTAGCATCACATGCGAGCACAGTGACTCTGCTCAAGAGCGGAGAATAGCGCTATATAAAAGCAGTCATCATCATTACTGGTAGACCATCAGCCAGCCTATACCCCCTCCCCCCCCTCCCCGGGGGATTTTACCACATGGTAATTTCTGGGTACCTTGACCATCAAAGTACACAGTTCAGGTTGTCTGCAAGTGAGCTGTTGCTGTTTGTGTCTGTGGTGCTGGTTCTAATAAATGCACTATATGGAATTCCAAATTGCAATGACCTTGTCTCTTAGCAACTCATTTATTATGACAAAAAAGGCCATTTCCATATATTGTTTTATTGTTTGAACAGTTTAATAAGTTGTAGCTTTCCGTTTCTCTTTGTCTTAAATGTGTCCTTGTTATTGGGCACTGCGGACGCAGAAATATTAACGTCCCCTCTGTTAAAACCCCAGAGCTGATGAATGTTTTTCTTTAAAAGCATGGAGTAGGTCAGAATATAGCCAAATATGCTTAGTCAGTGCCATAATTTCTTCCTTGTCCTAATTTCCGCTTCCCCAGTCCATTCACCTTCATTTTTTCCAAATCCTCTCTATACTTTTCAGTTGCGTTAGTCTTGGCTGAAGCGAATTCCTGCATTAGCCTGCAAAATAAAATAGGTCACACTGCTCATAGTCAATTGATTTAAGCAGGTTCTCATGATGAGTGCCTGCAGAATATAAATAGGCACCAAAACGTGTGTTACTGTGCCTTAAAAAGGTGATTTAGACATACTTGTGATCTGATCAATTGTTCTTTAATTTTGTACTGAATGCGTTACAGGGAATCTGTCTAGAAGTATCTTTTGCAGTTGTAGATAGTGATATGTGCTAATTATTGACTGTTTTGGCTGGGATGTTTGCTATTGATTGTTTGTTTGTTTTGCAGAACAATGAGCCAGCTTTTTGCTCGTAAGAAACTGTGACTGTGATTTGTCCTGAAGTGACCTTGTGCGGTTGATGAGGTATACAAATCCAAGAACTAAATAACTTAAGCATGTGCACTGGTCCAGTCCTGACATGGTGGATGAAATATATGAGTATATACCGAATCTGCATGGGAATCACACATTGTGCTACTTTATGAATGACTGCAGAATTATTTTAAAACAAAAGAACCCGTTGGAAGGGAGTGATGTAAGATCCTCCAAAAAGTGAGAACAGCAAATCCGTCAGCAACCACAATGCTAGCTGTTGCCCAGTGACAGATGTCTTGTTTGTGAAAAGACTTGAATACAAGAAACCAACATGTTGAAAACATTAGTCTAATGTGTGTCAAAAACAGCTGAGGAGAAGCTCATTACCATGACACCTGTCGGAGAGATTACACTTGAGAGGATGACAGACACCAGGAAACCACCAAAGACACTAAAACCATTGAAGAGCAAGCTTCCAACAAGACCATATAAACATTATTTTCAGTACATCGTTCAGTATGTTATGGGCAGAATCATTTAGAGATAAAGAGATTACCACATTAAAGAAAATAATGAAACTGGAACATTCCATGCATCTTTTTTGTAGAGGTAAATAAGTGATAGATGTCAACAAAATGTGTCAACACACCTCATCCTTGTTGAACAGTCACAATGCAACCATGCAGAGATGCATTGATAATGCACATCAAAAGGGCCAGCTTTCAAGCACTCTTGATATTCCGCAGTTAAGGCAACTAAAACCATTCCTCGAGCAGATGGCCATGGCTTGCATACTGTGAATGGAAAATGGGAGGTATACTGGACAGACTTTTTTCATGCCGCAAGACCTGGTTGAAATCAAGGTGGAGCAACCCCAAAAGGAAGATAACTATCAAGAATACACAGAGCTTGAGAATCTTGATGGCTTCAGGTTTGAGGCTGACATATATATGTCTAAGCTGGACATGCATTCAGTGACACTCAAAGTAAGGGACATTCAGGTTTGGCAACCTCCTATGGCACCGGCTTTGGTATCTTTGGCTGGGAAAAACACACCCAAGCTTTAATGATAAGCAGTAAGAAATAAAGAGTAATGCGTTAATTTTTTTAATATTTTTTTTTATCAGATAACAATTTCAGAAAGTCAAATCATTGACAGTGTGGACAATCACTTACAGTGTGGACAATCACTTTGGTGAATATCTTTGACATTGCCTAGTTGTTCGTCTGTATTCTTGGCATAATAGCAAAGAGCCTGCTGACTGCAAGCTGATACATGAAACTGTCCAGCATGCTGAATTAAGCCAAACCAGAGATGCAATCTGGTGGCATCAGGCTCCTAAACCTAAACTGTTTTACTGAGACATAACAAAGGCAAAGCTGGTAAGTTTTACATTATTATTATTGATCGCTTTAATATAGCGCGATTCTCCGCTTTCAAGCAGACTCATTGCGCTTGCATTTGATTCTACATGAGTGAATAGCTTTTCATAGCGCGTTTTTGAATATCCACCAAAGTGGTGTACTTACAGCGCTGGCATGGCTGGTGCAACATGAAACTGCAGCCATCTAGGCGCATTCTGTGTACACCATGCACCATGTCACTTCATGCACAGCCACATACGTAAGGTGTATGCATGTTTAGCTGTAACCTGCCACCTGCACTTTTGGCAAAATGACCAGGGTCTTTTACGTGCTACTGCGGTAACACGGGGTGGAACGGATACCAAAATAAGAGTCAGCACAGAAAGTTGACCCTGGAGAATAAAATTCTCCCACCACTCCTGCAGGGATTCGAACCCGCGACCTTTCGATCACGAGTCCGGCGCTCTAACCACTGAGCTTTCCCCACCCCCATACATACATTGGGCATGTTTCTCACCTATCTTCCATTGGGTATAGAGTACTGTGAAACTGATTTCAGGTTAAATGGAGGTAGACCAGTGAATAAGACAGCACCTGTACCGGTTTTGTGGAAGTAGTTTATTGAGATCTGAACATATGTGTATTTTGTAAAAGGTTGCTTAACTTTTGAACTTGAGTATATTCTATTCCATGACGTCATCCATTAATGCAGGTGTTAATCAAACATTCTCAGTGACTCTCTCAGTCTCCATGATATATTTGGTGGTAAATGAAGCACTTTTGTTCAGTTATTTACAAGACCATTGTACAAAATTATGCAAGGTGACATTTTTTTTTTAAATCTTCATTAATCCCACACACGTAATTCAGGCCACCAATCCTGGGTAAGACAACAGCAGCCGCAAGAGCAGTGCTACCCACTGATATCAGCATGTGCAGTATATCTGTGTGTCCAAAGAATGGTATAGCTGCCTGTTGTTTGGGATTTGTAGGGGACATGCCCATTTTAATACATGCCATTAAGCTGCTATGTACCATCTCAGATAATCCCTAAAAGCAGAGTAGTTCATCTTGCAGACAAGCAGATATTGAAAAGACACACACTATCCAAAAATCATTGTCTCCAAAAATCCCCCCAGGGGTGGGGGGTGGGAGGGTTTCGATACCTGGCACATGGACTATGGTGATGTGTTGATGGAAAAGAGAAGTAAGAAATGACAAATCAGTATGCAGCTCAAGATATCGGGATTTTCGATTTCAGTTCTGACTTAATTTAAAAGAAGAGAGAAGAGGGATGCCTGATATAGCAACAGAGAGAGGAGAAGGTTCCATTTCGAGATGACAGGTCTGATGTATTGAAAGGACAGACTGTCTCCCAGGGTCCACCTGCCCATCCCTGGAACACAGAAGATCCAACTCCAATGCTGAGCAAAGAGAATGAGGAGAAGAGAGATGAAGCAACTTGTGCTCAAAGAAGTGTGGAGTCCTGAGCTGTATGCGTACAATAGACATCTACAACTCCTAAGAAGATGAGAGAGCTACTGTGTATTAAATCCAGCTTTTTGTTAATGCGCTCAGTGTCTCATGAGATCATACTATAATTTTTCTATTTGTACTCAAGAGCATAACAATAAAATTATTTATCATTGATAATTGGTTGGGGGGGGGGGGGGGGGGCAGATTTGGGGGTGAACTTCATGCACAGTTCATTGTGATTTCACAGAAATTTTACTGAGAGAGATAATCATAAAATGGGATAGAGAATGTCCAGTCCCCAAAGAATGATATCATTACATGCACTTTGTTTTCTCTCTCCTACAGTCCTAGACTTAAACATTATCAATAGCACTTGGCAGTGACAGTGTACCAATTTGCCCAGTACCAGTTTGACAATTCACTAACCATATTGCTCAGCCAAGTACTTTTCTGATGACTGGTGAAAGTACATGGTGCACATGTCAGTTAGCCAAGTGCTTGTCTGTCACTCTCAGTTCACCCTCTACTTCAGTACTTGCGATTATTACTATACCAACAGTCACTGCTGATTCAGCCACAACTGTCCTGTTAATATCAGTGAATGCACTGTCGTAAAACTGGGTCTGAGATTTCTTGATACATATCTATCTATATGCTAATAATTGTAATATAATAATTAATATATTACTGAGTCTAACTAGTAACAGTAACACATGCATAAAATATGTTACAGTTTGTAAGTTGTAATAGTGGATAATGCATACTCAGTGTTATTTGCCTATAAAATATATATGTATACATGTACATCTAGTGGTGATTTAAAAATACATGTTATGATAGTGATACATAATACAAACTTTTTATTATATCATGTTTAAGTACTGCACTTCAAGTTCAAGACATTTTCCTTGCTGTAGGACTTGCTAAATAAAGAATCTAATTCTAAATCTGATCATTTCCCACTTTGCACATCAACAATTCAAAAACTGAGCTGGTTATTTAGTCAGTCCTGGAATCAGCACTTAATATAACTTTAACAGTTTAAATAAGAATTTCTACTGTGACTAGTTTGAGCAGCTCAGTGGTGGAATGGCACAAAATTCCCATTTTGCTCAGAACACTCTGGACAGAGAGGCATTACTTACTCTTCCTGTTCCATATCATTATCAATATCATAAACAATGGACGGGACTGAAAAGTGAAATCCAAGAATGAGGAAAGGATTTTCTTTTCCCCCACCCAGTGTAAAACTAAGCTAGTACAACTACAAGTTCTGCGTAAAGTTCTCTTTTTTCCAGTTCATGATGCATGCAAAGGAAAATAAAAGACAACTGAAAGCATGAAATTTTATACAATTACTAATTAGCTCCATAAGTCTTAAAACCCTTTTTGTCTCCTGGAGCCAGTTTAACAGAGCGGTTATAACGCCATTTATGCCATCCTAAGCGATGGTTATAAACTATAACAGCGCAAAGTGATATTTCCGCGGCCAATGAAGCGGTTACAGTGGCTACCGACATCCTAATCACAGTCATAGTTTATAACACCTCCCCCCCACGCGTAAGCTACTCTGCGCTGGCGTTAGCTTGCCGCTGGGTACAAAATCAGCTGTTTGATACGAGATTCATAATGGCCGCCAAAAGACTTGTTTGGTACACGTGCACAATCCGACTCGTTAGAGATCGTAAATTTGGTGACTGAATAAAACCACTGCGTGTACGATGATCTAGGATTATTTCAGCGTTTGGTTTTTTTTGGACGCCGTGAGGTCCTTGAGGCAATCAATGAGTTTAATGATTTGCAGTACCCCACATCGACAAAGGGGAGTTCATCTGCTCTTGTTGGTGGCCGGAGCTGTACTTGCGTGTGTTTTATTGTACTTCTTTAGAGCCTTTTTTTTTTTTTTAGTTTGTTTTTGCATTTTATGGTGTACTCTGTGAAAACTGTAAGTCAGTGAAGCATTTTGAGCTCTTTTATTTTTTTATTATTATTTTTATTTTATTTTTTCGTTCCCCCCCCCCCCCACATGTCTTTTGTTGTTTTGCGGAAAATTGTGACTTTTTTTTAAAATAATTTATTTTACATTACTATTATTATTAATCAATGAAAATAATGATCGCTTTGCGGTTTTATGCAACAGGTACTTTTCAGCGTGTGACTGGACATTCATTTGGTGTCAGTTTGTAGCGGATGTGAAGGAAAATCCTAGGGGTTTCCAGTCACAGTTAAATATAGACGGCCTTACGCTATCACAGTTGTAACCAACAGCATTTTGTGCATTGTGGCCGCAATTTGGCGGGGCTGTCATAAATTCCAATCGTGCACATAACTATAACCGCGCAGTGGGTCGGAGGGCTTTCCACTAGCATAGCTTATAACCGTGTTCATTAAACCGGCTCCAGGTCCATCCCTACACACAAAGGTGACTGAGGCACTGACAAGTTTGCACAAGACACAGCTCGACAGACATTAGACAGTTTTGACTCAGAAGAATTGAAAAAGCCCCAGGCCTACCACATCCAGGTGTTCACACCTGGATAACAATCATAATTTACGTATAAAATTGAGTGCTTTATTGAAACCAACAGGTCGAGAACTCTGTCAAAGTGTCATGCAAAAAAAAAAAAGAAGAAAAAAGGTCTTCACAGAAACTGAGAAAGAACCATGGCCTTTATTCAGAATTATGACTTTGAATCCGGCCTGGGGATATAAGTTGTGGGAGCGAGTCTTTTCAGCTTTTGCGCAAATGTTTTACTATGAAAAGTTATCTAACAGAAGTTTACGAGTACTTACCTCATCTCCACATCAAGTTCAAGGACTACACGAACTGGTAGCTTTTTACTTTATTCCGTCTTGAACACTGTCCCAGATTTAAGCAAGGTTCCAAAACACGTCCCTAATGCTACCCTTCGCCCGGCCTCTCCCGAATTAAAACTAAAAGACAAAACCGGCATGAAAACTGAAACTGTGAAAGCGGAATCGCCTCGGCCGTGTCCTTCAGGCTTCCTGAACTTAGTTGAAGAACACGCTGCATGATGAAAATCTATCCACGCAGACCTTTTAGCATGAAATGAAAATAACGTAATCATTAATATAACCATATACAACAAATTGAAATAGGTGTACTTACTTTTTCATTCGCACTGGCTCTATTTTCGTCAATGAGACATTACTTTTGCGTCCGAGTGTCACTCAGCAACACTTTTGTCTTGCACCATGTGAAGTTTCACCATCGACTCACTGTCCAAATTTTAAATAGTTAAAACATCACTTTCAAAAACGCACACCCTGTCAATCCGAAAGTGTTGCTAAGGAATGGTTCAGCAGTCTCGTGCGCCTATTTTGTGCTCAAAAACAAATTACTTTGGACTGATTTTACTTCAAATTCAAGGCTTCGCCATGTCAGGGAGGGGAGACTACTTCTTCACATAATCGTTATGAATTGTAGCCCCTTGGAAATTTCAAAGTACGGAAACTGTGTGTTGCATTCTGCAGACTTCATTATTTCACGCGGGTTTGCATGGTATTAAATTAATGTTGGCACCGGTCTAACTTTGCCACTCGACGACAGTGTTCTTGTGCAAATGATACTTTTACTAGAGTCAACACCTGGGAGAGAAGACCATTTTTGGACCCTGTCTCTTGCTAGGGGTTCTTGGACGTAGACTGTTATAATCTAGTACACATTTTATATGACCTATCTTCAGTAGTTGTCATTATGTTACGTCAGTTTATGAAAGTACTGTTTAACTGCTATAATCTGACTGTAACAGTATTCACAGTACGTTTCAGTATTCACATAGCGGTAATGCCGATCACTGGAGTTAATGCGTGGGATGTTGCCTCTTCATTTCTGACTTCAGTTTCAGTGACACAATTCCCAGGGGGCGGGGTCGGATGCTATTTTATAAACTGCTACTGTACTAGCCTCGGTTTATGAAATCCTTCCTCCACCCGCTGCCATAACTGCAGGAGTGCCCCATCAGCTGCACACTGAGATACAGCAGAGTTTGGAGGAAGGGTGCCAAAAACAAAAAGCAATGCATGGAGTTGGACTACGAGTGTGGTTATGTTGCCGCTTAGTTTGAAGTGTTCAGAATGACAGATAAGAAAGGGATTTTTACCCGGCACATTCGACTTAAGTTTATTTAACTGTAATATGTGTATCAAATAATATTTTGTCATGCATGTTTGCACATACCATGTAACTAACAGGGTAGACTATTTCATATAAATTTATAACACCATCATTTTAATCAACACAGACTACGCTGACCCGGCAGCATGGCTTTGCTTGGCCCTCTGTCCATCTTCTTGTCGTCACTGACTGCCATTCCTCTGGCCTACTTGCTCAACCAGCTTAGTACCTTCAGGGATCCTCTCATCATCTTCATCGCTGGTGTTGTAGCTTTGACCTATGTTGTTGCTATTCCCTTCTTCGTGGTACGCAACAGACCACAGAGGGCAGATAACTTCTTTTATGGTAAGAGTTAATTACTTAATAAATAATACTGTTATTTTATTGCTGATTGGTTTAGGTGGAATACTTAAAAGTTTTGTGTTAAACTGCTAGTGCCATAACTCATTAACTGTTTTTGATTGATTTTATACAAGTTAACATATAAATCTAGATTGTTTGCTTCTGATTAGTATTGTTTGTTTTGTGTGTTGGAGATGAACCATTCAGCTGGTAAACTAATAATACATATTTATATATATTTAATAATTAATATATAGTAGCTGTCCCTATACTTGCTTCCACACACATACATTACATCTAGACTTATAGTTTTACCTTTTAATAGTTTTATATTCTTGATCTCTCTCTTAGTCTTAGTCTCACTGTCTCTTTCTCTGAGTCTCACTCATTCAGGACTCCCTCCCAACCTTTCTCAGCATGTTCATTTTGTTTTCTGCCCTGAACTTCTCATGTTTTCAAAACCATATATTTTCAGTGATGGGTATCTTCACCTTCAGCTCTGTTATTGACTTGGTGATTGCACTAGAGAATGATGGAATCATTGCCAACTTCATGGCCTTCTACCTGCGTGATGGGGAGCCTTACCTTAAGACAGCACATGGCACCATGATATCCTACTGGGACGGAGTAGCTCACTACGCCATGTACCTCATGATTCTGGCAGCTCAGAGCTGGAAGTGAGTGCCATCTTTGTGCGACCATTGTACCAATTTACCAAATGTTGAAATGAGGAGTGAGTGAAACGGTTCAACTTTGCACTAGTGTCGTTGGAATCAAGAGGTTGCCGGTTCAGATCCGTGGTTCGGGCAGTATTCTTCTCCCTACACCATTAGTCTCCTGATGGTGGGTTTTGCATCCTAGAACTGAGTAGAAGCTATGAATGTCTTATTAAGTAAATGAAACACACACACAACATATGTAAAGAAACTGTGTTGTGCTTTGCCTGCCAAAAAATCACACAGAGTATACGCATACATAGATCTATATGTGCACTATATATATATTGCATT
>OY757550.1:8698874-8762095 GCA_963584105.1 Alviniconcha strummeri
CAGGCACATAAACAAATAGCAAAACAAAAAAAATGCCATGAAAATTAAGTAACACCACAAGTATAACATATCAGGAACTGGTTCACAAAGTCATGCCTATAAACTGGGTTTGTAATTTAACTGGAAGGCATTAATAACAACAACAACAAAAATTCACCAACAAACTAAAAACAAACAACTTTAACACAGATTTGAGGATTGTTAACAGTATGGCCTAGATACTGAAAGTAAGTGTATAGAATGCAAACCACATTGTAATGATGTGTATCAAATTGATAAAGCTCCTTCAGGAATGGTTAGAACTGGGTGGGGGTGGTGGGGGGGATTGAAAAAGAAGGCAGTTGCCTTTTTTCGGCACTTGTGAGCCATTGTGGATTGAAAGATTAGTAATTTAGTACATTTGATGTGCATAGTCACTTAGTGTGCTTTTGCAGTGCATAGTGCTGATCAGTTTGAAGTTTATAGAAGAGAAAAAAAAGAAAAACCAATACATTTACTGGGAACTTTGATCTGATATGTGATTTCAGCCAGAGTTACCGTGATGTCGGTATGTACTGGGCAGCTTCCATTGGCCACAGCATGCTGATCCTTATGCCTGGCATCTTCATGGGTTGGTACATGCACAATTTCCCCAGTATTTCATTTTCAGCAGATAGAATTGTTATCCTTGTAAGTTTCATGCCCACTTTAAAATGAATATGGGTTCTTCTTCAGTGCTGGTCCTAGTTAGAGGGAATCAGAGGTCAAAACTGAAATAGCTTGCAGATTATCCCAATTAGGCTTGTTGTGTTCCACATACATCCTGTTTTAAGGCACAATTAAAAGAAAAGCAGCTAGGATCCCGACTGCAAGTTAGGGTGGCTTCGAACATGTCCAAGTGGAGAGCATAACGCATGTTTCGGTGTGACATAAAAGTATCATTATGTAAAATTTAGAATAAGAACCTTATTATTTCATAGAAAGGTTTTGAATAACAATCATTAGGAGTAACTAAGTGCAATTTTTAAGAGGGTTCATCCACTTGAGAGTAGAACAGCCTACCCGCAAAATTGTGACACTGAAACATGTGTGACATGGAAAGAAAAGTTTTTCCTTCAAGATCAAACAAACACCATGGATCATGAACAAGTATTTATTCTTGTTAGTTTTTGATGCTGTGGACATATTCCAAAGTAATATTGGAACACTTCCTCAACTTCGGATGTTCTTTAAATTGTAACACATGTTTCGTGTGACTTGTAACGCATGTTTCACATGACATTCAATAATCACTCAAGTTGGAAACTGTTAAAAGCATGTAGATTTTTTTTTTTTTTTTTTTTTTTTTCAGAGTATTTGTACACATTACATGTATATAAGCATTTGTTTTGAGTTTTACCCCCCCAAAAAATTAGTTTGACAAGTTTTGCTTATGTGAAGAAGAAAAAAAGGAAGAAAAAAAAAGTGATGTACTAGTAATGAAGTACTAGTAATGCTTACATGAATTGACTGAAACTTACCAGGAAAATTTAATCAATCATCTGTTCTCATACAAAACAATGACAACTTCAAGCAACTTTTATTCTGCAAAAAAACCCAGCTACATTTGACACCAGTCTGTAGTAGCTTAGTTTTGCAAGCTGATCAGCAGGCACCCAAGGGATGTCATCAGTTGCAGGGAACGAGAAGCTGCTCTGATTTTCACGCAGGAACTTTATCTGCACTTCTCCAGATGAAACCTTGTAGTCTAAAAGTAGAACCTAGATTTAACAGAGCCAACAAGTGAAATCACAGTACAAGTTGCAGTCCACAACACATCACATTCACATTTTGTTTTTCTTCCATGTCACCAGAAACGAACGTTATGTTTTGATCAATTCTTCTCTCCTTGTTCATGGACTGAGAAATAATTTGAAATGACTGCAACCATTAGTTTGTTTTTGATCCTACATATGCCTACTTTTTGGTAATTGTGGTTCCTAACCATGAAATAATGATTCAGCGAGAGACGTATGTTTCATGTGACGAAACGGAGATGAGCCTGCAAGAGGGTGCATCGAACACATTGAACGCTGTATTTATAAATAAAGAGTGCTACTGTATAAAATACTAGTCTGAAATGATCAAGTAACTATAACTGCTTGGAATTTCACCTACCTGCGTCATTGGTAGCCTCCAAATTGGGTGAAATTGTGTGCTAGCAGACAATGATGACAGCCCAGCGACGCATGTTTCTCCTGCGTCAGAGCGTGACGCGCAGTGGTAAAAATTCCCATTCACAAATTCCATGCGTATCACATGACACAATGTCATCAATGTGTGTGTCGATGCCCATGGTACATTTGAAAATCATGGTTAGAAGATTTTTTTCTTTGTTTGATTTGTTTCGCAAATTTTTGTTTTTGCCGTTACGGATGTTTCACCCATGATGCAAAATTTTCATGGCACTTTTAATGCATTTTAGGAAATAATAATGGCAACTTTGGTGTTCAAATCTCGGCATCTATAGTGCTTTGTTATTTATAGCAACAGTGTTTTCCCCGGTTCACATCATTGATCTTGTGCAAGTTGGAAGTGAACGCGTATTTCATGACGTGACAGGTCATGAAACATGCGTAATGCTCACTTTCAACCATCATTATTGTACACAGACATACTCAGCAGGCCTGAAATTAGCTTTCTGGTGCTTTTGCATGTTGCAACTTTGCAAACAAATTAGATATGTCTGAATATTTTTGTCTGGTATGAAGTAGCTTCCAACACAAGCAGTAGGGTATCGCCATTCCCATTTTTGGCCGCCATTTTTGCGTGACATGGGAGCATATTTTGCTAACAAAAAATAAACAAAATTTTTTTTCTCCACCATATTGCTCTCATTGCTTCTTGGGTGTATAACAAAGGGAATTTTCTCCATTTGGTGTGGAAAAAAGGAACTGGTTTATAACAAAACTGTTGCAAAGTGAGTGACTACCAATTAGGACCAGCACTGAAGAAGAACCCATATAGATTGTTACCCTTGTAAGTTTCATGCCCACTTTAAAATGAATATAGATTGTTATCCTTGTAAGTTTCATGCCCACTTTAAAATGAATATCTTGCTGAAGGACTGTTTTATATGATATCAGGAGTGAGAAAGAGATCTGTATGCTTTATCAGTGCTCGATGCAAGGTGATCTGTAAGTAGGCATCAGTTGTGTTAATACTGTTATGATTAGTGTGATGGTTACTAGGTTAGCGTTTTCTGAGCTGAAAGGCAGTGCCAGTTGTGTTAATTTTGTCATGGGTAGTTTGTTGGTTATTGTCTTCTAAGTGATCTTCACCCGGATGCAAACTGCATGGTTGGCTGGGCATTTATAATGATAAAAATAGATTTAAGCACACACACCCTACCCTGCAGCTCAAAGCGCTGAACCAACAAACGAACAAAACAATATTTTTCTTATAAATCAGTAAATGATCAGAAAAGAGGCATCACTTGTGTCAATATTATCATGGTTAGCATGCTGGTTAGTGTCCTGTAAGAGCTGAAAGGTGTCAGTTGTGTTAGTAATTAGTGTTATGTTATGGTTAGCATGCTGGTTAGTGTCCTGTATGAGAAAGATGCCATTTTTATTTTATTTTTTTGTACTGTCATGAATAGCTTCCTGGTTTAAACTGTTATCCAGAGTTACCTTCAACTAATGCACCAACGCTTGACACTCATCATAGTTCAGGAACTGTGTGAGAGTTGAGGTGGCCGTCCTGGGCTGTCCGTCCTAGCGAGCCTTCTAGTTTTTGTAGATGTAAAGCTATATGTTGAACCGTGCTTCGGCATTGGTCTCAGCTTGTCCCTAATATGTCAGCCGACATCCAAGGACATTAAGCAACACTACCTACCAACACTGACACTGTGTGACAGAGCCCTCAAGTTGTTATTACCATGTTAACGTAGAACAATTCTTATCATTAGTGATAAGGTAGTGTGATTTATTTCATAGTCATCATTCACTCAAGCAGAAAAACGTGTGTGCTACTTTGATTATTGTACAACAGCTTTGGTGATTATTGTACAACAGCTTTGGTGATTATTGTACAACAGCTTTGGTGATTCATGTTTTTATCCATGACCTGAAAGGGGATCCAAACAGCTTTGATGCATTTTTTTGGTTTTTCTTTTATAGGTAGTCATGGCATCCGATGGCCATGTCTCCTGAACCTACCTTACATCATTATTCCATTCTACTATGGGGCTAAGCTGCTTTTTCAGG
Organism: Alviniconcha strummeri; assembly: GCA_963584105.1. Lineage (NCBI taxonomy): Eukaryota > Metazoa > Mollusca > Gastropoda > Provannidae > Alviniconcha > Alviniconcha strummeri. The sequence continues at coordinate 8,703,101 of OY757550.1, forward strand.
GGCGCCCTGAAGAGGAACTCGGGGTACACTTTTGATCACTTTCTGTCTGATTTTTAAAGATAACTCTAAGACAAACATGCCTGCCAGGAAAAGGAAAAGATGAAAACATACAAGGTTAAAATGAAAAGCCATTTCTGTAGACAAAGTACAGAAAAAGCACACATTGTTGGTGCATGTTGCCTCACAGAGACTTGGTTACATGACAATGATTAGAAAAAGGAAAGAAAAACAATGACCAAACTTTTCTTAGGCAGTTTGTGATACTCAACATTTAACATAACTGCAACCATACACATGTTGACATGCACACACACACGCATGCACGCACGCACGCACACCACCACACACGCATACACACAGACATGCGCACATGCTCACTCAGGCACCCCCCCACCACCACCACCAACACATACACCACACACATGCATACACACAGTTCTTGGTTTAACTCAAATGTGCAGTCCTCAAATTTTGCATAATTCTTCTCTTTTTTTCCCCCACCAAGGTTCCACAGACTTTAAATTCCAAAGCAACCAGTATTTGGAGACGTCCTTTGGATTTCTTCTTTGTCCTGTATTTCCTTGGGGCTGGCAGTCTGGCTGTGCTGCGATTTATTGTAAGTCTGTGCTGACAGCTGTTCCATCATTCTTCATGTCCTATGATGGTTTCTTCTTTGTCCTGTATTGCCTTGGGGCTGGCTGTTTGGCTGTGCTGCGATTTGTGCTGACTGCTGTTTCATCATTCATCTCCTATGATGACTTCTTGTTTGTCCTGTATTTTCTTGGAGCTGGCTGTTTCACTGTGCTGCGATATATTGTAAGTTTGTGCCGACAGCCGTTGCATGTCTTTTGATGGTTTAAATTAAACACATTTATATGATCGTATCAGAAAACTGTCACCAGAGACTGCCAGCCAGAAATAACTTTTTCAGAGAAAGTATAAAGGATCGTGAGATGCCTGTCCCCTGAGCACTTCAGCCAGTCAGAGCTGCACAATTAGTATAGTCTGTATGCAACACCCAAAGAATGACCACCATGGTTTCATCACAAGCATAGCTGCTAGCAACAGAGTGAAAGAACCCAACCTTTGAAATCTGTAAGAGCACGTGTTCAGCGATGACAAGAAATAGCAGCTGCAGTCAAATGAGGAAAGTTACAATCATTTGAATTCTGAATTAGACCAAGGTAAGTGTGCATTGCACCAGTCAATACAGTACCATATTGTGGTGAGATTGTTTGAATGCTGAATCAGATTCAGGTCATTGTGCATTCCACCAGTCATTTGGAAGTAAGTAGCACAATTTTCCACAAGGTCTAGAACAGTGGCTGTGTTTTTGGAACACTGTGGCTTAATTTGATGTTTTATTATAGTAGTTAATCCATGAGGAGAAAGAGATGGGGAAAGGATCACCGTGCTGAACTGTGTGGTCCAGACTGATTCCAAGTGTGTGTCACACAATTTTGTTGTTGTGCTGTCGTATTTATCCAGATTGATTCAGAGTGTGTCACACAATTTTGTTGTTGTGCTGTGTCATATTAAATAAGCGTTATGTGCTGTCATATTAAATAAGTGTTATGTGCTGTGTCATATTAAATAAGTGTTATGTGCTGTGTCATATTAAATAAGCGTTATTTTTAACCTTTCATGTGTTTTAGAATTCTAGAGTCATCCTTGTTTCAGGGTTGTTTTTGTGTTTTTTACAATTTAATAGCTGATTATTTTACAGTGAAAGTCCTCTTTAAAAGTGTTCTGTTGGGCAGCTTTAAAGAGAGCAGCAGATTTTATCTAGCCCTATCACAAGAAAAAAAAACTAGTTTCTGGACCTCAAGGGTTGTTGTAAAGCAAGGGATTCAATATTTTCAGCAGTTTTTTTCTTTCTTTCTTTTTTGTATTTTTTTTTGTATGGCACTGTTATTGTGGGGGTTTGGGGGTTGTTGTTCTCATTTTGTTCATTGTTGTGTACTGCTCAGTTTCAGTGACACCAAATCCATTTTAGGTTGAAAACATGATGTTATCTGTGGAGATGCTGTTGATAATCAATACTGCTTTATTCCCTTGGACTGAATTACAGGCTGCTTTTGGAGGTAACGTTCCTTTGGCCAAGTCCTACCTGCAGAATGTCGAACCGTACCTCAGTGACACATCGTGCTTCTCCAAAGTTCAGGTACTTTAGATGGGCAGGGATGCAGCTCAGTTAGTGGAGTGATAGGTCCAGCTTGCTGCTGATGCAGGTGCCACTCCCTAGTGCAGCAAGGGACTTTTTGTCCCCAGAACCAACTTTCAGCACACAGAGATTCTCATACGGTGTTTGCACAGCCCCAGTGTGCAGTCATGTTTGTTAACATCTGTTTGGATGTTAAAAAGCCAAAGCATTGTCAGCCATAGTATTGTTTGAACACATGGCGATAGAGCTCACACTTGGTCAGCACTCTAAGACAGAGTATGGCAGTGGAATTGAAAATGGTCACAAATGCAATTCATCGTTGTTCATACTTTTTTTTTAGGCTGTTTGGATTATTTAGTGTGACTTGGTTGCACATTTGCAATATTTTTTATATTTGATCTCAGCTCCTAAGTATGTCTTGCTGTGGCAAGTAACACACACGAACACACACAGTGAAAGTTGTGTGTGGATTGCAGATGATGGTGTGTGTGTTCTACTTCTTCCCCTGTTACAGTAGCACACAGTAAAACTGATAGTGAAAGTTGTGTGTGGATTGCAGATGATGGTGTGTGTGTTCTACTTCTTCCCCTGTTACAGTAGCAAACAGTAAAACTGATAGTGAAAGTTGTGTGTGGATTGCAGATGATGGTGTGTGTGTTCTACTTCTTCCCCTGTTACAGTAGCAAACAGTAAAACTGATAGTGAAAGTTGTGTGTGGATTGCAGATGATGGTGTGTGTGTTCTACTTCTTCCCCTGTTACAGTAGCAAACAGTAAAACTGATAGTGAAAGTTGTGTGTGGATTGCAGATGATGGTGTATGTGTTCTACTTCCTCCCCTATTACAGTAGCAAACAGTAAAACTGATAGTGAAAGTTGTGTGTGGATTGCAGATGATGGTGTACCTGTTATACTTCCTCCCCTATTACTCAGCTGCTATCTATGGCTTGCTGTGGCCAGGACATACCTGGATGCTGGACTGGTCTTTGCTGCATGCAGGGGCTGCTGCACAGGTAAAGCTGGGGTGAAGGGAGAGGGGAATGGTGGGGGGGGGGGGGGGGGGGCATTTGTTTGACCCACTGGGAATTTGTTTCATGCGAAGTTCAGGTGCTGAAAAAAGCTAGCTGCGGCTTGCTGCCCAGCCTTGCAACCAGTTCCTGATGTAGAGTCAAGTTCAGAATCCCTGCTGACACCAGTCATTATGACATATCCCTTTACCACATTCAGTGATTGTGTTATACATTTTCAAACTGGTGTGACATCTGCAAGGTGGTGAAAGTGGTTTACAGAAACCTGTCAGGTAATCACTGTAACCAGTCAGGTACACAGCCATCCATGCTACTACTACAGCTGTGCTATCAAACACCCAGTTCCCTTCCCTGTTTAGAACATGCACGCCCACACACACACGCACATACGCACACACACACACACACACACACACACACACACACACACACACACACACACACACACACACACTGACACTCATAGAAACACATGCACACTGACACTCATAGAAACACATACACACATGGACCAACACATGTATACACACACACACACACACACACACACAGAGGGACACAGACACTGACACACACAGGGACCCACACACACACACTGACCAGCACACACACGCACAGGATGCCAATGCACTCTCTCCATGTGCTGCATTTTAAAACAAAATTTTGTTTTGAGAACTGGTCAAGCAAAATCACAGCCAGTACATCTGACTGATTGCTGATTTGTTTATGGCATATGCTGATTTAACATGTAAAATACCAGGAATTACTGGTTAATGCAAACCCTGTACATTGCTGCAGTCTTATAGCTGAACCGCGGACAGGTACTTAGCCCTTTTAGCCCTTTTTGAACAGGACTTTGGAGAAATGACTAACAGAAATGCAGTCACAGTGATAATGTTTCATCAGAGAGATAACAAATACAGCCTTGACAATGCTTTTTCAGGGTGTAAATAAAAGATACAATCATGATGATTTCAAGGCATCCTGAGATATATAATGAATATGGTCTGGATGATGAGTTTCCAGGGGATGACGAACACAAATACAGTCATGATGGTGATTTTCTAGGGGATGAATAGCAAATGAAGTCACGCTGATGATTTTCCAGAGGACAAATAACAAATGCAGCTATGCCCTTGCCATGCCTTAGGATAATAAATAAAAATGAGATTCACACTAATTTTCCAGGGAGTAAATATAAAAATGTAGTCATGGTGATAAAACAATTTCCAGGATGATTTGCCAGGGGACCGTTAACAGAAAAGAGTCACAGCGGAGATTTTTTCCCAAGGGACTGTTGCTTAGTGTTTTCTTTTGTACTCTTGTTTCAGGGCCAGTTTTCTCACATCGGAGCCTCATTCCACTATCGCACACCCTTCTCCTTCCGCGTGCCCCAGCACAGTTACTCCCGCCTCTTCTTTTGGCTGGTCAACGGCAGCTTGCTGATTGTGCCGCAGATCCTTGCCTACAGGTGCCTCAGCTACCCTAGTTTCTTTGTTGCACCTGCTGCAGCCACTGTGAATAACAGCGAGCAAAGCGTGACGCAAGGGAGCAGACAGAAGAAGACGTCATGATCGGGCTGTCACCAAGTTTTAGTGTCAGTGGGATCTTACCCAGCAGTCAGGTCCACCACAATATTGCCATAGAAAAAGGAGCAGAGTTACCTGGAAGCATTGTTTGTATGCAAGCTGTATGTGAACGTATGAAAGAGATTCAAGATTCAACTAAATTATAGAATGTATGGTGTTGTGGTTAAAGGGAGACAATTTAAGGTGCCCGTCAGTTTTTAGTTTGTTGTTTTGAGCAGTATTTGCTGCACAGCTTTAAAAAAAACAAAAACAAAAACTAGGCAAGACATTTTTTTTTTTTTAATGGGCCATGAAAGTCCTTGAAATGTAAGTTTGGTCTCCCAAACCCTGTTAATTTTCCCCCCAAAGATTTTTTTCTAAAAACAACAATATGACAATAATTATGTGGAAAGGGTGCTGGGGGAATAAGTCAGTCATTTTGTCTTAAGCAGAATTCACCTTCAAGGAGTTTGTCCTAAAGATGGTTTTGCTGTTCATGTATGTAATGTCATTTGCCTTGTCAAAATGTAGGTATGAATGCCTTTAGTTTCCCACAAAATGAGTTGAAAGATAAACTGTTGAGAAACTAAAATGCTTTTGCTCTTTAAGAACAAAAAAACAAAAAATCGAAAACAAATCTGCATGCTATCACCTTACAGCAGTGTCATTTTCACAGCTCTGTGTAAAGAGAAGCTGATCCCACCTTATGAAAATCCACCCACTTTTAGACTTAACAGCGTTGGAACAAAGGAAAGAAAAGAATGCATTCTGTCCATGCTGCACTGTTACTCTATTCAGAAGACCTGGGGCGCTTGGAATATATTACTTTAAAGAACACAAAAGTTCTGCTTGATGTATATAATAAATTGATTGGTTTTTTTTTCTTCCTCCAAGTGTTCTGAGGTCCCAAAGTGTTTTCTACAGGCCTCTGAAACAAGATCACAATTTATGTTAGTGACCCTTTTTGTTGAAAACCAGCGTTGTTTTGGTGATTTCTCTGTGATGCTGCAGACTGTGGGAGAGAACTAGCTGTGGAAATCAGGGTTGTGATAACCTCTTAAAGGAGCTAGCCTTCTCAAAACTGGTTTTGTCTAACAAGCACAAGAGCTGGAAAAGAACATGAAAACAGACTCAAAAATTAAGGATTCGTTATAAAATGCCCAATAGGTTTTATGTTGAATTTGGGGGATAGCAACTAGTAACGGAAAAATGGGGGAGACGAAAAAAAAATAACTTAAAAATTAAGGATTTGTAAACACCCAGTATAAGTTTCAGACTGAATTTAGAAGAAAAAGGATCTCAGTGTGCATAATATGTGCTCATGTCACATGAGGCCAAACAGTCAAGGTACATGCATCAGGCCAGCTATTATGCGTAAGTGTGTTACGTACACCCATGCTATGGTGGATCCTGAAAATCATCACTTATGAAGCTCACTTTTTGTTTGTTAATTCAAGCATAGTTCAGGAGCTGTGTGAGAGTTGAGGTGGACGTCCTGGGCTGTCCGTCCTAATGAGCCTTCTGGTTTCCGTGGACGTAAAGAATTATTGAACCGTGCTTCGGCATTGGTGACAACTTGTCCCTAATATGTCAACTGACATCTGAGGACATTAAGCCTCAATTCATCATCTTGTTAGTTCGACATAAAATCAAACAGGGCATTTTAAGACAACATTCTGAGCATTTATTTTTGTTTTTATCTCTTTCATCCACTCCTGAAAACTCACTTTAAAAAGGCTAATTCCTTTAAAAGGAACAAAACAACGGGGTTCAGAATCTGACAGTTGACAACTTGTTGCAGCACTTTTCATTGGTGTTTTTGTTACAGTATTGTTTTTGTGTAAACGAGATATGTATTAGTTGTTACCAAGGATTCAGATCACAGGCAGGTGATGCGTAACAAAGGACTGTGCCGGATTTTTTTTTTTTTTTAAAGAAGTTTCCTGAGAAACCACTATGTTATTTTTTAACTGGGAGCTACATGAACAGAGTGTACAGATTCACTGGCAACAGACCTCGAAACTGGGAAATCTGTTGAATCTTACTGAAGAAAATAATGGTGTGTTCCATAACCTTTGGATTATGAGATGATTTTTTCCCCTCAGGCTTGACCCCTGCACTTTGACAATGCTTCACCTGGAATTAAAACTTGGCATGTATGCTTCTTGAAAGACCAGCATTGTGGACTTGTGCAGAAACCACAGTTGCCTTAGCAAACTGATCTGCCTGCTCGACAGAACTGATGAATCACACAATTATGAAAATAGGATTTCAGATCATCACTAGTCATACTGATAGTGCATTGTAGAGTTAATGGAAAACACACCACATTTTAAATATATATGTCATTTGAAAACAAATGTTGAAGATGACGATGGCCCCATCTTCAGTTTCATTTATCATCACATTTGAACCAAGTCCTGTGGACTGGAACTGGATTGACCAAATGTTTAACTGCCAGCACTTTTACCTTGTGCTTCTGGGGCTATAGGTCTCCAGGACTTAATGCTGCATTAAGCATTGGGATCAATTCAAACATTTTGTTTGGGTAACTGAACTTGTCACTTTTCTGCTTCACTTAAAATGTATTTGACATTTTCACTATTTTGAATTTCATTTGGCTTACAAATAATGGTTTTGAATCCAAATTTTGCGTGACCAGTACCAGTTATGAAGGAAAGTAAATGATTTTGTAACTTAAAATGGGGCTTGTTTAGACTTCTCATGGTTGACATGTGAATTTTGAAAATGTCAGCCAAAGAAAAATGTAGAAACCTTAGAAAATAAATCAGATCTTGGATTTGAAAATACATAAAGTAAAATCAGATTCAAACAAGACTTTGTGTTACAGATAAGAATTTGGTGGTTAAAAAACAAACAACAAAAGCAGCCCAAGCTACCAGATTTTATAAGGACAGTGTTACAATAGTAATGCACAATTATTTTGTGTGAGATTCTGTTTGAAGAGAAGAGGTGCCGGTGTTGCAATCATTATCACTTTGACCTGACATGCAGTTGGCACAGGTTTCACCTATCTCAAGACATATTTATATATACTTGCATGTATTTTTCCCCCTCTGGTGGAATAATGGACATCCTCTCTGGCCTCTACTGACTCATAAATGATCAGCGACAGCTGTTTGGGAAGATCACTTGCAACAGACTGGTGTACATGTATGTGCATATCCAATGAAAGTGTCACCCTCGTCAGCTTTGGTCTATCTGGGTAAGTATGAGTATCAGCTTCACAGCTTGGGAAAGGATAGATTTTTACTTGAACCAGTGGGGGGAGGAGAACCTACATATATGTATTTGAACAAGAAGGTACCCAGGGTACTGCAAAACTGCAGTTGTGAGATTCAGATATTGTGTTATACCTCTGCCAAGTATTTTACTCTTGTTAAGCTATAGGTATTATCATTGAACCGTATTGGCCATTCTTTGATTGCATTTATGTGTTATGTACAGTTTTGCTATGAAGAAAGCTTGTGAAAGAAATGGCGTGTGCCATAACAAGGTATGTATGGAGAGCGTCATTCACTGCCTTTATTTCACAAGGGAAGGATGGAGGTGGGGATATGAAATCACAACAGACTGAGTTACATTAATGTTATTTTTGCTAGTAAACCACATTGTCACAATATGACTTTTGAAATACTATAGACTGCATGATAAATACCTACTGGTTTACTCAGGCAGCTACATCGCATGATAGCTGGTGGTTTACCCAGGCAGCTACATCGCATGGTAGCTGGTGGTTTACTCAGGCAGCTACGTTGCATGATAGCTGGTGGTTTACCCAGGCAGCCACGTCGCGTGATAGCTGGTGGTTTACTCAGGCAGCTACATCGCATGATAGCTGGTGGTTTACTCAGGCAGCTACATCGCATGATAGCTGGTGGTTTACCCAGGCAGCCACGTTGCATGATAAAATGTTAAATTAATATTTACCCAGGCAACCATTGTTTTTGTGAAAATAAATTGTAAATGTAGTCTGTAACCCTCACACAGTTAATGGGCAACTGTTTTCTAGCAAGTCTGCTCACTTTAAGGGTGAATGAACTTTGTTGAGTATTTATGCTGATATCTGTATTATGGATGTTGAATATTTATACTGATATCTGTATTGTGGAACTGCTAAATATTGAACTTGAACATTAGACTTTCAAGAAAATGTAACCATTTGAAAGGAAACCAGATCATTTTTTGTTTTTCTGTTTTTATTTGTAAGTGGGGAGTGTTAGTAATTGAATTTAAGGTCCTGTCAGGCGCTCAGGATCACCTTATGGTGACTGTGGGAGAGAGTTAACTATTGTGTAAATGTGCTGACATGTAAAATATGACTGTTTTGATATGATACAATTCATGGAGTGATTTCTTTCCTTGGTGGTCTCACGGACTGCAAGTCTATAGTTAAGATGTGTCTTTGCATGACAGAGTTTGATCATCCTGAGGTGGCCCTGCATGGTTGACAGGATGCTAAAACCCATTTACTAACTGACTAGTCAGCCACATGTAGATCTCAGGAACTTCTCAGTATTTTAGAAAAATTTGACTCGCATTACTTCAAACTGCTTAATATAGTGACCTGTTCAGTTTGTCTTCTTTCTTTCCACTTTCATTGACTCTTTACCATTGTCAAGTTCGAGAGTGGCAATACATGTGTATCTGCTTGTCCTGTGCCAGTAGCACATATTGAATCAAAAGTGAGCTTTGTGTTATCCTAATTCTGCAGCTTAGAACTTCACCCGTTGGTCAGTTCATATTTGGTTGTACCAGGGGTACCATGGGTGGAGGAAAGGTCCTGGGCTCAGAATCCTGAGCTTCAGAATCTTGACAGTTTTGGTCACAAGAGAAGCTGCTGATATGCATTACCTATGTACCCAGATGGACGAGAAAGCTTTGAAAGAGATGGCTGGTTTTGTTTTTACATTGAATGTTTCTTTTTGAATTGTTGGTCTGTGTTGCACCTCACCCGTTTCACTTGCATCAAAAACTTCACATTTTATGAAGCTGGCCAACATACCGAAAAAGTGTTGTTGTTTTGCGTGTGTATGTGTCAGTTTCATTTTCCCAGAGTATAAATTGATGTAGCATGTGTTTTTCTTTTTATATGTGAGAAGATTTTTTCTTCCATAATGCTTCTTTTTTTTCCCCTTCTTTTTTACTTTTTTCTTTTTTTTTCCTTTTTTTCTTTTTTCTTTTTTTTTTACATAAAAAGTATGCAAGCTTTGTACTTATGAGTATCCCTGCTGTGGACTTCTTGGTTTATATTTGCTATTGCAAAGATTATGAAATGTTTATAATGTGTATGAGAAATGTGCTATGTGGAATAAATTCAAAGTGGAAACATTTCTGTTAAGACCCATGTGAATGAAATGTTCTAGCTCACTGGATCAGTGGTCATAAATACACAGAAAACCCACATTTTTGTATGCAGAATAAACCCTTATCACACAAATGCTCAAACCCCATATGTTGTTCATAGTTCAGGAGCTGTGTGAGAGTCAAGGTGGACGTCCTGGGCTGTTTGTCCTAACGAGCCTTCTGGTTTCCATGGACGTACAGATTTATTGAACCGTGCTTCGGCATTGGTCACAACTTGTCCCTAATATGTCAGCTGACATCTGAGGACATTAAGCAACACTTCACCACCCCATACGTTTACACAAAAAAATCCAGATCTGTTTGAGTCTATGACATAATGTGTTTTAATTAAAGGCTTTAAGCAGTCTCTTGTTCGCTCTGTCTCTGTCTCTCTGATGTGTGAAGCTGGTTGTTAGATCATTATCAACTTTGAAAGCTGCCAAGCCAGGGGTGGGTGACATCAGCTAAATGAGGTCAGTGGTAGTTCACTGCCTATGTCAGTTTCAGGCCACATTACTAGTTTCCTGCTGTTCATTTGCACGCAAGGCTGACCACATTTCACAGTACAGCATAATGTCGCAAAAGACAAGGCAGAAAACTATTTAATTTTATTTTGTAGTTGTGATGATAGTTTTAAACCCCTTCCTTCCACTAGTTCTGAGCTGGTTGACAATAGGCCGCCTACGCAAGAAGGTAACCAAACCAGCCAGGAATCTGCAAGTGCCAGCCAAAATCTAAACAGGCACCAGTGAGAAATGTTGACTGCCATGGAGGGTCCCAAGCTCAAGGATACTGAAAGTAGAGCTGTTATCTGTCAGGCTTGCACAGAATTCTGCAATAGGTGCGAGAGCCAGAATTTTAAGTCGATAAGTGCGGGATTGTTCATAAAAAAAATACTGTTACTGACTAGTGAGTGTGTTTAGCATCATCTTTGGTTGTATGCATTGACATTGCATTTGCTGCATGCAAGTTCAAAAAAAGGTTTGTGATTCCTGTGGATTATATTTGATTTGATCTTTGACAGACAGTACTGGTAGCAACATGCTATCCGATTGTTGCAGTATCTTTCTCTGCATACCATGCATAACAAGACAGAGCATTCAACAATGATTTTGTTGACATAAAGGAATTCTGCAAATCAACTCTGTCTCTCTTGCTGTATGACCGCTATAAATCTGGATGTTGCAACAAGATACGGAGAAATAATTCACACACATCATGGGAATGAAAACATATGGTTAGTTTTAGGAACGAGCATTCTTAAAATGCTTTGGTCTATAAGTAGACAAACCAAGAAAAAAAATCAAATGAAGGATAGTTTTAAAATGGCTCATTTATTTTATTGTGGCTTTGCAAACTGCCTTTTTTCAGTAATGATTAGTGGGACTCTGGCTGTACAAAACAGCATCAAATGTCCTAGCTTGCCTGTTGCACACACCACCTTTAGATATATATGGCCACACTCCTGTTGCCTGAGGAACTCTATCAAGGAGGCAACAAGTAACTGTCAGGCCTGCTGTGACTCTTTGTGGTGTTTTCTGTAAACAGCCCCACTGATCATTACTGACAAGAAGTTAGGGCTTCTTTTTTTTCTCTCCTTCTTTTCCCTCTCTTCTTTTTGTTGCAGGAGATCAGACCTTTTTGTCATGGCCAGTGATGGACATATTTCTTAGTTTGTTATTTTGCATGCAATTAACAATGTCTTTGCTCTCTCTCCATTGTTCTCTTGCTCTTTCTCTCCTTGCCATTTGCTGTTTTGTAATGTCCTGTTAAAAAGTGTGCTTTCTGATTTCTTTGTGTAATTGATATTGATCTTTTTTCCAAGCACTGGCCCCTACTGTCTCTCTGTGAGTCTGTCTCACATTGAATCATAGTGTGTGTGTGTGTGTGTGTGTGTGTGTGTGTGTGTGTGTGTGTGTGTGTGTGTGTGTGTGTGTGTGTGTGTGTTTGTGTGTGTGTGCAGGGGAGCTGATTGTCAGAGACTATTGCGCTTAGGAAATTCGAGTTACTGCCCTTGTGTCAGCTCGAAAGGCGGCCGGCAGATTTAAACATAGCTGCCATTTTTCTAGTATTTCTGGGAAACCGCACGATAAAAGCTGGGTATTATGGACTTCGTGGTGCTTGCAGTCGTCATTGCGACGTCTCTGACATCATTGCCGGTGGCATTCGTGATGAACAAGCTAAATGTGGCGAAAGATGCACGCTTCGTGTTTGCGGCAGGTGCCCTTTGTCTGGTGGCCGCAGCGGCGGTACCCGCTTGGTTTCTCCGACGCCGATACCGCCATGTCGACTTCATCATCTACGGTGAGTTGGTGACGTAGCCGAACACACACAAAAATTAACGGCAACGTAGGTACTAAAGTATGATCGCGTGCAGCAGTCAGTGCTGTCTTTGTCTGGATCTCTGCTTCTGCTTTGATGGGGAAGCGTCTGTGACCTACTTTCGGCTGGTTCCTCATCTTTTTATTTTTAGTGTTAGATCTACTCTTTGTGTATGTACATTTGTAGTCTTCATTGCTACATTTAGTGGTTACTAGAAGTGTGAGGGACTTTACGGGGTTGCGCTATATTGTTCATAATGCAGCTGTAGCTATGCATTAGTACTTTTCTACCGTCACCACAGGCAACTGGTGCCCGCTTTTTCATGCAAGGGAGGTAATAGACCCCCATCACTCCTCCCCCGCCTGCCCATGTTCTCAGACCTTGCCCTGCCCCCACTCGGGAGGACATTCTTTACAGCCATCAAAGAGCAGCCATCATATCATTGAGAATGGGGGGAGGGGGAGTAATAATAATTAAAAAAACAGCCGGGCAGGCAAGATACGAGTTACAGTTAGTGTTACAGTGTTAATCATTATGAAGCCTAGTGGCAACAGTGGTTCACCAGTATTTGTAAACTGTAGTATTAGTAGTAAAGTAGGCTACTAGTACTACTGTACTAGTACAGTATTAATAATATAGTAGTAAGCAGGTAGGCCTAGGTTCAACCACTCTGGGTCACCTATCTTCAAAAGCTGCAGTTTATGGATGCAGTCTGTGATGGCCCCTCTCTGTTAGTGTTACTGCTAATAATACTAGTTTTAGTGTCAGTGAAACATTAAAATAGCTTTTACTATAGCAACACTATATTTCTCATTCTCCTTATCAATATCACTTGTACTGTGTGTTACTGTTATTATGCTATGGTGCCTGCCAGTGCCTCTCTGGTCAAGAGATGAGCTACTGTAGTGTTAATCAGGCACAATATTAAATTAATTAATATCCCTTTTTTTATATCAGCATGTCATTTTGAGCCATTGAGTTGACATCCATCAGATTGGATCATAAATTTAGCCGGAGATGAACACTAAACCGTTAATGAATATTGATACACATGAAAACGTGCAAAGGTCTGAATTATGTCTAAGACTTAGTCTAACTGTCCAGCACCCAGTGGCAAGACTGTATGTTTGGGATTTTTTTTCTCAGTGTGTAAAATCATGTCTTAAGTTAATTGCATGTTGGTCACTTTCAGCTGAAGTATTGAATCCACATTTAGTAGCCTTAGCAGTAACTTCTCTTTATTATTTAATATTTTATAAGTAACAGCACTTCCTGGAAAAGCAAAAGTTGCATGTCAGTTGTCATGATGGCAGCTGTAGATTGAACTGCACATAGGTAGTTAGGGATTTACGTCTTTTTTGACTCTTCAGTAATACATGTGCCTACCACCATTAACTGATCCAGTAAGCAAGAACTGCTTGGAGATGAGATCTTCCTGTGTTCTGATGTCTAGTAAAGTAGTATTGTAGTAATTGGATCTGTCTTCTTCTTTTCTTTTTCTTCTTCTCTGTGTGCAGTGTGTGTGCCTTCTGTATTTTCAGTCAGATGAGAGGGAGTATATTATATATAATACCAGAATTGGTCTGCCAACATAGTAAATCTGTTTATAATACCAATAGTTCAGTACTATGTGCAGGCAGGCCAAGCGATAACAAGTTCTCACACATCCCAGTGCAATCTGAATGCATGTGATGGACTTTATAAAAAAAAAAAGATAAAAAAAGAAAGAAAGATTTTTAGAAGAGATATGACTATGACAGTATGAGATTCAAAGGGTCCCCAAAAAACTAACATTTTACCCCAAGTCCCAAAAAACTAAAGCTGATCCTTTTAGCTACACTTAAAAATATTTGAAGAAAAGGGGCAGCAGAGCTGATTAGCACTGTTTGGCTGTTGTGAAGAATTTGCCACTTACATCAAGTTACACTGTCACTGTCAGTGCATCTAGCTAGTCAGAAAGCTAGAATAGCTGTTGTCAAACCTGTGCTTGGTGACAATGCAGGTCTCCACCTGCATTGCAAGTTCAACCATGAAAACTGAAAAGAATAAGACTATTGATTCACTATTAGTATTACTAGTATTACTATTAGTACCAATATTACATGGTTAGTTCAGGGAGAATATTACTTTGACAATTAAGACCTGAATAAAGCCTCAAGTTCAGGCAGAGCTTATTGAATAAGATCATTAATTCTGTGGTTTTGTTGACAGAAAATGTCTCTCATAGTCATAGAGTCATAGGGGGAAAATGGACTTGGAAAATATTGGAACTTTGGGAGCTCTCAGTCATCATCAAGACAGACAAGAGTCTGTGACTGGGGATTCAGTTTTCATGCACTGCAGAATGACAATATTTTGTACTGACAGTCCTTGACCTCTTAGTCTTATCATAAATCTGGCATACTGCATGCAGACCCTGTCAGTATCACCTTAACATTGATGCTGCCAGTTTCCAACACAACCTTATTTCACATTTTCAGCTTATTCAAGATAAAAAAAACAAAAAACATCACTAGTGTGATGGAATATGTTTGCCTGCTGTAGTCTAAAGTCCAGTCAGACAGTCCCAATTGAGACGGTGCTTTTGCACAGGAGGGTGTGACAGTACATGGGTGTGCCCGCTGCACATATATCCCAGTTGGTAGAGCATCTGACTGAAAAACCAAGGGCAATACTGATGCAAGTTTGGTTCCAGCTGTAGCAACTAAGTGTAGGGGAGCGGTGTGGGGAGTAGAGGGAAAGCAGGTTGGAAGCATGGATGAAGAGTCACAAGTCAGAGGTTGCTATAACATAACTTTTATTTGTACACCAACCAGGAAACAGTGTCTGTATTGGAAAAGACACAAGCAAACAAAACATTTAGAACATAAAAGCAAATGTAAAGTCTAAACAACAGCAATTACTAATCTAATAAATACAGTAACCATGTAGTTTACCTGTGGGTTACTATAATACATGACAAAATGATTAATCAGTTATCAAGCACATGACTCGTGTGCTTGACTTACACTTAAAACCCATATCTCACAGAGTCGCGATGAGTATACAAGAGACGGTCAGTCAGTTAACTGATGAACTCCCAGTATAATAGTATACAATAAAGTAACAGTGAAGAATGCGGATTACCAAGCTCATTCTTAACTAAACAGGAAGAGTGAGATAATCATTACAGCAGTTCCTCTTAAGCACACAACGAGACGGATAGAGACATGGGTGGCATTTGGGACCATGCCATGAGCAGGAGGAAGTCAGTCATAAACTGACCGGCTCCAGCCTCGTTACTCAAGGTGTTACAGCATGTTACTGACTAGCAGAGCATATCTGTGAACAACGTCAAGCGTCTTCCAGGAAGCGGGTAGCGCAGCAAGAATCTAAACTGCTGATCTGGCTGTGCCTGTCTGCTCGGTTAGTGAACAGAGACAAAGACCTAATTGCCCCCACTGACGTGCATCACCGGCTAGTTCGGGTACATGCACAAAGACCTGGAAAGGGTTTACAAGCTAAGTAGAGTGAAAGTCTGCACGCCCAAGACTCGGCCATACAAAAGCCGGATCAAAACAGAAATAACACGCCTCACAGTTTACACAATCACCCCTATGTACTAAACCACATTCAACTAGTAAAATGAACATTCAACAATACTATAAAGTCAACATCTTCAAAGTGTTAGCCATAATATACCACCGATTTCATGTAGCAACATAGATCGGTAGGAAACTAAATATGTAAATTATGCCGCACGGCCGCACTGACAAAGTACCCATACTTTAGAGGGATAACTTTGCATCGGCCAAACATCACTCAAACTGAACATCCAAGAATGGCAACATAACATGCTAGCTACATATCAGCTAACCAGGGTTAGATGCATACATTTTGGAAACACTGGTCATCTTGTGGCATAAAGGCGTAACATTTGAACGCACAAACAAGGTACTCTGACGCAATAGCGGCTGCAACCAGGCATCAATCTGACGCCGAAATTACCCACGTATTCAAGAACCAAAATCAAGGCACGTTGTGAACATGGTAACATAAACATACATTATTTACATCAATAAGAAACAACAGAACAACAAGCCATAGAAAAATAACTACTTACAGGCTCTCCTCTGAGATGAACACATGAACACCGGCTGCAACAGTAAACAAACAACCTGCCTCTGCAGGGACACTGGGGGAAAAGGGACGCTGCCGGCCCAGCACACAACTTTTAACACCTTAGATAATTGGGCCATAAAAACCCCACCCAATCAAAAAGGAAAAGGACCGGAAAGAAAAGGTTATAGGGTCATGGCCCGGAACATGTATACAATACACTCGGTTACATAAGCAAGGATTTTTCTCCCACTCCCACTCCCAGTCAACTTTCAGTGCAGACTCTCTGATGGTGTTTGTACAGCCCTGGCCCCCGTTGTGCAGTCACATTCATCAACTGTGCACACATTTTTAGCCAGTTACAAATCCCAAACATTAGCACAGTAGCAGCCTGTATATTTACACACTGGTAGGAATGGGTACCACTGCTCTTACTCGCAGTCTTAGTCTTACAGCTGTAGTAGGCTTACCCGTGAGAAGCCACTTGAGGCTGAAAAAGATAAGCCATGATGATTTTTATAAATCTTTTAGTAGTTCACTGTTTAGCTCATTCATGGTGATGAAATAAAGTAAATGCTGGCAGAATTAATGTAATACTAATAGTAAAAACCATCCAAATAAAATGCTATTTAAAAAATGAATTTTTTATGTCCAGTCCTCTCTCCTTTCAGTGTTTGCAACATTTTGCTGGTCCGCGTTTATTGACCTGTTCATTGGGCTGGAACTTGATGGGTTCGTCAAGGGTTTCATGGGCTTCTACTTTGTGGAGGGGGAGCCCTACCTGAACAGTTCTCATGGCACAATGATCAACTACTGGGATGGAACTGTGCACTTTGCCCTGCAGCTTTCCGGCATTGTCCTCTTCTGCATGCAGTATGTATTTTTTTTTTTTTCTGTCAGTGTATTCTGCTGCATGCAGTCTTTCTTTCTGTCACGGTGTTAATAATGTCCTGCAATAACAGTTATCATGCTGTTTAGTGTTGCATTACTATGGTAATGGTTTGAGTATGAATGTGTCTTTCTGTCATTGCCCTCGTCTTCATGCAGTCTTTCTGTCACTGGCATTGTCCTGTCCTACAAAGGCAACATGGTGTGTTGTAACCTGTATGACTGTGACGTGATTGTGCCTTTTTTTATGTATGAATGTGTCTTTCTGTCATTGCCCTCGTCTTCATGCAGTCTTTCTGTCACTGGCATTGTCCTGTCCTACAAAGGCAACATGGTGTGTTATATGACTATGACATGATTGTGCCTTTTTTGTGTAATGTTATGTGTCTTTTTTATGCAGTGTTATTGATGAGATCTTTTCTTTTCCACATGCAATCTGTCTTTCTGTTACTGTCCTATCCTGTATCACACATATTGTGTTGTATGCTGTATTTTGTCTCTCTGTCGGTGACCCATTTTGCATGCAATTTTGGTCTTTCTGTTGCTAGTGTTAATGCCCTGTCCTGTTATTTATTGTCTTTTTCAGTTCTGTCACTGTCGGTGCTCTTTTCTGCATGCAATCCAGTCTTTCTGTCATTGTCCTGTTCTGCAGGATGTGTTGTTACTGCATCAGTGTATGGCAGTGGTTGTCTTTCTGTCATTGTTATGTCCTGCATTGTCATTGCCGTTTTGTGTGATGATAAAGTATGTGTCTCTGTTGGTAACTTCTTCAGCATACAGTCTAGGTCTTTTCTGCCATTGTGTCCTAGTCCTACATCTGTGGTGCATTATAATTTATATGACTGAATCAGTGATTATGTCTTTCTATCAATGTATCATTGCCCTTTTTGCATATGATTGTATGCATCTGTTTAACAACATGTCTAATTAGACTAATACAGTAGCACTAGCAGTGCTGCTACTGCTTCTGTTACTACTCCTGTGCTAGCACTGGGAGTAGCCTACTGGAGTACCGCTAAAGTACTCCCACATTACTGCAACACATTGCTGCATTGCATGACTGGTGATTTTGCAGAGAGAGTTATCGTGAGGTGGGCCTGTACTGGTCTGGATCCATCATCAACAGTCTTCTGGTCCTGATGGCAGGGGCTGCTCTGGGTAAACTTTCCTTGTCTGTTGCTCTGTAATTGGTATAATTAGTGTAAAGGTCAAAACACAGTCGAAAT
Source organism: Alviniconcha strummeri (assembly GCA_963584105.1). NCBI lineage: Eukaryota > Metazoa > Mollusca > Gastropoda > Provannidae > Alviniconcha > Alviniconcha strummeri. The sequence continues at coordinate 8,721,760 of OY757550.1, forward strand.
GCTTGTGCACATTTTTGTTTGTCACATCTGCCCTAGTTTCGCAGAGTTTTTTTTTAAATACAAGCAACTGACTGAGAGACTGTCACTGTACACAAACACAATGAAACGGAGTTATATATAGTATCTTTTGTGGTTGTGTGGTATCACTCAGAATACGAGACGTGGTAATGCATGTGCAGCACCCACTTTTTTAGGGTTTCTGCTTTAAAGTTAATGAGGCTGTTGCCCAAATTCCCATGAAACACAAATGAAGAAAGTTAGCAGCTTCAGCTGCTGGGTTAACCTCTTGATGATACATCATATTATGTAGTCACTCAGGCTCAGAGTGATCTGTCAAAAGAAAAAAGTCTGTCAGTCCACAGAGCAAAATGAACTTCATGTGAGCTTATGAAACAAAGATGTGTACATGGCAGAGCAAGAATTTACTTAGGAAGTTGCACTGTACAACCCCGCTTTGTGAAAAATGTCTTTTAATGACACAGGATGCATCACGACTACCCCCATCAAATCTGCCAGGGAAAGCAAGCCATTGAAAGGTTACTGTGACATTGCATTTTCAGGCAGGACTGGCATGAAGTGGTCATACTTGCTGAATTTACCCTACATCATGCTGCCCCTCATCGGTGTCTTCAAGTTCATCAGGGAGCGCCCGCTCCAAGCTCGTTCCTTTCGCCGTGTAAGTTTTCACTGGTGGATGGGGTGCAGTGACCTTGACTGACCCTGCTCAGGTCCACCTGTTTGAGGTATTTGACTGGAACTGCAGTTTAGATACAGCTGCATACCCATACCATCGTTTCTGTGTTTCAGTGAACATGAATGTCCAAATTTGATTGGACTGAGTTTCAGGCTCATGCTAATTGCAGAATTTCATGTAAACGTTTCTTTTTTCAACATCAAACACATATATATGACTTAGTGCCAAAAGGTGTGCATGAAAACAGGACAAAGGGGGTAGAAAATAAAGTTTATGATACATTGAAACTAGTTGTGTTTTTAGAATGTGCACAATGCTAGGAAATATTTCTTAAAAGCAAAAGATAAAAACTTGTGCACTTTTGGAGATATTTGCTGACAAAGGTTTTAAAAATTCTGCATGTTGTACATCAGATATTACAACATGCATAGTTCATTGTCTTCAGTTTTGCACAAGTATGCACAGAATCAAGTCACACTATTAGTGCACGTTTCCCCAAATTTTGTACACTCATATAATTTTACACATGATTATGACATGTTGATTGTTGTAATATCTGATGGGCGACATAAACCCATAACTCAACATTTTTTTATATAAAATGTAACACACCCTTTCATGCAATATACTATAATCAGCCATACAAGTGCATGCAAAAACACAGTGAGGAGATTTTTTCTGTTTGCATTTAATAACAAGTCGTAAAAATTAAATGAAACAAATTTCTGTATTACATCAGTATTACAACAAAATAACATTTCCCCAATTTTTTTGCATAGAAAACATTGTTTGCTTAGCTCAGTCTAACAAAAACAAATCAGAATGACCTGATTTTATCAAGGTAATTAACAATTAAGTCCAGCCCCCCCCCCCCCCCCCCACCCCACCCCCCCAAGCTCTTTGTTTGAGATGTGGATTCTCTGTGGCCAGCCTCTCTCTGTACTGTCTGCAGCTATCTGTGTTTGATGTCTTCCTCCTTGCTGTACCACTTGGCATACCATGGTCTTGTCAATGAATCTGAAGGGTTATGAATATGAAATTATTAACCCAATAACCTGCAACTGTCCCAATACTGATATGCTCAGTACAAACATGTCAAACCTACACACCATGACTTCTACACAAATCAGTACTCAGTTCTCAGAACCGCTATTAGTATTACTAACATTTGCTGGGCTTAGTTAAACTTGAAAAGTTTAATGTTTTACATCATATTACAACAACAGTTGTGTGGCAAACATGACGTCTGACATAACTTTCACGACAAAAATTACTTCCAGGATTTTTTTTTTTTATAACTTTGTCACTCTCGCTTAGTTAACAAAATATTCTCACAACACCACTAAACAGTCTACAAAAAGCATACACTTATAACTGATAAGTTTTTGATGAAACTGAGTACACATCCTAAATCAACAGTCGCACATAAGATTTACAAGATATTGCCTTGTCGTAATGAAATTCTTCACGCTGTACTCAGCTATGTATAAAATACATGTTTCAAATCTTCGGTGCGGCACAGTACTTTCATTTCGCACACCCAAATTGGCGGAAAACTTGAAAATAATCTCAACAAACTCCTGAAAAAGCGCACAGTACATGTTCTACATCAGACCACTGTACCTACGTCGGACCACTGAAGGAGACTACAACACACCTTTCGGTGTTTCCGAACTAAGACATGCCATGCAGCCGGGAAAATGAATGCACTCGGGAAAGGTCATGTGACGTTCCAGATGTTGTCGATAAAAAAGAGACTGCTTTCTCGTTTGTTTTGTACAAAATATTAGATATCTTGTAGGGACGTCGGATATTACCACAATTTCAAACGATCGGGGAAATATTGTCGATAAAAAAGAGACTGCTTTCTCGTTTGTTTTGTACAAAATATTAGATATCTTGTAGGGACGTCAGATATTACCACAATTTCAAACGATCGGGGAAATGTTCTTCAGATTTCTTGCAAAACTTTGCTGGAAAAAAAACGAGTATCACTGTGTAGTGCAAATGCATGGATCGGAACACACACGACGTTTCCAGTGATTTCGAAGCGATGCTGTCGTTTTTCGGTTGTTCAAAGTTTTCAGTTCGAGTTTGCAACACATCTGACTTACATTTTTTTTAAATAAAAAGTAACACACCCTTTCATGCAATATACTATAACCATAGAAGTGCATGCAAAAACACAGTGAGAAGATTTTTTCTCAGTTTGCATTTACAGGGCAAACATTTGCGATCAATTGATCAAAAATACAACTATCATGAGTGATGATGTTATATTATCAGTATAAAACGATGTTTTCCGCGTACAAATCAGTGATTGGTTCTCCATGTGCTTGCGATTTGTTTGTAAGTAAAGTGATGAAAATCACTTGGTACATGGATGTCCGTTTTTGGCGGTCATTTTTCAGCGCTTTTTTAGTGTGTGGTGACTGTATCTTGAAATCAACCAAAGCCTGGTTGCTGAAATTATCTTTACTATATATTCATTCATTCATACAAGTACACAACACAACATTTTAAATAAAAACAGTTTTCAACAGTGTTTTATTTTCAACTGAAGTGCATAACCCCTTGAATGCGCACCTTTTGGCACTAAGTCATATACATCTGATGCAATTTTGAGATGGTCCCTTCAAACACCTGTCTTCCCGACCATGTCAGTCATATGATGTGTCATTAGTGATACAGTTATATGTCACCATTTGTGATTTTGAGATGGTCCCTTCAAACACCTGTCTTGCTGACCATGTTATAGTCATGTGATATGTGATTTTTGTGCAGTGAATGAACTGATGAGGTCATAATAAAACAAAGCTTTGAATCCTCAGGCTGGTTATTTTGATACTGGCACAATGGAACCCCTGATAAAAGACCCCATTGGTGAGAGACCACTGCTCTTTTTTGCTTGATTTTTATTGTGGTCTTGGCTCCACTGTAGTGTTTTCTGTAGTTCCATGTCCTGCGTTTGGTAGCAGATACAAGATAGCAAAGGAAAAGCATTTTTTGCTTTAGTCATTGAGTGTCTAGATGAAGACCATTTGCCTAATGATTATTTGACCCACCATTTAGTTTCATACACAAGTCTACAACAATGTGCATCTTAACCTGCTGTCTCCACATACATGTGAAGTCATCACAGTTTGTTGGTGTGTTTGTTACAGGTGCCACCAATTACCCGGCGCCCTTTGGACATGTTCTTCCTCATCTTCTTTGTCTTCGCTTTTGTGCTCGCTGTTTTCAGAGGATTGGTCAGTTATCTAAAGAATTATATTTATCTGTCCTGTTTTGTTAACAAAATAACAATGGCAGTGTTAGTATCAGCAGTTGTTGGTGTGTTGCGTTTTGTAGCCATATTAACTGATTCTTTTCTTGTTAAGCATCATCAGCTGTTTCTGTTCAGTGTCGTTATCTTGTTGCCCAGCGTCGTTTGCTGTCAAGCATATTAATATCGGTGTGTTCTGCATTGTGGCCACATTTTGTCTTGCATTAACTAAGCTGTAATTGGTATCTCTGACATCACAGAGACCCACCGACATAGTGCATGCACACACACATACACAGAAAAACAACAACCTTTCAGTTATGAAATCTGAATGCATTGTTAAGAAATGAGTAGCATGGTTCAGGTGCTGTAACTGCATAAATTATCATCTTCTATCAGAGTTATAACGAATGATTATAATTATGTGAGTGAATGACTTTGTGGTGTCAATTTCAGATTGTGCTTGGAGCTGAGGTCCCCCGTTTGAAGGACTATGTGATTACCTATGAACCGTACCTGTCTGACCCCTCTGGTTTCCCCAAAGTTCAGGTGAGATGAGTGTGTGTGTAAACCTTCTGGCTAAGTACAGTTAAGAGCATAGTGTTTGTGTGCATTTGTTAAAAAAAAAAAAATCATTACTGCATGGTAAGCAGGTTGGTCAGAGCAATGCTTCTTTTTCTGTCGTTTTGGTTGTTCACAAAATCATAGAATGCACCAGTCCACACAGTCTGAAAGGGCAAACAGTCAGCCTTATTTTAATTATGGAGTTATGTGGTGTGTTTTCCCCGCTAGTGGTACTAAAAGCTAGACAGGGATGTAACCATACTATAGCCTGATGAAGTAAATGATTCCATTTGAATCCTAATTCCGTGAGAAGAAATATCAGCTACTTGCTGTGACTGTGAGTTCAAGATCTTTTTGTAAACATGAGAAACTGCATGTCTAAAACTGGGAACAGTGCTGGATTTCACATTGGCTTTAAAAACTTCCTACACCTGAAAATGCAGTTTTATGTTTGTGTTGGTCTCACATACCTGGGAAAAACCTTTTGAATATTGACACTTTATGTGAAAAAGTTGAATTTGTCAGTGCTATTCAGGAGTTGGGCTGATCGTTGTGGAATTTTTTTTACTGTCTTGGGGTACGAGTGAGCACATAGCAAAAACTTTCTGTGACTGTTTCTTAGTCATGCATGTCTGGGCAGTTATTATACCCCTGTAACAAAATGGGGATGGAGGGGGGCGGGGGGGGCATATGCTGGAATCACCATACCTCCCTGTCCATGTTTGTCCAGAAGATGTCATCCGAACCACTCAGCCTTTTTGTATCCAAACTTTTTGACACAGACTTATGCTGTGTTGTATTTACTGGTCACACTATATTTTTGCTGTTGTTCAGACAGCACCATGCATAAGCATCTGTTTGCAGTAATAACTGAACAGTGACTGAAAGTAAAACGGACCGTGTACTAGAAAATAACAGAATGTTTTCGAAGCTTTACTTGTACAGGTGCGCACTAAACTGAAGCCGACTTGGTCATGGGTTGCAGATGCTGGTCTACCTGTTCTACTTTGGGTTCTACTACATGTGTGCAATTGACGGTCTGTTGAACCCTGGTCAGCTGTGGATGGCCGACTGGGCCATCATCCATGCTGGTGCCTCTGCGCAGGTAACAGCAGCACGCTTTGTGACTCACTTTGCTGGGGTGTTCTGATACAGGAGAACTAAATAAAAAAAAACTGATGAAAAGACCACTCTTTCGGTTAACAAAAACTGGTCTTAAAAAGAGTGGTGGACTTTTGATAGGGATTTGTTTGTTTGGAACAGGACAAAAACTGTTGGGGTTGGGGTCTGTTGTTAAATGGTACAGTTGTGCTTTTTTTTTTACAACTGTATGCGCTCATTGCCCATAAGCTCTAAAAGGTTGTTGATGAGCACTCAATAATTCACTGTATCTTTACATGGGTGAAAGTACGTCTGTATTTATACGGAGATTCGTAAAATTGAAATGTGCATACGGAGATCTCCGTATTTTGACAATTTCCAGAATAAAAATAGATATTTTTGTTTCGATTTCGTTCTGCAATCTGGTCCGATCCATACACCCGGCCACTTGCAGATCCAGGTTTTCTGAAGCTAACACATGCGTACGCGTTGCCGGAAGTGGCGAAAATTGTTGTGAATTGGCAGGATCCGTGCTTTATTCATCTGAGAAGTCCAGAGCAGTTTGAAAAAAATGCCGTGTTTGTCAGAGGGCTATGAGCTTTCCGTGGCCATTGACAAAAATGTGAAAAACAAATGGAACTGGAAGTGGATTCAGGAGGTGGACGCAGTCGGAGTACCGTTTCGACACTGATGTTTAAAGTTTGATGAGCCGAGGGTTGCAACTAAATAACAAACAAAACAAAAAAAACAATGACAAGGAGAAATGAACTGGGCTTGGAGGTGGACATCAGATCCTTCTTCAAGAAACCTCATATAAATTGATACTCATAGACAGAGCGCTTTTTACAGTTTGTCCCTAATATGTCAACCCCGTCCCGACATCCGAGGACATGAAGCCCCACATCATCATCAGAGCGCTCTTGCAACCTGAGAACAGTAGATAGAGGATCAAGAGCAACTAGTTAGAATTGTTCAGGGAAAGTGAAACAATACTTTGAGTTTGACAACAGATTTTTTTATAACCAGAAGTTGAATGGAAGTTCAGTGACACTGACAGCGGAAAATATGCATGTTGCGAAAACAAGGAGTGTATCCCACTGAAAAGTAAAGTTATTAATTGCAGTACTCCAGTAGTTACTATGATAGTCTTAATAACTTTGGTGAGGCACATTCACTGATTCAGTCAGGAGTAGGAACATCTACATCTGTTATATGAAGCAAGGTCAGTATGATTATGCAGTAGTACTAGTAAAGTTATAATACTTGTATACTGACGCAAATGAACCTTTGAAGTAAGAAATTTCTTGGTTGTGATTTATTTCAGTTTGTATTACACTGAGAGGGAGAGTCCTGTCCAAATGTCTGGGGAGTGAGGCTTGGTTAACCTATACTTTGTTCTGTAACTGTTCATCATATACACTTGGTGATATTAGTTATTCAGCTTCATTTATACATATAATTTAAATATTCCCAGCAATAGCCTTTGATGTGTTTGTTCTCAGTTTAAACTTTTGTTGCAAGGAAAAACCACAAAACAACCACACATTTGCTAAAATTGCTCAGTTTTACCCCCACCAGGGGCCTTCACGGCCCCTGTACCCCGGCCTTCTGTATTTCAAGAATGAACAACTTTCACCCATGTCTTTAGTTTGTCTGGAATATTTTTTTTTTTAAACCAAATGGTACAGGGTTGTTGTTTTTTCAGTTACAGTGCCACCCTTATTTTTGGTTTATTCAGTGGTGTGTTCTTTTTTGTTGTTGTTAACTTTTTCTGTTTACAGAATACTTTACGAAAATTAAGCCCATTTTTTTGCCAGTGTCTCAAGTTTGCTCTGATTAAAATGACACTGAATATTTGTTGGGTGAATTGGGCGGCAGTTTCAGTGTTTCCAAGTCATCTTGCTTTGTTGATCAGCTCTCAAAAGACGTCACATAAGCACAACAAAGACCTGAGTCACCTACGGTAACTCTCACCTGGCATGCGTGTAAATACAAGGTATGTCAACTCCACCACAGGTACATCCTCTTAACCTCTGGTGGCGTTTATGTACCTTGTATTCACATGCATGCCAGGTGAGAGCACCTCTGGTGGAGTTTCTGTACCTTGTATTTCATGCATGCCAGGTGAAAGTTAATGCAGGTGACTCAGATCTTTGTTGTTGTTTATCATCATGTGACGCCTTTTGAGTGCTAATTAACTCCCTTATGTGTTGATTTTGTGTGAGTGTTCTGGGCCTCATTCTGTTTCAGATTTTTGCTTTGTTGGTGTTTTTCTGTGTATTATTTAACATGTTTACATTCATCCCCTCCACAGTCACAGTTTGTGTACCTGTCGAGCGCCATCCACTCCCGCACGGCCAAAAATTTCCGTGCCCCACTAGGAGGCTTGCCTGCAGCAGTTTTCTGGGGTGTCAACCTGGTTCTGTTGATCGTGCCGCATCTCTTTGCCTGGCGCTGCTGGAAGGACGCTGACAACTGCGGCCGCACCTACACTGTGGATGTCGCACGGCCCATCTCGCAGGCCCCCTCGCGCTACAACTACCGCACTCCAAGCAAGCGGGACTAGTCCTTGATCTTCCACAGAGTTTGGTCATGGTCTTTTAAGCCACGTCAAGGCGGTGGTTATTATCTATGTCTTACCAAGTCCTCCCTCCCCCCCCCCCCCCCCACCTCACACTTTTTTTGCCTTTATTTTTTTTTTACCAGAGACCTTGAAAATAATCTGTTTGGTAGCATCCCTAAGGTTTACTTTTTTGTTTTTGATTCTTTGTTGGTCATTTTGCCAAATGTTGTAGAGTACTTAACGTAGCAATGAAAGTAATTGAGATTAGGTAGGTTTTTGTTGTTGTTTTTTCCCCTTCTTCCGGCTCAAACTTGCAGGCTCATCCAGCAGGACAGGGTGAAAGGTTGTGTGCACAGCTGTTTGGCAGCATTTGTTTCTCTCCAGTGTTCCTTACTATTCAGGCAGCTATGTACCATCTTCAGGGGCACAGACGCTGTGTAGACAGAGGTATAGATACTGTTGCCAGTCTGTAAATAACAGCAGCAAAGGGTAGCCTGGTGTAAGATTGGGGGCAGCATGGCCAGCACTCTGCAGACCAGTGCACAGTGACTCTCTTTGCCCTGGGGCTGACTGACCTGTGCTGGGGGGTTATAACCAGTCGGGGGTACACTTTTTATGCGAGCATAAAAATTTATTCTGCGGGTTTGAAATATGCATGTATATTTATCGCCATTTTGTCGCGGTCATGTTCTTCAGACAAAACAACACATATGAATCTTTTGTTCAAGTGTGTTTTAGAAGCATGAGCTGCACGTCGGTGCAGTTATCTGTGAAGTTCATATAAGGATGATGCACAAGTCATCAAATCGTGATTAAAAGTCTGATTCACTGTTATGGGCCTCAAATAAAGTACACCTGATCTGCAGTTGTGAACCTGCTTGATTCAGGATTTTTTGTTTTGTTTCTTTCTAAAGTTAACATGTTTCAGATTCCCAGAATGATTCACATTTGTCCTATGAAAGAAGTTTGACTATGATCATCAGTCTTCATTAGCTTGTACCCAGAAAGCATGATTTGCTGCTGTATTTGCGACAGTGACAGGGGGCTATAGAGAAAAGGCTGCTGGCAGTAGTGTGGTGCAGTAAACAAATCCACCTTTAATGTTTTATCTCTCCAGTCATGTGGAGCATGCTATGGCCTTTGCCAGTTTTCTCCTTGCCCTTTAATCACTGGTCACCATCATGAAAGGCGCGACAGTGTCTGAACTGCAGCTTACCAGTGTGTCTGACTGAAGTGGGTCACATCCACACACTGGCAACCGGGTGACTCTTTACAAGGAAGAGAACAATCGGCATGGCACCAGATACACAGTGGCCGTGTTTGTAGCGCTTTCCATTTTTCTCTTCTCTCACCCACCTACGTTTATGGTACATTAAAACGTTCAGACGTGGTATACATTTAACCTAGCAAATAATGGCAGGCTTACAGTTCCTGGCTACTGGTGTAAATATGGCGGGAAGGGAGAGGGGGGCAGCAGTCATTTTGGTACATTGCTGCTATGCTGTTGTTCCTTTTCATTGTGGCAGACTTACTGGAAATTAGGTCTGAACTTGTGAATGTGGCTAGTGCATGTTCCAGCTCACCTGGGGTCAGGGTATATACTATGGTACAGGGTGCCAAGAGAGAGGACCACGGTTTGCTCACAGCAGTGTCACCGCCATGTGCACAGTATGGGTCTGCAACCTTTTTCTTCAGGCTTTCTGAGTATATGCAGTATATCTAACAGCTTTGAACACACAGCAAGGCAAAAAGGGATCTTCCTTTCTTTTCTGGGGGGTCATTTGGGTTTTATTGGTTTATTCCATGAAAAATTCAAGTTGCTCTCCCTTGTGAAAAGATGGCTGCGACAGTCGCCCTACCTGCCTTACTCATTCCTAATGCTGGTGTTATTTCTACAGGGTTTTGCCAACACAGTGCCTTTTCACTGACATAGGATCTTTAACATGCACCAGTCTATAGCACAGACCAGTGGGTTTTTGTTTTTATCTCAGCTGAATGACTAGAAACAGTTCACCTGGCTGATGGTTGTTGGATTCAAATCCACAACCTCTATCCCAAGTCCAGTGTTTCCTTCACTCAACCATGCTGACGTATCACTTGCATTCAGCACCCCTGGCCTCTGGTGGTTAGTGTCACAATTATACTGTGTAAATTTATTTTTATTAGATACACATCTATATTATGTAGACTATCGAGTGATATTTATTTTTAAGGAGATACTGTGTGTCGCCCTGGTATAACTGTACTGGTAGACAGCGTAAAACATCAAGTTACTTACTGTGTTGGAGCCTAAGATGAGACAAATGCTAAAATGTGAATGTGTCACTGTTGTGCAGCCGAAAAGCTGATGCTGTTTATTTTTCATCTATCTTTATATGTTTTGCCCGAATTGATGGTGTGGATGATAACAAACTGTCACAGATGAAATATTTGTACATACATATTTATGTGTAGAATATTATGCATACAGATGTGTAGCATGTTGTACATAGTTACATATGTGTAGGATGCTATGCGTACATGTGTGGGACACTATACATACCTATGTGAAGGACAGTGTTATACACACACACACACACACACACACATCATTTTGTTTGCACGTGTAGAGTTGATATTAGTGTAGCTGCTGATCCATGTTGTGTTTATATCGCCATTAGCAGTGCTATGGTCTTGTATTATTTTTATCAAGTTCCTCATCAGCTCAGGCCAAGTTCACCTGCATCATTGGTGACAGTAGGGGATGATGCGCACTTGTAGTGAACACTTCTCTGCATGTTCTTTTTGTACTTCAGTGCTCAGCCACTTGGCTTCTGTAGCGTTGGCCTGGCTCCTTTGTGCGTGGTCCCAGTCTCAGGTGAACAGGGTCACACTGGCTCAGACCTGGCCCACGCCTGCTGCTCCAACATGAACAGTTAGCTCCACAGATGCGTGACAAGGGTGCTAATTATATATATGTACTTGTCTCTTTGTGTGTGTATTTCCTGCCACATTTTTTCCTTAATTTACAAGATATTACAAAGGAACTTAAGACTGCCTGTCACTGTCACAGTCCCATGTCTATAAAAGACCTTCCTGATGGTCTTGAACCACTACCCATCCACAAATCATTTTTACTGATACCACGACACTACCAAGAGGAAAAGGTGGGCATTGTTTGCCTTGGTCTGTAGCATCAGCAGCTTCATTGGTTGAACTAATCTTGCCGATTTTGCTGAGTAACTTAGCCGACTTGTCCAGAATTGTCCCGGTTCAGAACAGATCAAAGTGTGCACTAAAAGCAAGATCAGTGGGTGTGACTGAAGACAGCAGCTGATCAGCACATTTAATGTACACTCATAAGCAAGATCACTGGATATGACTTAAGGCTGTAGCTGATATATACACGTTTAATCATTGATGTTAATGTCTGGAAGACTCTAGTGATTGAACAATGTCGGCAGTGACCCGCTAAAATAATGTCCGTGTCACCGGCATCAACTGTGCTATTGCAGAAAGACAAGACTTGCTTCTGATGCACCTCCTGCCTCTTCCTCACCTTAGTGTGGATGTTCCTTTTCGCAGAGAAACATATTGAAATAAGCACGCACGCAAGTTGGAACAGCAATCAACTCTGTGAATGCTAGGTTGCTTATATTGGGCCTTGGCTGGTCTTTCACAGTAGCGTTGCTGGTTGTGGGGATGTCATGCACAACCAGCTTTACTAACAGTGCATCCGCTTGTCTGAGGTCATGTGGTGGCATCTGAGAAAGAAATCTTTTGGTGACAGCTAAAAAGTGTCAGTTCATCAGGTGCCAGAATCTCTATTCATCAAATAGCAAAATATGGTTCACCCAGATATTAGTCATGGCTGACTGGGCCATAAAACTCTATCGTCTATCTCATAATTGTAGACTTTTTTTTAATTATAATTTGTTTATAATGAAGTCAACAATATCTAAGTATTTAATTTTCTTTGCACTCTCTAAAATTTTCATTTTTGTACCCATGTTAATACGAAAATGAAAATGATTAAAGGTTTACGAGTTTGCTTGTTCTTAAAATTGTTTGGAAACAAGCTGAATGTGTTCACATAAATACCACTGCAGCTGAAGATAAACTGTAGCTGTTAATACCATGGAAAAAAGCCAAAGAACAGAATTAGATAAACAATTTGTCTAGTAACTAAGAAGTAGCATATTATTTGTTACCATCAGCAATAATATAAAATGCATCTTTACAGCAGTTTCTTGTGTAATTTGTGGATGGTCTGTTTGTATGTTTTTTGTTGATAAACATGGAGTTTAACACAATTTTTTTTATTTGTGACTCACAGACGTTGTTTCCCTTTAAAAAAAAAACTAAAAAACTTTCAAGTCTGTAGATTGATAATTGAAGTCCATAGGTTGATAACTGAATATTAAGCATTATAGCTTTGTTTTATTTTTGAATATTAAGCATTATTGTTTTTGTTTGTACAATAAATAAAGGTTGTGTTTTCCTTTTCAGTAGAAATGACATTTCATATCACTGTAGTAGATCATGTACATTTTTAGTGCTACATTTATTGATCTCTCTTTCTGTGCTAACATGAGCCATGACCTTCGTTTGTATGCTCTAACAGTTGATTTATTTCTGGACGTTTTTGCTTGCTTTATACGTTGGATGCATAAATATGTTTCTGAACTGGTGTCTCTTGTGCTTAGGATTGGCTGTTGGTTCCACATGTATGGCAACTGCCGTAACCTGATCGAGTCTCTGGTCTACTCCTTTCCTTTTTTTCCTTTCGTTTTACAGTTTACAAGTCATATGTATGCAAGTTCCCAGTTCACTACTTGTGAATATAATTCCCATTTTTATATGATGGGGCATTTAAAATGTATTGCTGTGATTTTATTTCTACACCAGTGGATAGTGGATCCACACTCCAAGCATCGCTTTCCGGCACCCGCCTCCAAACTCGGCCAGATTTAGTTACACCACTGAAGGGGTACTCTTGATCTCCGTACAGCTGTCCACCGATGTGGTCAGCGCCCTCTGAAAGGTTCAGGTACTAATATGATTGTAGAAGCAACCTAGCACCAAAGCACACACGTAAACTTGAGACGCATCTTCTCGATTCAAACGATTGTGGTTTTATTTGCGCTGGTGTAAACTTTGTTGGTGGCTGTAAATGACATGCCTTGTTTTATCTGAGTTGTTTGTAACAAACTTACTACTGTCTGAGCACCAACAAAACTCTACTCATTAGCTGACAGTTTTCTGGACCCTATGGTGTAACTAAATACAGCAGCGGTTGAAGGAAAGATGTCATAAACTTGAGTTTGTGGTGGATCTTCACGTACTGAAAATTAGGTCCTTGTGAACAGGAGAATGGTGTGTTGTTTTTCTTCCATGGAACATTCAGTCTGTTAATATGTACTTAAATCCGATACTTGTGAACAGTTAGTGATTGTTGTACTCCAACAGGTTTTAGGTATTAATTTTGTGTCATGTGTATGACTATGAGCCACCATAATATGATTGTGAACAAATTGGGTCATGCTTTTTGAATGGGAATTTTATAGTGATTTTTACTTAGAAAAGTTTGTTATTAGTAAATATTTTCTTAGTAGCTTTGCTTTTTAAGAAGCTATCTGGCTTTTTTTCTCTCTTTCTTATCTGGCTTTTTTTCTGTCTCTTATAACTGTTTGCATGCTGTTGCTGGTAATACTCTTCTGTTTGCGGAACTTCTTGCATTTTTGAGAAAATAAATATACATACTACACAATGAACACAAAGTTTGTGCGTGTACTTGAGGTTGGTGCACATTACATAGGTGTTGACATAGGTATCTACATTATGTGTGTGTACACAGCAAACATTTCACAAATGCACACATCAGACACACCCTGTAGGAAGAAAGGAAGAAGAAGACAAAATGGCAAAATTAACAGGAACTATAATGTGCTTTTCAACTGCAATGGCAAACCAACATGGCTGATGAAGCATCTTTATCACAATGTTATAAAATCAAAGCTAGTCTTTTTTTCTTGTCTCTTTTGACAGGCTTTGATAAAACAACAATCTCATGTCTGTGATTTTCCATGTCCATAAATGTTGCTGATATGAGAAGTACAAATATATCTGCCCATACACTGGTGTAATTATCGCATTCAGTTGAAAGTAAAGTACATGCAGCTGACCTGGAAGCAGCCTTACGAAACAATTTTATCCATTAATGTAAACCATGGTTATGATTATTATGTGCTGTTCACTATTGTTTAGACAAACAAACATTTAGGGTGTGCCTAGAGTGTAAACATATATATTTACACATATACCTGCCATTCACAAGGGAATACAATGTATCAACCACAAAAACATACACATTTACACCAATACCTGCAATTCTCAATGCAATACAATGTATTGATCATAAAAACATACATTTGCCATTCTCCATGCAATAGAGTGTATTCACCATAAAAATGAAAAAGGGTGACCTTAAAGTGAAATCAGCCCACTATATCAAAGGTGGTGGTGGTGGAACTCAATTGAAATCATCTTTTTTTTTTACAGAATAATGCATTAGAAAAAATACTGACCTGTACTATGCATATCTACAGAAAAGACTGCTTGTTTGTTTTAAGCAAAATTTTTGTTGTTAAAACCTAACAATTTCAGCAAAGGAGAAAAAAACCCATAGTAGATGCCAAGGCAACTTGCATTTGAAATGAACAAGGTGAAAAAATTATATGATTGACTACATGATCTGCTGATCATATAGATTCACAAGTCAAGAAATAAAAATTAAGAATTAAATAAAGTCAAGAAATAATCTCAAAAATCAGCAAATCGATACTAAAAGTTTATAAATGTATAACTATAAGGTGAATGAGAGGGATCTGCTGTTTGAACTAAAATTTTGAAAACACACCATATGTATGCTATTGCTTGACAATACAAAGTCAACAGATCAAATGCTGAATACATCCATCCAGATAAAATATTTCCACACAGATGCTTTACATGTGGTTCAGCCATGCAAGTGTCTCCATACATCGGCAGTTCATACCTGTAACTCCGCCATGCAAGCCACACCAGACACACTGCCATTGACCAGTATTTCATACGCATGGCTCAGCCATGCAAGCTGCTCCAGATATAATACCATAGATCAGTAGGTCATACATATGCCTCAGCCATGCAAGCCATTCCAGACAGATACCATAGGTCATACATCTGGCTCAGCAATGCAAGCTACTCCAAATATGGATACCCTAGATCAGTATGTCATATATGTGGCTCAACAATACAAGCCATTTCAGATACAGATACCACAGGTCAGATGTGTGGCTCAGCAAGGCAAGCCAGCCACATCAGACACAGATACCATAAGCCAGCATGTCACACATGTAGCTCAACCAAGCAAGCCACACCAAAATACAGCTACCATAGGTCTAATGTGTGGCTCAGCAATGCAAGCCACTCTAGATACAGCTACCATAGGTCTAACGTGTGGCTCAGCAATGCAAGCCACTCTAGATACAGCTACCATAGGTCTAATGTGTGGCTCAGCAATGCAAGCCACTCTAGATACAGCTACCATAGGTCTAATGTGTGGCTCAGCAATGCAAGCCACTGGCTAGCATTACAATACAGATACCATAGGTCAGCATGTTGTACAGGTGGCTTACCCATGAAAGCCACTCCAGATCATAATTTCAAACAAAGCATAAAGCAGAAGCATTGTAGTGAAAAGGAATACATACAGCTTATTTCCCAGCATATGACTGACACGACACTACTTCTCAACATCAGAAGTCAGCGAAAGCTGCCTAAACGGCAAGGTATGCTGCATAATAATTTGCATAAAATCATATGCACGTGGTTCTGAAGGAAAACGGTTCCGCTTGAAACACACTCTGCTCTAAACCTGGGTGAACTTTCAAAGTTCTAGTGGGGTTATAAAAACAAACAATTCAATCTGAGTATTCCTGGGGGCGGGGATAGCTCAGTGGTTAGAGCACTGGACTCGTGATTGAAAGGTCGCGGGTTCGAATCCCTGCTGGAACGGCGGGAGAATTTTCTTCTCCAGGGTCGACTTTCTGTGCTGACTCTTATTTCGGTATCCGTTCCACCCCCGTGTTACCACAGTAGCACGTAAAAAATCCCGGTCATTCTGCCAAAAAGTGCAGGTGGCAGGTTACAGCTAAACACGCATGCACCTTACGTATGTGGATTTTATTGAACCGTGCTTCGGCATTGGTCACAACTTGTCCCTAATATGTCAAATGACATCTGAGGACATTAAACATCAACTCATCATCATCATCTGAGTATTCCACTGATTTTTTTATATATATCTTTTTCAAACATTCCATGGGGGGGAGGGGGGGGATTTTTCTGAAGAGGACAATTACTGTGAAGAGGACATCAGAGGCCTTTAAAAATAAAAAAAGTACTTTTTTTTCCATTCTGCTGCGTCCCAGGTTAAACAGACATGCACCCCCCTCCCTCCCACCCACACAAATAGTGCGCACACACACACAGAGTGTACATGTATGTGTGTATAAAAAAATTTTTGCTGTTTCGAACACACTGGATATATTAATGAAACTGTTTATGTAGCACAACTTTGACGTTCTGGAACATAAATCGTTTATGTGAAAGAACAAACAAAAATATAACTTCATGAAGTCTACTTACAAAGCAGCACAGTATATGAACATGTTTTGCAATGGATACAATGTGTAAAAAACAACAACCTCCTTTCCAGAGATTACCCTCTCCCCCGAAATACAACAAAACAAGGCTGCTTCAAACCCTTCAAATCTGGTTCACGGTCATAAACCATCACCAACAGTCATGGTAATCCCCCCCCCCCCCCACCTCACGCTTCCAGTAAATTAAATGCTGGTGCTGATTTTTGGATTTTTGTGTGGAATGACCCCAAGTGCCTGTCAAGGCTGGACATATTCAAATAGAATGTAGCAAATAGCTTTGGTTTCATCAACAGGAACCTAACATACAAGCTGTATCACATACAAGATCACACAGCAACAGTGAATCATTAATCATTATGAAGATATTCAAACAAGCAAAGAATCACCACGCTGGCAGAAAATAATAATCAAACGGGAACGATGCCAATGAGGTGTAAAACAAGTCATCAACAGCAAATGCTAACAAAAATTAAAGCACATTATCAACCTGAAGAGCAATTATGCCCAGTCAACTCACATTCAAGCACAAAAAACAAAAGAAGAAAACAACAAACATTAATTATTTCCCAGTCACACAAAGCATAATGTGTATGATCTCTTGAAGGTATGCAGCAAAGTCCTGTACAGTATACAAAGCACACTGAGCACATTGTCTAAAGACACAATTTACATTTATTGTTTCTGACACATAGGTGACCATGAAACAAAGTTAAGGTCATCAATCATGGTTTGAATATGCAGACCCCAAGTTTGAAAGACCACATCAACAGCGTCTGAAAAAAGACCACTCTTAAAGTTTTGTCAAATCAGAAAACACGTAGAATAAAGTAAAAAATTAAGATATATTCATGATATATTCATGATCTAGACCAAGCATACGAAGTTTGAACTTACTGGACAAGCACATACAGTTTTTAGTTAAAACTGACATTGCTGTGACCTTGAAATACAGTCAATAAAAGCAATATCAATAGATAAAGCTCACTGCATAGTACCGTCAGGCAAAGTTCAACATTTGTTATGTTGATGACACCCTGGGCACTCAAACAGCTGGTAGGTCCGTCAACACTGATTATTACATACGCTCACATTTATTCATCTGAGTCCAACATAAAAGAACGTACAAGCCAAGAGATTCAGTCCAAATAAAAAGAGGGGATACACCAGAATCATTCTCAGAACCTCTACTTATCCACTATTTTGGCCCACAAAAACACTTCAGCATGTATCAAAAGATGGATTTGCTCATGATTAAATCACAATTATGATCAAAGATTAATCAGATATGATGCAACATACAAATCAGTTTTTGGCAATGGAATGGAGTACATATTACATACACAGTGTCTTCAAGAACAACCACCCTCAAACAAGATCACCCACAAGCGGCCACATTGAAGACCTATGACCCTTGGATCCACCCTCACTGAGGACCACACTCAAAAGACCACCCACAACAACCGCCCTCAAAAAAAGACCACCCTCAAAAGTGACCACCCTCAAGACACATCACTCAACCGACCACCCTCAAAGCTGAGCATCCTCAAGAAAGATTACTCACTCTCGAGAAAAATCAATCACATCAAGAGAGATTGCTCACAAGATAGATCACCTCAAGAAAGATCTTTCTCAGGACAGACGACCCTAAAGAAAGACCATCCTCCAGAAAGACCACTCTCAGGAAAGACCAGCCTGAAGAGACCTGACTCAAGGTCACAAAGCACCCATCTAAAATCACAATGGAAATTAATGTTTCCAGTCCCACAGACATGTGTAAGACCCCTGTCAAAGATCCCTCTGACCATTCTCAGCATGTACAGCTCAGCAATTGTTACTATCATGCAGTGTTTAAGAGATCAGTTGTAACATGGAAATACCACCTCCAAAGTTTTCGCTGCAATTTCATGGTGAGCGGAACAGATTATCAAAAGAATCAAAAAACAAGGGAGTTAATTAGTGCTCAAAAGACATCACACAAATACAACAACAAAGATCTGAGTCACCTATGGTAAGTCTCATCAGGCATGCAAGTAGATACAAGGCACACACCTCTGGTGGAGTTTATGTACCTTGCATTTACTCACATGGCTGGTGAGAGTTACCATAGGCACCTGAGGTCTTCATTGTGCTTGGACCTTGTGTTTACTATCAGAAGACTCATAAGGGTCAACAATCCACAGTGTGGCCACCAATTCTGCCAGTCACAGTCACAGACACACACACCACTAATACTACATATAAATGCAGACCTTTTGTTACAAACAAACTGGCTAGCATTACAAATCACTTAATTTTTCCAGACACTCAGTAGCACAAGGAAATACTGACATTTAATTTTTTGGAATGAATGCACGACCAGCGCAGCATCATATCTACATTATAAAAGCAGCAGTTAGTTTGCAATGTGGAAAGTAGACATGGGCAAATCGCAGGGTTACATTCTAGTGCTGAAAGCATGGATGGATGCCACCATATGCATACATACACACTCCCATGTTTAGGTGAGTGACTAATCCACGCACTACTTTTGCCAGTCGCTAAGTAACTGACAGGCTGCTTACAGTCTGTGGGGTGTACCCAAATCAACAACAAAAGTCAACGTTACATGAAATTTTCACTATGAATGCATGATGATCACAATGACTCTCGTGTTTATGTGCATCAGCAAAGTGCACAACAGCTCTCAAACCTGCCAGTCATGGAGCAAAAGACACTCTGTCTACACTGTAGAGTTCTTGACAGACTCATGCCTGTGTTCCTCAGTGCACTGAGATTCACTTGATACACAGAAATCAAACAAGACAATCAAGGCTCAGACCTCTGACATGATGATTTGTAGATCCAAGGGAGGACGACATGTTCTGTGTGGTAAGTGACTGGCAAGGCAGTCAACCGGCAAGTAGTTTGCAGCATTCCTCCTGATCTTTTGAAAGCCACACTGAAGACCCATTGGCTTAAATCTATTACTACTGCTAGCAAACCATCTCCCCTCCAACTTGTTCTTAAATTATTTCAGTTGACTGCTGTGTGTATGCGTGTGTGTGTGTATGAGAGTGTGTGTGTGTGTGCGTGTGTGTGTGTGTGTGTGTACGTGCGTGCATGCATGTGTGTGCATGCATGTGTGCGCATGCATGCAAGAGTGTGTGTGTGCATGCCTGTGTGCATGCCCGTATGTGTGTAATGTAGGTCCTGCTCTTTGGCTGCTTGAGGGTTGAACTGCCTTGTTATTGTTTTCTGCTTGTAGTGTTCATATTTGAACTCTGTACAACATGCTAGCTCAATTTTTATGTTAAAGCTTCATACTCTACAAATATTTCATTATTATTGTTATTTATTACTGTCTATACATTATCATATCCAAGGTCCAGCCTTGATCATCAATTGTGTCTTCATTTCAACGGTAAATTCACAGACAGAACTGAAGTGAACCATGTTTAGCATACAATGTAGTCCACTGATCTGCTCCCAATCACTGATAACTGCCCGTGGGACCAGTTCAAGAAAACAATAGTTAAAGGAACTAGCCTTGACAGGATTGGCAAAAAATAAAAATAAAAATGATTTTTTGTATGAATGTTTATTATTTTAGTCATGATTTGTCTGTTGCAATTGCTGTTTTTCATTTGCCGGTTAACTCCACCAAAATATTACCAATCATTATGAGTTAAAAATAGACTGGGGTAAAACCCACAATAGACCACACCTTTTCTTGTGGACTTATATTTCTTTCTCGAGCGCTGCAATATGTCACCAAAAGCTCGGTCCACAGAAATAAAAACAATCAGTGACAAAAATGATTGCAATCCAAAAGTATTTCTTCTCTGACTTGTACGCAAAATTGAGAGCTTCTGGTATTCTATCTATAACACCAAAGACACTTTGGTGACATCAAAATCAAGCATGCAAAAAGAGCACACAACATGGTAATCAGCTTGTGAAACAAGAGTTAATTATGGTGCCCCAAAAAGTCACCTTATAAAATAAATATAAAATCAACGACATGTTCAATCAGAAAACTTTTACTGCATTTAACCTGCTCCTTGCACATGAGAAGTTTGGCCTGCAAATGAGAGTTCCTTTAATATGTATAAATACATATATATATGTTCATGGGCATTATTATCGACAAACTGCAAAACGAAAACAAAAACTGGCACATGAATTCTCTGTTTTTCTCTCTTGTTAACAATTCTTGTTCAGTCAAAAGGAGTAGGCATAGCCATTTTCATTCTCTGAACTGCTTTTTCTTGTTCAGTCAAAAGGAACAGGCATAGCCGTTTTCATTCTCTGAACCACATTTTCTTGTCCAGTTAAAAGGAGTAGGCATAGCTGTTTTCATTCTCTGAACTGCCTTTTCTTGCAAAACCTTTTTGGCAGCCATTTGTTCCTGGATCCAGTATTGGGTTTGACTGTTTAACTGTTGCCACAAAGATTCTTGCATGCATAGCTGTAGCTCAGCTGATGACCATAACTGTATTGCAGGCAGGTCTATCAAGGCAAACAGGGCTTGGGAGTTCAAATGACTGCCAATAAAAGTTGAAATGGAAATGAACACAAGAGTATTTGGAGTTCAATTGACTGCTAATGAAAATCAGTGCTGAAAGTGGGAATGAAGACAACACATTTAGATCAGTAAAGTCATAAATACTGTGCAAATCTGTATTATGGGCTATCACTTGTCATCAACATGCTCTTGATTCTGGTTCTGGGGGACCGGCATCTGTATAAAGGTCCAGCACCCTTCAAAGTTCTGTCAAAGTCACTACATCAGAGAAACATTACATTCAGTATACTTGTTCAAGACCAGGTTGATTCAAATAAAAAACAAAACAATAAAAAACAAAAACAAACAACAACAAAAACTAGAACAGACAATAGACAATGTCTGAAAAAATAACACAGGATGAAGTTTGGTGACTTTTTTCTTTACCACAACAGAGTTGCGCCCCCTGAGGAGGGGAACACCCATCACACATTCTCCTTTGTTGTACGCTCACCAGAATGGAGGGGGTAGGTAAAAAGTCCAAGACAGTTTTGAAATCATCTAACCTGCAAGCTGTGTACGTGTGTGTATGTATGTATGTATGCATGAGCACCTGCAAGCGTGTATGCACCCATGCATGCTGATGATGATGAAGTGATGCTTAATGTCCTCAGATGTCAGTTGACATATTAGGGACAAGTTGTGACCAATACCAAAGCACAGTTCAATAATTCTATCAGTCCACAGAAACCAGAAGGCTCGTTAGGACGGACAGCCCAGGACGGCCACCTTGACTCTCACACAGCTCCTGAACTATGCCCCATGCATGCATGCATGCGTGTGTGTATATGTGTGTGCATGTCAACTGTGTTTATACAGTACAAAGATGTAAAATTCATTTTATGTGTAATGTCACTGCTCTACAGAATACACAAGCTTCAATGAAAGCAATGCTAATTTGAAAAAAACAAAAACAAACTTTTAACAGAATGGTTATTGCAACTATTCACATTGCTTTCCTCTTGACTTCAAATCTAACTGATACCAGTACTGGCTATAAGACTTTGTGACTGAAGAGGTCATGTTAATGGACATTTCTACGGCACCCTATCCTACCAGATGGGTCAACAAAATCAAATCAAAGACAAACAAAATTAACAATAAAAACTTACATAACAATATTTGTAAACATACTTGCTTATGTGAAAAAACACCTCTGATTTTTTTCTGAATGTATCAACACACACATGAATACATGAACACACATGAACATCCATACAGACACACACACATGCTCCCTTAGTGATGCACACACAAGGCCTCACATTCCTGTGGTCACACAAACACACATATATATGGCCTCATACTACACTGCTGACACACACATAAGGTCTCACACTCCTGTGGCCATGCGCACACACACACACACACACACACACACACAGCCTCAAACTACCATGCTGAGACACATGAAGGTCTCACGCTCGCACTCCTGTGGCCAAACACATGTATACACATACACACGCAGCCTCATACTACCATGCTGAGACACATGAAGGTCTCACGCTTGCACTCCTGTGGCCAAACACATGTATACACATACACATGCAGCCTCATACTACCATGCTGAGACACATGAAGGTCTCACGCTTGCACTCCTGTGGCCAAACACATGTATACACATACACACGCAGCCTCATACTACCATGCTGAGACACATGAAGGTCTCACGCTCGCACTCCTGTGGCCAAACACATGTATACACATACACACACAGCCTCATACTCCCTTGGTGACACATACACAAGGTCTCACATTCCTGTAGTCACGCCCACCCACACACAAGCAACACACACACTCACAAATGCAGTAGCCACACCCCCCCCCCCACAAAGCCTCACAGCTTGACGTCACCAGCCTGGGACCAGTGACACTGCACGGGGTGCAGCAGAGTCATGTGGTCGGCACCCCTGATGGGCACAACATGGCAGGTGTAGTGGTCGATCATGCTGGGGATGGTTTCAAAGGCCTTGCTGTTCTTGCCCAGGATGTAGCGCATGCTGCCGTCTGGCTTGCGGCACTGGTCGATCTGGATATGGATGGTCTGGCGAGCGCTCCTGCAACAGCGGTGAGATGAACATATATGGTGGAACCTTTGCAGAGTGAGTGCTCTCATGGGCAAGGCTGTCCCTCTTAAAGCCCTGCTCCACTTTGGAGCCATGTGACATGCCAAACGCAAGCGCAGTGAGTGGCTGTGGGAATGGACAGCCTTTGACATCACCGCAGAGGAATTCATGGTGTCACGTAGGATTCCAGCTTGCTCTACTCTCACCTTGCGTTCTCATCTGATCACTAATGAAAATGAAAACTGTGTATTGTAAAATTTTGTAGGCATTCTTGGTAAGCTGAGACTACTACCAGTATGACCATAATGTGTTTGGTCTCATAAGCCAAGACTGTATTTTGAATTCAACAACAATCAAAAATATTGCGTATTTTGTCTTCACATCACTGATGACATTACCACGGTCAACAAAGTCAAAGCCCAGCACAACATTCACTTCTGTTTAAAACAGCCTTGTGAAAGATCATAATGATCACATGTAATTTTTTCCCTGCAAATGACCAATAGTGAACACATACCTTTTTGTGACAGAAACATAATGAACACGTTTTGTTTGCATGATGCTTCATAATAAAAATGTTCCTTGTAGCTGAATGTAGTGAGCACATTATCTTTTATGTGACAGAGCCATAATGAATACATAAGTATTCTGCTTGCAAACAATATGAAGAAGCATTATGCCTATGACTGAACCACAGTGAACACCTCATACACAGGTCCTGCACCATGACTTACTTGATGGACAGGGTGTAGTGGTATCGGTCAGAGCTGTCCCGCACTAAGTAACTGCCATCTTTACACACCCGCAGTATCCTCTCCGCATCATCACGTGATATGTTGCTGTGGTACCAGCTGAAACAGCACACCAGGTGACATGAGTGTTTTCAGCAACCATGCTTTTGCTCCATCCTGGGCCTCAAAGGGCAAGACTGCACGTCAAAGAAAAAAATCCTCTAGACAGGCAGACAGACAGACAGACTGCCCAGCACACAGTGCCCCTTGTTTCAGGTTCAGCTGCACTGGGCTGGCTACACTGCCAGGAGGGAAGACATGCCGGCCCAAAGCATGTTGCAAGGAAGGAAGACATGCTGGCCCAAAGCATGTTGCAAGGAGGGAAGACATGCCGGCCCAAAGCATGTTGCAAGGAGGGAAGACATGCCGGCCCAAAGCATGTTGCAAGGAGGGAAGACATGCCGGCCCAAAGCATGTTGCAAGGAGGGAAGACATGCCGGCCCAAAGCATGTTGCAAGGAGGGAAGACATGCCGGCCCAAAGCATGTTGCAAGGAGGGAAGACGTGCATGCCCAAAGCATGTTGCAAGGAGGGAAGACGTGCATGCCCAAAGCATGTTGCAAGGAGGGAAGATGTGCCGGCCCAAAGCATGTTGCAAGGAGGGAAGACGTGCTGGCCCAAAGCATATTGCAAGGAGGGAAGATGTGCATGCCCAAAGCATGTTGCAAGGAGGGAAGACATGCATGCCCAAAGCATGTTGCAAAGAGGGAAGACTTGCCGGCCCAAAGCATGTTGCAAGGAGGGAAGACGTGCATGCCCAAAGCATGTTGCAAGGAGGGAAGACGTGCATGCCCAAAGCATGTTACAAGGAGGGAAGACATGCACGCCCAAAGCATGTTGCAAGGAGGGAAGACGTGCACGCCCAAAGCATGTTGCAAGGAGGGAAGATATGCATGCCCAAAGCATGTTGCAAGGAGGGAAGATATGCATGCCCAAAGCAGTCTTCTTGAGTGAACTCCATGGAGGAAAGTGCAACCAAGAAGGGACGGGCAATTATGGTGCCCTCAGAAACCATTATAAAGACCAGCAGAAGTGACAGCTTGAAGGGCAGGCAAAGACCTCAGACTGAGACAGCTGGTTAGTTAGCCAGTAACTGGATTTTAATGTCCTGTCCACTGCACAGTGTCATCTCTGGACAATCAAACTCTGCCATAAGCAGTCATGTTTCAAAACTTTCTCAAAGATATAAACCTTTTCTCAAGTCAATCCACAGTGCTCACCACTGAGAAAGGTCAGACGGAAGTTTGACACAGAGAGGCATAAACTGATAAAGCCACAAAGGAAGGACGCAGGAGGCAGGAGTGAGCAGTCTCCCAACCACCCTCAGCCCAAACCTTCATCTGTCCTCAGTGCAGCAGGGGCTGTGCATCAACAACAGGACTCTGCAGCCACCGAGAGATGTGCAAGAGCTGGCCCTCAACCTTCCCTAAGTAATCCTTGTCTGTGAGGAATCAGCCTTCTCTGCATCCACCAGCTAAAACAGCAACCTCACCCGACGAGAACTTGTGAAATTTAAAAAGAACATGAACACAACTGTAAAAGGTTGTGCTTTGGCTGAAAGTAATACTTAAAATACTGCTGCTGACTGAGTCATGGTAATGTTTTTAAAAAGTCACACATGATGACCAGCAGCTGGCTTGCCGTATAGCAAAGACATTCTCAGTCCACCATAGCTTGGGATGACACAATACATCCGCAAGTGAAGAGAGAAAATCACTGCATAACTATGATTTCATTGGAAGGAACAGAAACTTTGTAATGTATAACTACAACACTGTATATAACCATGACTGCAAATGAAGAGATAAAAGCACTGTATACCCATGGTTTTATGGGGAGAAACAGAAACAGTATATATAACCAATACTGCAAATGAAGAAATAAAAGCACTGTATACCCATGGTTTTATGGGGAGAAACAGAAATGGTATATAACCATGACTGCAGATCAAGAGATAAAAAGCACTGTATAGCTATGATTTCATGGGGAGAAACAGAAACACTGTATTGCATATGACTGCATGTGAAGAGATAAAGGCACTGTATAACTAAGATTTCATTGGAAGAAATAAAAACATTGTGTTATAATGTATAACTATGACTGCAAGTGAACAGACAAAACACTATACATAACCATGATTGCAAGTGAAGAGATAAAATCACTGCATAATTATGATTTCAGAGTATAACCATGACTGCAAGTAATGAGATAAAAGCACTGTATAACTATGATTTCAGAGTATAACCATGACTGCAAGTAAAGAGATAAAAGCACTGTATAACTATGATTTCAGAGTATAACCATGACTGCAAGTACTGAGATAAAATCACTGTATAACTATGATTTCAGAATATAACCATGACTGCAAGTAAAGAGATAAAAGCACTGTCCAACTATGATTTCATTGGGACAAATAGAAACACTGTACATAACCAAGACTGCAAGCACTGTATAACTATGATTTTAGTGTATAACCAAGTAATGAGATAAAAAGCACTGTATAACTATGATTACAGTGTATAACCAAGACTGCAAGTAATGAGATAAAAGCACTGTATAACTATGATTACAGTGTATAACCAAGACTGCAAGGGAAGAGATAAAAGCAGACAACAAACACTGACTCCTGGTTGTGCAGTGGAATCATGGCATTGACTGGTTCTCCAATAGTGCAAGGTGATGCCTGGCTGGATCGCGTCAAACTGGGTGAACCACCTGGACCATCTATGCTGTGAGATGCTGCAACACACACACACACACACACACACACACACACACACACACACACACACACACACACACAAAAAAAAACAGTTCATCTATTGTCAGCAATATTATGATTTTCTTCTTTTTCTGCAATCACCCTGATATAGCTGTCATGGTCAACTGGGCATTAAAAACCAGTTTCCTTCCTTTCTTTGTTTCTCTTTTTATGCACTAAGCTGCATCAAGCCAGACTACTGGATGAAGCAGCATGCATTTCAAGCAGGGAGATGAAGTGCATGTGTGACCATTTTCAACTGTCGTGCCACTCATTCTGTCTTCAAAGGATGACCTTGTATGTCCTGAATGTGTGTGAGTTCAAACAATGTTATGGCTGCCACTGCTTGTGGTTAAACAGTGTCAGGTCTCCAAGGTCTGTTTATGCATGCTACTGCACTAGCCGTACAAATACTGCTAGCCAGCCTGCACTAAAAGTGGACCCTGGGAGAAAAATCGCCTGTTGCACTGGGGAGTTGAACCTGCATCAGTACAGTAGCAGGTCCCACCTGATGCTGAACCAGCTGAGTTACAGCCCCATCCAATGCTTTGAAGTGATAAATGTGTCCGTAACTCTAACTACTTTTTGCTCAGGTGGTCCAATTTTTGCACAATGGGTCCATAAAATGCCATTACAAAAGGGTACTTGCTCATGACTACAACTCTCGTAAACAGATTGTAACGTGAGAGTGACAGTTTAGGTTCACTGACAATGATACGCTGGCATCTCCATCAGTGGTGGCGCAAGCACCTGCTGCACACACATTCAACAGCAAAGGCATCCAGCAAAGCAGCAAAACCTGTGGATTCACACTTGTCTTTGAATGTAAAAATGGCAGGTGAATTGCTCCATTTGAAGAAGTGTGCCCGTGTACACTTGTAATTCACTCTTGAGTTCAGCACTCTTGCAGTTACGTTTGTTTGTATTCTCTCTGACAAGTCTTCCACTGCGGTTTGGTCTCTGACTGTTTTTGATGAGAACGACAAGCCAGAAAGCAAACTCCTGTACAGTGAGACACCAACAGACAAAAATGTTGGTCCGTATCCTCTTCTCCTTCTCCCACTGCCTGACCAACTTCATCTGCCTCAAGACCATGTCACTGATGTAACAAGTTTAGTTTTGCCAAGTATGAAGTAAAAGTGTGAGGAATATATGTGGGGAATGTGCAGCAGAAAGAAAGAAAAAAGAAAAAAAAAGGTGGAGGGGGGCAAAGGGGAGTGATTATACACATTTGGACTTCCAGGACAGGACGGATTTGTGCTTGAGGGTTAGAACTATGGTCACATCCTTGGGCAAAGTACTCCTGCCATCAGTGCTTGTATTGTATCTATAAAATGGTCACAGCCTTGGGCAAAGTACTCCTGCCATCAGTGCTTGTATTGTATCTATAAAATGGTCACAGCCTTGGGCAAAGTACTCCTGCCATCAGTGCTTGTATTGTATCTATAAAATGGTCACAGCCTTGGGCAAAGTACTCCTGCCATCAGTGCTTGTATTGTATCTATAAAATGGTCACAGCCTTGGGCAAAGTACTCCTGCCATCAGTGCTTGTATTGTATCTATAAAATGGTCACAGCCTTGGGCAAAGTACTCCTGCCATCAGTGCTTGTATTGTATCTATAAAATGGTCACAGCCTTGGGCAAAGTACTCCTGCCATCAGTGCTTGTATTGTATCTATAAAATGGTCACAGCCTTGGGCAAAGTACTCCTGCCATCAGTGCTTGTATTGTATCTATAAAATGGTCACAGCCTTGGGCAAAGTACTCCTGCCATCAGTGCTTGTATCTATAATACTGAATCTGTTCTAAGGCCTAAAATACTAAAATAAGGGAGGGTAGGAAACAATGGTGACAGAACAAAACCCAGTGTGAACACAGCCATGTTTGTCTGCTAGTAGCAAAGTCCAGACTTACACAGCAGTATTTGTGAGCTGCCTGACTGTCTAACAGTCACAAGACCCAAACACTTCAGTATTTGTGTGTTGACTGTCTAATGACTGTCAAATAGTTACAAAACCCAGATGAACAATGCAGTATTTGTGAGCTGATTGTCTAATGACTGTCTAATAGTTATAAAGCCCAGACTGACATTCTGGTATTTGCATGCTGACTAATCACTGTCTAACAGAACATTAAAAAGTCCAGTATTTGTGTGTTGACTGCCTAATGACTTGTCTACTCCTTACAAAGCACAAACTTACACTGCAGTATTTGTGATCTGACTGTGCAAGTTACAAAGCCCAGACATACAATTACATACACCACAACATTAGTGTGTTTACTGTCTAATAGTTATAAAGCCCAGAATTACACTGTAGTATTTGTGTGTTGACTAATCACTGTCTAAGAGAATATTAAAAAGCTCTGATGTTCACTGCAGTGTTTGAGTGTTGACTAATCACTGTCTAAGAGAATATTAAAAAGCTCTGATGTTCACTGCAGTGTTTGAGTGTTGACTAATCACTGTCTAAGAGAATATTAAAAAGTTCTGATGTTCACTGCAGTGTTTGAGTGTTGACTAATCACTGTCTAAGAGAATATTAAAAAGCTCTGATGTTCACTGCAGTGTTTGAGTGTTGACTAATCACTGTCTAAGGGAATATTAAAAAGCCCTGAAATTCACTGCAGTATTTGTGTGTTGACTAATCACAGTCTAACAGAACATTACAAAGACAAGACTTATACTGTAATATTTGCACGTTGGCTGCCTAATGACTTGTCTGACAGTAGCAAAGCCCAGACTTACAATCTAGCATTTGCATGTTGACTGTCTAATGAAGTTCCAAAGCCCATACTTACACTGCAGTATTTGCGAGAGGCTTGCCCTGGTGTCCCACGCTTCCTCATAAATGTCTCCACTGCTTTGCTTGGAGTGTCCCCCTCCCCCTCCGGACCGGGCCTGGTGGATCTTCTCCTCCAACTCTCGCTGTTTCTTGGCCGTGTCCCAGGGCTCCTGGTAATTGCTCTCACCCTCACCCCCCGCGTAGGCATCGGGCTGCATGAGTTGCAAACTGCGCAGCTTCTCCTCTAGGCCTCGGTTCAAATCCCACGCCTCTTCATACGCACCCCCAGTCACGGGGTCCACGGTCTTCCCACCACCACCAACACTGCCCTCCTCTGTTTTCCTTCCCCAACTTTTCGACCTGGCTGGGGCCCAGTCATCAGGGAGGCATTCCAGGGCATCCTCGAAGGAGTCCGAGGTGGTGGAGAATCTCCGCGCCAACCTCAAGTTCTCCTCCAGCTTTTTCTGCTGCTCTGCGCTGTCCCATGCATCTTCATACAATGCTGGGGTGGGGCTGGGACCAGGCACCACACCTGAGTTTGTCGCTGAGTAGCCGCTGCTTCCTTTCCTGGGGTAGATCACCCGCTGGCGACTAAACCTCTTTTGTTTGTTGGACTCGGGCAACATGACTGGGGGACTTTTCATCGCTGAGTCGGCTCCCACCACTGAACTGTGACCATTTTCCCCATCACTCGTGCCTGCTGCCGAGGTCACTGGCAAAGGAGCATGCGGCCTGTCGCCATCTTTCTTTTGATCCATCCACGTGGATGTGTGACTGTAGCAGTCCTCACCATCACTCTTGTTACAGTCATCTGGCACCGGCTTTGAACGACCACCTCCAGGCGGCAAGGTTCCGTTCAACGTCAAGCGACTGTAGTTGTCTACGTGAGAAGGAGGGACCTCATAGTCGGCACTGGAATCACCTGCTCCGAGACTCTCAGCTAGTGCATAGGTGTCCTCCAAGACCTGTTCGTGGCTAGCAGACTTTCTCCAGGTGGGGCCGTTGGGTCCTGTGCAGGGTGGGAACATCAGAAAGACCCAGTCAGTTCACCACAAAGTATACAATAATACACATAAACCAAGACGCTACCTTTGGTCTGGTGCATGCTGGAAATGAAAGGAAAGAAGACACAGGTAACCAAGACGCTACCTTTGGTCTGGTGCATGCTGGAAATGAAAGGAAAGAAGACACAGGTAACCAAGACGCTACCTTTGGTCCGGTGCATGCTGGAAATGAAAGAAGACACAGGTAACCAAGACGCTACCTTTGGTCCGGTGCATGCTGGAAATGAAAGGAAAGAAGACACAGGTAACCAAGACGCTACCTTTGGTCCGGTGCATGCTGGAAATGAAAGGAAAGAAGACACAGGTAACCAAGACGCTACCTTTGGTCCGGTGCATGCTGGAAATGAAAGGAAAGAAGACACAGGTAACCAAGACGCTACCTTTGGTCCGGTGCATGCTGGAAATGAAAGGAAAGAAGACACAGGTAAGCACACACCAGTTGGAATTTAAAAAAATGTGACCTGAGCAGCTGCTGCAGTGTTTAGCTGTATAGCTGCTAAGAAATGCAGCCCAAGCTCAGCCTGCTGGAACTTCACAAATATGTCTGCTGTGTTTGTCAGAGGTATCATGCTTTGGAATGTAGGTACTCTTTTACTGGTGATTTGCATGCTGACATAGGCTGCAGACAGTCCAAATGTAACAACAATAAAACACAAACACCTGTATAAATGTACAGGCATGCGTGCATGTGAATGCACACACACACACACACACACACACACACACACACACACACACATTACAAATCATACCAAGACCTCTATAACATTAAACAAGAAAGTGCATGGAAACAACTGAACAGACTTCAGCATGTCATCTCATAGTTGTTTTCATTGGAGTGAAGCTAGTAACCTCTGAACATGTGTATCCTTCTCAGTCAGTAATGAAAGAACAATTTTCACTTTTGGTGACACCGTCACACCATCACCAAAAGATTATAGAAGATTATAGTTCATAAATGTAACGAACAGATCAAAATGACCCCGTCTGCACACCCCCCCCCCACCAACCTTGCCAATGAACCTACAGTACACCATCAACCTCATGTCACAGAAAGTAAGTCATCACTGAGCAATGCAAAAACAGCCTGATTATACTCAAATCTAAACACTAAAAATTATACCTAATTTGACGTGTTTGATTTTCTCTCTTGCATTTTTTTCAGCGGATTTCCTCTCTTTAAGGTCTTCCTGATCTAACTATAACACCTCCACAACTGATTACTTGCTTGTTTTTTTTCCTTCTTGTTTTCTATACTTCAGCCTAAAAAATAATTGGATGTAACCTGCTACTGCTAGAACCAGCCCAAGATTAGCGAGTGCAGAACAGCGACCGCTAGCCTCACTGACTGCTACGCTGCACATGACGACTACCTGCAGCCTGCTGGTACGGCTCACTGTAGTGGTCCTCCTCCTCCTCTTCCTCCCCCTGGCTCAACGCGCTGGCGCCCACTTCCGACTTCATGAGGCTCCACACCATTTTCTTGGAGTCCTTCGGCTCGGTGTAGTCATCCATTTTCTGCAGCACAGACACACAGTTATGTCACACACCAGTTACAGTGAAGATACTAAAGTTTGTTCTCACCATGCTTGATTT
The DNA here is from genome assembly GCA_963584105.1 of Alviniconcha strummeri. Taxonomy (NCBI): domain Eukaryota; kingdom Metazoa; phylum Mollusca; class Gastropoda; family Provannidae; genus Alviniconcha; species Alviniconcha strummeri. Next base: position 8,754,237 of record OY757550.1, read on the forward strand.
CGTATTCTTTGCTTTTATGTAAAATGACAATGGGTTACATGCTCCTATCAGAGTAACAGCACATCAAAACAAAAAATACAGCAAATGGGCTACGTGCTCCTGTCAGAGTAACAGCGCATACAATTAAAAAATACAGCAATGGGCTACATGTTCCTATTAAAGTAACAGCACATACAAATAAAAAATACAGCAATGGGCTACATGTTCCTATTAAAGTAACAGCACATACAAATAAAAAATACAGCAATGGGCTACATGTTCCTATTAAAGTAACAGCACATACAAATTAAAAAAATACAGCAATGGGCTACATGTTCCTATTAAAGTAACAGCACATACAAATTAAAAAAATACAGCAATGGGCTACATGTTCCTATTAAAGTAACAGCACATACAAATAAAAAATACAGCAATGGGCTACATGTTCCTATCAGAGTAACAGCACATACAAATTAAAATAATACAGCAATGGGCTACACGTTCCTACTAAAGTAACAGCACATACAAATGAAAAAAATACAGCAATGGGCTACATGTTCCTATTAAAGTAACAGCACATACAAATAAAAAATACAGCAATGGGCTACATGTTCCTATTAAAGTAACAGCACATACAAATAAAAAATACAGCAATGGGCTACATGTTCCTATTAAAGTAACAGCACATACAAATTAAAAAAATACAGCAATGGGCTACATGTTCCTATGAGAGTAATGGCACATAAAAACAAAAAATACTGCATCACCAAAGAGGGATCATGTTTTACACTGCATGTAGTCTTTTACTTTTCACTGTTCCCTTTGAGGGACAGGCTGAGACAGAAATAATTGTAGGTATTCTATATATATAGCTTCTCCTTTTTTGTTTGTTCTGTTTTGTTGTTGTTGTTTTTAAGCTGATGGGTCAAATAAACATTTTCATATCATGTATACATATAATAATAATAATAATAATAATAATGTACATTTATCATGCACTCATCAACACTCTGAGCACTCACATGATACATATTAACCTAAATATGATATTCTATACACACGTAGAGCACTGTGATACCAAAACAATTTACATAAATCTGCATTATAAATATACAATAACTCTTCACTTCATTGTTCAAATGTATTTATTGTGAACGAGAAAGATCTATTTGATCTGACTTTATTATTACTATAAATTATAAAGATCCTGAGTCATGTTGCTCACATAGGCTTGGATACATATTGTACGCTACTAGTAGCAGCAGTAGCAGTAGCAGCAGCAGCAACAACAACAGTAATAGTAGTAACGAACTACCATCAAAATGCATCAGACAATATTTTATCTTGGTTATCCAAACAAATATCACCTAATTAATAGAGTTCAGAGTGGTATGATCTAGCCACAAGGAACCTGGGCAGCAAATATATATATGTGTTAGCAAATACAAAACAAACAAAGAAATGCACAAAAAAGAAAGAAACAAAAATGCACCTGTACCAACTGCAATAATTTATGATAGCTTCCTAACAGTTTTGGCCACCACACCTACACTAATCGACATGTCATGGTCAAAGCAGTTTTCCACATCATTTGTACAAGCAATGTGATTACATCATTTCAAGGAAGAGTTTCAAATCTATAGACTAAGGTGAATAATTCAGGACATACACTTTCAAAGTACGAACTGGTAGGATGAGATTATGAATATCCTTCTCCAACACATGTTGGGCCAGGCCTTGGGGGGATTTGATATGTTGCCAGCTTTTCAAAGTGTGTGTGTGTGTGTGTGTGTGTGTGTGTGTGTGTGTGTGTGTGTGTGTGTGTGTGTGTGTGTGTGTGTGTGTGCACGCGTGTGCATATGTGAGTCTGTGTGTGCATGCATGCATGTACATACATGTGTGGGAATGTGTGTGTGCATGCATGTGTGTGTGTGTGTGTGCACGTGTGAGTGTGCATGCCTGCATACTTACTAATTTTACAGCTAAACAGATATTATTTCAAATGTTGTCTCACTTGTTACATTCAGTGAAATAAACTGAATTCATCAAATTGTACCATTGTTTGCATTGTGATGGCAGCATCTTCCAATGGTTGGTAGCTGCAACATGAGTAGTTACTGTCTGGCTGTGAGTTCATAGTTATTCATATTTTACTCATATTTTTGTTGTTTTGAATTTCCATTTTATGAGCCTGTTTGGTGAAACTACCCTCTGTGGGAAACGTGAAGTATTACTGAACTGAGCTTGGTTCCCACGGTAGGAAATGAGCAATAACCCCAGGGAAGGTCACAAGCAAAAGAGAGAGGGGGGTGGAGAGAGAGAAGTCCAGAGCACGTCTGCATCTGTGTGTTGCGCTGCATTGTTGTGAAGTGTGTGAGTGTGCATGTGTGTACACATTGCATTGCATTGCATGGTGTGTTGGGTTGGGGGGTGTAAATGCACCTTCGTCCAATATGCATCATGCATGTATGTGTGCAAATGCATGTGTGTGTGTGTGTTTGTATAAGTCTGTCTGTCACTATGTGTCTGCTTGTGTATGTATGCACAGCCTGGGCTGACCCGGGCCGTCACCGAACCACCCTGCTGCACCTGATCACAACCACCCTGGACCATCCACACACCCTGCACAACTTCCTCCTTAAGCGAACTGGGAAGAAAAATGAGCACACCAAGTACACTGATTCCAGCAACAGTGCACACTAACCTGTAATGTACCTGGGGCCAATGCAGAGTAAAGTCAAACTCAGGAGTGGTGCTGCTCAAAGTAAACACAAAGTCAAAAATAAAATTACCGTACACTTCCATTAGTTCCAGATCTACTTTTTCCTGCTTTCTGTTTTGTTTTGTTTTCTTGGTTAAAAATAAGTAATTCTGCTTTTTGACCTATGCAATAATAAACCAAATAAACATGTACTTGAAAGAGATCATGCAGAATTCTCACAGCTGAAAACATCTATGCACAGTTGTCAGGATACACAGCTACCCTGATAGTGATACATGCAGTGAAATGACCCACCCCAACCTCTCCTGGATTTAAGCATCTGTGTGCCAGTTCATAGTTATGGGTGTAGCAGGAATGTTATAGGTCTGTGGAGTTCCTGAACACTCTGGATCTGATCTCTGAGATATGAGCATTTGTTCAACTACTGGGTGAAGAATGTCTGACAGATGGATAAACATTGCACAATGGAAGCTCCCTCACTGATCACCCTGATGCCCTGCTCCCAGTCCCAGCTGCAGTGGTCAGGGGCAGTGGAAAGGGATAATTACAACATTAACTAGCAGGTGGCCTTAATTGCTAATTAGCACAGGTGGCCTCAATTCACGGTGTAGGAAAATTTGACGGACAGCAGGATCACAACCTGTCAGAGTGACCATCCTGTCATTGCCATCATCACACCTTAGCCATCAAAGTGACCATCACGTAACAGCCTGGTCATCTGTCAGCATACTGACCCTCTTTCCTCTCTCCTTCATCTCTCACTCTCAAACTCTAACCCTGCTGACCTGTGTTCTGCTCTCCCAGTGCATGTAATCTGTGACTCGCTCATCTGGCGCATGTTGCACTCACAAGCCAGCGTTATTCTGCAGAAAAAGTGCTCCTTACTCTTTAATGCTTCACTGCAGGTTTTCTGTTGGTTGTTGTTTTTGTTGTTATTGTGTGTTTCATTCCTGACACAAGGGTAAAGCAAACCCAAATTCAGTTCAGTTCAGTTCAACTTCAAGATGGTATCTCAACAATGTCCACTTTTAGCCCTGTCAGTTTGTGGTCCTCAGATGGTATGAGAATGTGTGTGTGTGTGTGTGTGTGTGTGTGTGTGTGTGTGTGTGTGTGTGACTGTGTGTGTGTGTGTGTGTTTGTGTGTATGTGTGTGTGTGTGTGTGTGTGTGTGTGTGTGTGTGTGTGTGTGTGTGTGTGTGTGTGTGTGTGTGTGGATGGAATGAAACTGAAGTGTGCACTACACTGGCATATATGTATATCCACATATCAGTTCATTCAGTACTATTCCAGTGTATATACACAAGCACACACACACATGTATGCATTCTCATACCATTTGGGGACAACGAACCAATGGAGCTAAAAGTGGATGTTGCCAGTATCTCTGCACTCTGAAAAGCCCATGCACACTCCATTCTGCCAACCAGGCTATGCTCATAAATTACAAGTATCTATAGAACCTTGTATGAGCCCATGCACTGGCAGGTTTCAAGACAGCAAAATACTGTATTAAAAAGGATAATTAATCAAGTACTACTCACAGTCAAACTTTTAGTAATAATATATAATATATATATGTACATGTACTAGTCATACTTTTAGCAATGTCCACTATCCATAAAAGTATACATTTTATACTTTAAATATTCAGGACACCACCATTAATTTCCTTTCTGACAAGAATGGGCCACAGTAAAATCTTGACACAAAGTATCCAGATACAGAGCTCTCCAGAAACATGCCTACCTTATAGCTTTCTTGCAGTTTCCTGCCACCGTCACCCTCTTGTGACAACAACAAAGAACTTCCTAGTCCTGCATTGGTTCCTCTCCCGGCACTGACCTTTGGGCTGACCCGGGCTGTTACCGAACCACCCTGCTGCACCTGATCACAACCACCCTGCACCATCCACACACCCTGCACAGCTTCCTCCTTCCAATAACCCCCCCACACAGCCCCCTTCTTCTCTGCCCTCAGGTGAGCCTTGCTGATGTCTCTTGGCAGTGACGTTGTCTTGAGGCGAGTCCGAGGCTGGTACGAAAGTGGTTGTACATTGACCGAGTATGACTGAGAAGTGCCCATTCCGCTCTCCACATCGTACGACTGAGTCTTATCTAGCTGCAACCGGCCACTACAGCAGTGTCTTCGTGTTGCTTGTGCGACACACTAAGAAAGACTGAACCTCGGAGTCGGAGAGAGAGAGATAGTGAGTGAGTGTGTGTGTGTGTGTGTGTGTGTGTGTGTGTGTGTGTGTGTGTGTGTGTGTGTGTGTGTGTGTGTGTGAGAGAGAGAGAGAGAGGGGGGGGGAGGGAGAGGGAGAGATGCTCGTACAACTACACGATCGATTATGTGTTCGCGGACATGTCAAACTCGTTCCGTCTGCTTTTCCGTTTCCACTTAGCGTGGGCTTTCAGTTTCATAGTCATCACTATACAGGGTCTAAAGAGTTGGCTTGTCAACGAACAGACTGAACTATTTATTGTAAACAATGCGTACCTTCGAGTTGTGTGTACTTCCTTAATTCACGTTACAAACAGCGAAAATGTCGTTTTGCTTTCATCTCCGCAGCTTTCTGCTTGCCATGTTGTTTTCCTTCCTCGTCTTCGGGCTGAAGAGTTCGCTTTTACTTGATTGGCTATTATATAAAATCTTGTTTACTTCCGGGTGCATGTACACGCGTTTTGCGAAGGTTCATTAAAACGCGGAAGTACACTCACGCGCGCGCTCGTGCGTGTGTGTGTGTGTGTGTGTGTGTGTGTGTGTGTGTGTGTGTGCGCGCGCGCGCGCGTGTGTGTGTGTGTGTGTGTGTGTGTGAACAGAAAAATCTTTTGTTCTTACTGTAGCTCAACTCCCCAACAGGGTTTGATCAGCCCTCAGAACCAGTGTTTTAAACCATTCTGTGTGGTCTTTGTGGGTCAAGCGTGGCTGTTTGATTACATTTGAGTGATGCACATGGGTCCAATGATTGGTGAGTGTGTCTGCTTGATAATAATGGGTAGCTGTGGTATGTAGGCTGGGTGAGGAGTGTGTGGGGGTGTGGGGGGGGGTTGGGGGGGCAGGCAACAAGCAACATGTGTGCGTGCAAGCATGTGTGTGTGTGTGTGTGTGTGTGTGTGTGTGTGTGTGTGTGTGTGTGTGTGTGTGTGTGTGTGTGTGACAAAATGATTTTTTTCTCCCATATAGTCAACCATTGCCAAACAACCACTGTGAAACAGACCTGCTGGATAGGCCAACTGCCAGGAAAAGCTATGTTGCAGGGACATTTCCAGCCATTCTGTTTTCAGTGCATCTGTACACAATGAGTGAGAAATACAGAGAAAAGGGTTACCCTGTTCAACTGTGTAAACTGTACTGCATAAAAACATTTTATGAATTCAGTGGCCAACAGTTCCTTAGGGTGCATGCTCTGTTGGCACAATGAAAAGACACTAGCCTTCTCAAAACAGTTCACCCTGATATAGCCATCCTGGTTGACTGGGCATCAAGAATCACATTACTTACTCTCAAAACATGTTTCATCCCAGAAGATGGGCCGTCCTAGAAGAGGTCAAACTATGTAACCCTCTCCCACAAAATCAGTCTTAAGCTGCATTTTGGGGTTTTTGAGATGTGTATTATTTTGAAAACTGCAGCCCTTGCAGATTATTTTGGTATTTAAATGCAGAATGTAGTAAAATAGTTATTGAAGTTGTGGCTATTGAAGTTGCTAAGCATTACGGCAGCCATTTTGAGAAAACAGCCCTGAAAGATTTTCTGTCATTGCATTTGTTTTCCTTGGTAACAGGGTCAATACACAAGGGAATTAATTAGTGCTTGAAAGATGTCACACAGTTTCAGATCTTAGCAACGGGGGTTTAGAGTTAGCCAAACTGTCAGAAATATTTCTTGGTAATAACCTGGACAGTGGTGTAGGACATGCTGGGGTTCTGTAAGGATACATATACATTTTATTTGGCCAAACATCAGTCATTTTGCACAACATTAGCATCCAGGGTAGGATCATTTAAACCTAGTTTTTAACAGTTGAATGCCATTTCTAATGCAAAATATCATAACTACATGATAATTTAAGGCATAAAGAATGCAATTCTGCAACAACAACAAACCAAATGAAAATGATGTTGACCCTCATCAGTTATAACTGTTCCTACAGCTGACTGACAGCTGTGATACAAAAACTTAAAATGAAAGATTTTGTTTTAAAGTACCCTTTTTTTTTTTTTAATGGGTTTTTTGTTTTTTGTGTGTGTGTGGTTTGTGTGTGTGTGTGTGTGTGTGTGTGTGTGTGTGTGTGTGTGTGTGTGTGTGTGTGTGTGTGTGTGTCTGTGTCTGTGTGTGTGTGAGTGTTTTTTTGTTGTTGTTGTTTGTGTGTGTGTGTGTGTGTGTGTGTGTGTGTGTGTGTGTGTGTGTGTGTGTGTGTGTGTGTGTGTGTGTGTGTGTGTGTGTGTTCAATTGCATCAGTGATTGTTATGTGGATTGGCAGTAAAATAAAATAAAATAATAAAATAAAAAAATAAAAATATAGTGTCACACCAACCAATGACCATCCATAGCCTTTTGGATTTTATTCCTTGGGCAATGTGAGCATGATGTCAAAAGGTGGTAGTGACCTGGGATGGTAGTTGGTCTGTGCAGCCAGTCCTGTTACCCTATAAAATCAAGGGAACAATGGAGCAAAGCCCTAGATTTCAAGTTTTTGTTTTGATTTCTTCTAGATGTAACCTGTTTTATGAAGGTTAGTTCCTTTAAACAGAGTAATAACTTTGGCTTAGCCAGTCAGCTGAAATACGACATGCTTCAGTAATGGGTGAGATTAAACCCATTAAACTGAACACTGTGTATTTCACTATAAAAAAATATATATATTAAAAATAATAATAATGTTCTTTTTTTTTAAATTCTTATTAAAACAAATTTATTGTGCAACTGGTGTAATTCTCCCTCTCTCTCTCTCTCTATTTATCTATCTGTCTGTCTCTATCTCAACGTTCATTACAAGAACAAAATAGAAGTAGAAATCATTTTTGTTATTATTATTATTTACTCTTGTCGCTGAGAAGACAAACCCGAATAAAACTACTGGGAAGTAACCCATACAATATTGAACTGGCAAACTTCTCCGGTTGTTTCCCTTGCCGGAGAAACACCACACACACTG
>OY757550.1:8762295-8885312 GCA_963584105.1 Alviniconcha strummeri
ACCCCCCTCCCCGTGTGTGTGTGGTGTGTGTGTGCGTGCGTGCGTGCGTGCGTGCGCGCGCGCGTGTGTGTATGCGTGTGTGTGTGTGTGTGTTAAGTGCGTGTGTGTGAGTGCGTGTGTGTATGTATGTGTGTGTGTGTGTGTGTGTGTGTGTGTGTGTGTGTGTGTGTGTGTGTGGTGTGTGTGGCTAATGTCAACCGAGACTGGGCCTCCCCCAATCGTGAGTGACATTGGCAACACGCGCGTGCGTGCACACACACACACACACACACACACACACACACACACACACACACACCACACACACACACACACACACACACCTACGGCCAACACAAAGGTGACACGCACGCACGCACGCGCACACACACACACACACACGCGCGCGCGCGCACGCACGCACGCACGCACGCACGCACACGCACACACACACACACACACACACACACACACACACACACACAGTGTCCCACCATCCCAGAACCGTACCGGCAAAGCGTACTTTGAAACTTGACCCCCAGACTGTATTCACTCTAAAGGTCTTTCCATAAAGATATCCCTGGACCCACCTTGGTTCTGAAGTAACTGAGCGCCGACGTCACCGGGCGCCGCTAACACCAGGGCCCATATGCATGAGGAGCAAACAGCCCCATTAACCCCTTCACGGCCCCAGCCTGTAAAATTTCCGGGCTGAAAGATGCACGGATGCGCCTGCAAACAGTATATTTTCCGGACGTATAACACATGTACTTTGAATGCTATGCGTTTTGATGAAAACCCTTTCATATGCCAGTGCGAAAAAGAAAACAAAAGGGCTTAAAGATTTCAAATTTCGCACTTTCATTGGTCGTTTTTCAAGTGACGTCATGGCGGAGAAAGGGTTAGTTGCGTTTATATTCTAACCGGTAACGACACTGAACACACTGGCATGTGCGGAGTGCAAAAAGGACTAGCCAGCCTGGCTGAACGCGTTGTCTGTAATTATGGACTCATTTTACCCTCTAAGCAGCCTAAAGGCTTTATAAAAAATGGCGGCTGTGATGCTGCCGTTACCATCCAGGCTTACCACTGAGAAGAAAACGAACATTTGTAGAGACTAACGCCACCCCGTGTACCACTGAAAACGACAAATGATTAAAGAAAGTTTGGATTCGCTGATCAGGACACATCATAATCAACACAGACGGCAAAGACAGAACAGGAAAATCCCGAATTATTAGGGGTCATAGTTTCATTGACGTCTGCTACAATCGAAGTGAACTTTGAATCTGAAACTGTGCAAGACTGTTGTTATGCGGTGTCCAGCCAATTTCGAGTTTCCAACGGCACGCGCGTTGCCAGGGACAAAGGTGAAACAAGGGACTCTCCCATTCTAAAAAATGAAGACCAACAGATAGCAGTTTTGGGAGCCTATTGACGACTGGCGCATATGGAAGGAGAATCGGACTGAGGAACTCTGTAGCAGATCGGGATTAGAGGCTATCCGCCTTTAACTTGAGTTTTCCTTATTATATTGGCCGTGGTGTACAAAGACAGACTAACAAGGATTAAATGATCATTAAACAGGGCACAACAAAGATTCATCCATCAGTAAACCAGGCACAACAAGGATTCATCCGTCAGTAAACCAGGCACAACAAGGATTCATCCATCAGTAAACCAGGCGCAACAAGGATTCATCCATCAGTAAACCAGGCGCAACAAGGATTCATCCATCAGTAAACCAGGCGCAACAAGGATTCATCCATCAGGAAACCAGGCACAACAAGGATTCATCCGTCAGTAAACCAGGCACAACAAGGATTCATCCGTCAGTAAACCAGGCACAACAAGGATTCATCCGTCAGTAAACCAGGCGCAACAAGGATTCATCCATCAGGAAACCAGGCGCAACAAGGATTCATCCGTCAGTAAACCAGGCGCAACAAGGATTCAGCTATCAATAAACCAGGCGCGACAAAGATTCATCCATCAGCAAACCAGGCGCGACAAAGATTCGTCCATCAGTAAACCAAGCGCAACAAGGATTCATTTATCACTAGGACAGGCACAACCAGCAAAGAGGGTTTATCGTGGCTTCAGCAAAATACGCACAGTCAGCAAATAACTACAGATCTGTAGTGTAAGCTCGTAGGCTCAGCAAATACGCTCGATTAACAAATACGTAACACTACCACAAAACACTAGCTGTTACAGCTAGCTATAAGAACATGGAATCAGCAAATACGAAGGATCTGAAAAATAGTTGTTGTTTTTTTGTGTATAAAAATATTGCTGGTTGAGCAAATACGCAGGACTAGCAACTAGACAAACACGCCCAAGAGTTCAGCAAGTGCATGTAGGCACAAATCAGCAAATTGCTAGTCACGCGGGCTAGACCCAGGGGTACGCCAAGTGAATAGGCGCCGCGTAATAACCCACAAATGCGCTGACGCCTTCGGTCTCCAGCGTGACGCACCTTTTCAGTCCCGGGCGATGCGCGTTTCACAGTGTGTGATGTGTGACGTGGCCAGGGCGTCAGGGCGGTGGATGACAAATGCTGTGACAAGGGAATTACTGGGGATCAATAGCACGGCAGCTAAAGACCGCAGCAGGCACGGGCTGAGGGTGGGGCTGCTGCTGCTGCTGCCGCCACTTTCCCTTCTGCATTGTCGGTGCCAGACCAAGGATCTGTAAACTTCCGTTGTCAGCTCTGCAAAGAGCTTGTCCTTCTCCTTAGACTTTGTGGTCGTCGCTGAGATCCCCGTCCCCTCGGTGCCAGACCAAGGATCTGTAAACTTCTGTTGTCAGCTCTGCAAAGAGCTTGTCCTTCTCCTTAGACTTTGTGGTCGTCGTCGAGATCCCCGTCCCCTCGGTGCCAGACCAAGGATCTGTAAACACTCCTTTCGTGGTCATCGAGATTCCCGCCCCCTCACCCCCCCCCCCCCCCCCCCCCCCCGCCACACTTTCTCTCTGGTTTGCCTGCCTCTTTTTTTCTTTTTTCTTTTTTAATAAACCAAGAAGAGTCCTCTTGAGTGATCAATAACACCGATACTAATTATTGTTTCAGAAGGACATCATACAATTACAACAAATTAGATGCCAACAAACTCTGCAACATGCTTTCTCGCATAGATTGGGCTGATGCTATGCAAAATGGATCCGTCGTCGACTGTGCAGAACATTTCAGTACTATATTTCCGAAGCCGCCTACAATTGCATGCCAGTAAAAACCGCTACAATTCGCTCTAAAGATGCTGTCTGGATAGATGCAGACATTCGCTGGGCTATAAAAGAGAGGTATATGTTGTTAAAAAAGCAAAACGCAGCAGTAAAGACGAAGACTGGCGCTAACAAGGATTCTGCCAAAATTGGCTATCAGACTTATAGAAATTTAGTAACCACTAATATTAGAGACAGAAAACTAATATTTAAATGAACTTGATTTCAACACATTTTTTAAGCTGTATCTAAATTACGTTTTGTATGGTCAGTATGCTCGTGTGTGCGGGTGCCTGTGTGTGTCTGTATGCGCGCGTGTATACGCTTAGAATAGTATCTACGGACAAGGTTTTGCGCTTTATAAATACTTCAACTATTCTTGCAAGTGAGTTTTGTGGTTGAGTTTTGATGCAAACCGAGGCCGGTTCATGCAAACCATCAGCGTGTGCTGACTGGATGAAGTTCATCGCCGTATTTTGTGTAAAGCGCCAAGAACTCTTTCGAGACGAAGCGGTGGGTCAGATACCTGGACCTACATAAAGATGCCGGGTGCAGGATCAGATACCGGGCAGTCCATTATCATCAATAGCCGTGCAGCTTCATCATCTTCCTCTTGTTTTTCTCGTTGTTCGGCTTTGCTCGGCCTGGTATAATCGTCAGGGCTGACTGGGCGATAAAAGCCAATTATCTCTCTATCTGTCGTCCTTGTTGCTGGAAGTCCTAGCCGAGTGATGATAATTCTCAGCCAAACGGCCCACGTTATGGAGATGATGTGTTCTGTGATTTCCGCTGAGCGGGATTGAACAGAGACCAAAAGCCTTGAAACCTGGCCGTCGCTAGCCTAGAACTACGCTCGCTGCACTAAGCCAGGCGGAGTCGGCCAAATGGATCGAAAAGCAGCCCCCCCCCCCCCCTCCCCCCCATTTGCTTCTGCCGCTGGGAGTATTGACCAAATTTCCAGCGGACGCGGCTGAGGCCGGGCGCACGTGCTTGGAGAGGTGTGCTGCTGTGCTGTACGTGTTGCAGGTTGAGGCCTTTGCGCCGTCTCTGTCTGTCTGTCTGTCTGTCTGTCTGTCTGTCTGTCTGTCTGTCTGTCTGCCTGCCTGCCTGCCTGCCTGTCTCTGTCTGTCTGTCTGTCTGTCTGTCTCTCTCTCTCTCTCTCTCTCTCTCTCTCTCTCTCTCTCTCTCTCTCTCTCTCTCTCTCTCTCTCTCTCTCTCTCTCTCTCCGGTGCGGTCTCCCAACTGCTGCCGAGTGACTGGCTTAGTCTGATGTCACTGACGACTTGAGTCACCAACTCACTACTCTTACTGACTCAGGATTCACTCTGCGGCCCGAGTCTACCCAGTCGAGGCTTCTGCGGCAGAGGTTTTCCAGGGCCAGAGCTGAGACGCGGTCAAAGTCAGTCGCAGTCCGCGATGCAAAGTTGATCTGTCGCTGCTAAACAGGCTGTTTCCCCGGTGTTGCAGAGCCGGCTCTGCTGAAGTAGAATTGTCGCTGCAAAGCCACGTGCAATTTTGCAGCTGCAAATCTGTGTCTGCGGCTCCAAACGCGCGTTTTGCTGGGACAGACTTGGCAGCTGCAAGTCCGGCTGTATTTGAGGCGTCGACCGCTAGTGGTACACATAACTGTACACACACTGAATACGCACTGCGGCTGGTGCCGGACCGGAGAACAGTTCTGCCACGGCACTGCAAGCGTCCTCTGCCAGCCTTCCCTTCGGCCCCACGTCGAGTCAGTCTCTGCCACAGGTCAGTGGTGACGCACCGGAACTTGGAAAACTGACAGGTAAGAGTCCATTTTCCGTCCGTGCACAGATGACGTAAACAAGTATGACAGAGACGGGAGAAAAGGCGGGCAGGGCAATAATAAGAGTTGACGAGTATGGGACTGGGTGCATCTCAAGCGTGACTGTGAGACCACTTGATCTCGCGCTCTGATTTCCCACCCCATAAGCGGTAAGCCGTTAGGCTGGTCAGCAGAAGGACCTCGGCTTGATTCCGCTTCGGCTTCCTTTCTCTTCAAAAAGGTTGTGGTTTGTGGACACTGTCTTGTGACTTTGTCCCTCACAATTAATGAAACTGAAAATCAGTAATGAAAGTGGTTCTCTCATCGTTGCTCACCTTGATGCCGGAATCATTCCGGTAGTGACAGTGTAGCGAAATGTATATATTCCTCCATGTTCCCCCTCCTCCATACCCCCCTCCCCCCCCCTCCCCCGCCCTTCTCCCGGTCCCTAATAAGCGTTATGGTTTCTGTTTTCAGTCTCTTGGCTACGGATCGTCGCCAGTTCTCTTTCGGGCCGCCCTCTCTTGCGTTTTTCCTGTAGCCTGCAGTGCACCCACTGATCTCTTTACCTCACTGAGTAGACGACAGCCGTAAATGTTGTTGTTGGTGGCTTTTATATGGAGCTATTCTCCGCTCTCGTGCTGACTCACTGCATTGCCTTCTTGTCGCATGTGACTCTAAGTAAGTAAGTAATCATGTCATGGTGCTTCAAGTTACGTTCACAGAAAGTGATTGTTATTTGAGTAAGTAAGTAAACATGGCGCTTAATGTCCACAGGAACCATAAGGCTTATAAGATTAAGAGACCGACAGTGTGATTCTAAAAGAATGACTAGCTTTATACCCACCGAAGAGGTGTACTTACAGCGCTGTTTAGTTGTTACATGGCTGGTACCACGTGGAACTGCTGCTGTCTGTGCGCGTGCGTTCTGTGTACACCATACAGCCATGTACCATGTCAAGTCATTTCAATGATGCAAAGACACATACGTAGGGTGCATGCGTGCCGTTTAGCTGTAACGTGCCACTTGCACTTTTGGCAGAATGACCGGGATCTTTTACGTGCTGCTGCGTAACACAGGGGTGGAATCGATACCGAAATGAGAGTCAGCACAGAAAGTTGACACTGGAGAAGAAAATGTTCCCGCCGCTCCTGCCGTGACGCGAACCCGAGACCTTTCGATCGCGACAGAGTCCGGCGATCTAACCACTGAGCCATCCCCGCTCCCCAACTGTTCCGGCAATGTCGTCTTTGTGCACTAGACTGACATCTGTCACACGGCCTGCCTTTCGTGGTAGTCTGTGGAAATGACCTGAGCCCGGGCTCCCGTGACCTTTCCGCGGCACAGCGCATGACACGCAGGAACGGGTCTTTCTTCAAAACCCCACTTTGATCTCTGTCCTATCTGCCGCACGCCTCACAGCTGTGTAGGCGGCGGGCTGTAACACCTAAAACTTTCAGCGCAAAACCTACGAAACGAAAAGCGAAAAGGATGCTCTCCACTGGGCACGAAATGAAAAACGTGAAAGGGTATATCCACTGAGCACAAAGTGACGAACAGAGAACGACGGCGAAAGAGGGTTTGGACCTATTTTTGTTAGTGTCCTCCGCTTGAGCGTAACCTTGTTTTGTCATTGACCGCACTTAACATCAGATCGAGGGTTGTTCATTTGTTCGTCGGAGAGTCTTTATGCGGAAAGCGACACAGTACGGCTGAAGGCTATTGCCCATTGTCAGTAAGGGTGGAGGGTATTGCACAGTGACACTGCCAGTAAGGTGGAGGGTATTGCACAGTGAGGTTGTCAGTAAGGCTGGAGGGTGTTGCACATTGTCAGTAAGGCTGCATGGTGTTGCACATTGTCAGTAGGACTGGAGGGTGTTGCACATTGTCAGTAGGACTGGAGGGTGTTGCACATTGTCAGTAGGACTGGAGGGAGTTGCACATTGTCAGTAGGACTGGAGGGTGTTGCACATTGTCAGTAGGACTGGAGGGTATTGCATATTGTCAGTAGGACTGGAGGGTATTGCATATTGTCAGTAAGGCCGAAGGATTTTGAACCTCATATACATGCAAACGCACGTGTGTGTGGCGTGGATATCTTTGGGAGACGGCGACGGAAGGCACAGCCAAGTGATTACCTCCACCATGGACCTATTATAGGCCCATGCCTCCACTGTGCACGTCCATGACAGCCTCCGGCCACAGCGCCCCTTCATTCCGCACTGCTGATACTGACATCACACGACGCCTTCAGACACCAGCTTTAAGGTCAAGTATCACTCATGACACACACACTCGCACTGACACACACATACACAACCCCACTAGATTAATTTAACTGTGTCTGTAAGGCTGAAACTGTGAGAGACCCCACCCCACCCACACCCCCACACCCCCAGTCAAAGTTGTATCGAAACAGACCTAAAAAATATAATAAAAAGGCATAGCCCCCGAAAACCTCTAGAGACAAAAAACAACAACAAAACGGATTTTCAATGATGATTTATGGCGCACAGCCTCATAAATGAGAGCCCGGGGCGCGTACAGGAGCGTGTTCATCGCATTCACACACACACGCACGCACGCACGCACGCACGCACGCACGCACACACACACACACACACACACGGGGAGGGGGGTGCAGAGAGAGATTTGATAAGATATACCACATTCCAATTATTGTATATGGTGTGTGCGTGTGTGAGTAAAACAATGTGTGACTGAGTAAAACAATGTCAAGTTCCTGCGCCTGTTGTTCAAAGCCTTGTGCAGTGCGTTGGTGTGCAAAATCCAGACGCATCAAGGGTTCAAAATAACACTGTTTAATACGACAAAACACAACATGCCAATTTCAGGGGTAATCCACTTTATCAAGCTACAAAACGACACTCAAACTACAATTAAACGGTTCGGATCGTGTTCTAGAACACAAGCAGTCATTGTTGTTTCAGATTTTTGCCGATTTTCAGTCTATGAAGCGTCACGCCAAGGAATCCCCTCGACGGTGGCGCTTCTTGACTTTGACCATGTTGCTTTACGTCCACAGAAGCGAGGCTGCTTATTAGGGACGGGGCCGGGGGGGGGGGGGGGGGGGGGAGGAGGAGGGCGAGAGAGTGAAGGCTCGACTGCGGTACCGCCCGAAAAAGACCGGAGAGACGACTAGTGCACTGCGCATTTGCTGTTTCAAAATGCCGTGCTGGGCAGAGTCACAAGGACAATGTCCGATGCACGATGCACTGCTGTTGATGAACAAACAACCCGAAGCGAAAGAAGTCCGACTTTCGCAGCCCAGCTCCACCTCCCTGCTCATGAGTGGCGCTTCTTTAGTCAGGCGGCTCTATCCTGCGCCACCGCTCCCTCAGCGCAGGGGGAAGGCAGAGAGCGCAGCCCCGTGTCTCCGCAGTGACGGAGACGTGTGACAGACCCCGCTCACTGGCTGGTGGGAGGAGGAGGGGTGCGATAGGTAGCCTGGGGGCTTGTCGCTTTTGTGTGCTTCATCCGGGCATACCACCTTCACTGCCCTTGCTCCCTTATCGAAGAAATCAGACTTGCATGATGCGTCTTGTATGGGTTTATATATAGAGATATAATTATAGAAATATAATTATATCTATATTATTCTGAGCCGCGTTTGGCCTCAACGACGTTTGTTCACTGGGAGTCGATGCTGTGCTGTGCTGCGCTGTGTTGTGCTGTGCTGTGGGTGGGTCCGCTGATGGTGTGGCAGTGACTGCGAGTCAGTCAGTGATGAGACAAATGGACCGTACAGCGTAGCGTGGCCGAGACGTGAGGATGCGTGGCCCTGTGTAGTCTACGTTGGTGTATGTTAAGTGACGTTCTGGTGGCGTTGCTCATTGATCGCTCGGCGTTATCACAAGGTGAGAATAACTTGATATATAAATATAGATATATATATATATCTATGGACGCCCAAAAAGTTCGCTTAGGAAGATTTCATCGGACGGTATACGGAACAGCCGGAATTTCTTTGCCATCTGGTGTACCGTGTTTGAAGTAGTTATGACGCGGCTTAGACTTTTCTTCTTGTTCCATGCAGGCGACCAACTTCTTTATGCTATAAATTATAGAGAAGTACAAGTTCACACTGACAGGCTGGTCGTGTTTGGCTGTAACTTGCCACCTGCACTGTAGTTTGCCAAGATGACCTGAATCTTTTACGTCCGACTACGGTAACGCGGTGGGTGGCACAGACGCCTAGAACATTAATAATAGGACAAAGCAAGCCGACCCTGGAGAAGAGAATCCTCCCGCCGTTCGAATCCGCGGTCTTTTGATATTTGTCCGGCGCTCCGCTGCCACCGAGCTGTCTATGCCCCCTGACTTGTACACATGTACTGATGTAGCAGGCCTAGCGGTAAGGCTGGTAAGCAGAATAGACCATGAGCCAGGCTATACCCCCCCACCCCCCGGGGGATTTTACCACATGGTAATTTCTGGGTACCTTGACCATCAAAGTACACAGTTTAGGTTGTCTGCAAGTGAGCTGTGGCTGTTTGTGTCTGTGGTGCTGGTTCTAATAAATGCACTATATGGAATTCCAAATTGCGATGACCTTGTCACTTAGCAACTCATTTATTATGACAAAAAGGCCATTTCCACATATTGATTTATTGTTTGAACAGTTTAATATGTTGTAGCTTTCCGTTTCTCTTTGTCTTAAATGTGTCCTTGTTATTGGGCACTGCGGACGCAGAAATATTAAGGTCCCCTCTGTTAAAACCCCAGAGCTGACGAATGTTTTCCCTTAAAAGCACGGAGTAGGTCAAAATATAGCCAAATATGCTTAGTCAGTGCCATAATTTCTTCCTTGTCCTAATTTCCGCTTCCCCGGTCCATTCACCTTCATTTTCTTTTCCAAATGTCCTAATTTCCGCTTCCCCGGTCCATTCACCTTCATTTTTTCCAAATCCTCTCTATACTTTTCAATTGCGTTAGTCTTGGCTGAAGCGAATTCCCGCGTTAGCCTGCGAAATAAAATAGGTCACACTGGTCATAGTCAATTGATTTAAGCAGGTTCTGGTGCCTGCAGAATATAAATAGGCACCAAAACGTGTGTTACTGTGCCTCCAAAAGGTGATTTAGACATACTTGTGATCTGATCAATTGTTCTTTAATTTTGTACTGAATGCGTTACAGTTGTAGATAGTGATATGTGCTAATTATAGATTGTTTTGGCTGGGATGTTTGCTGTTGACTGTGTTCTGTGTAGAACAATGAGCCAGCTTTTTGCTCGTAAGAAACTGTGACTGTGATTTGTCCTGAAGTGACTTTGTGCAGTTGATGAGATATATATACAAATCCAAGAACTAAATAACTTAAACATGTGCAATGGTCCAGTCCTGATATAGTGGATGAAATATATGAGTATATACCGAATCTGCATGGGAATCACACATTGTGCTACTTTATGAATGACTGCAGAATTATTCTAAAACAAAAGAACCCGTCGGAAGGGAGTGATGTAAGATCCTCCAAAAAGCGAGAACAGCAAATCCGTCAGCAACCACAATGCTACCTGTTGCCCAGTGACAGATGTCTTGTTTGTGAAAAGACTTGAATACAAGAAAACAACATGTTGAAAATTTTACAGGGCTGGTTTTGCTAACTTTGTTTTTACAAGACATGCTCTCTCTTGCTTTGCCCTGTATTTTAATTATATTCTTGAAAGTTGTTTCTTTCAGTAAGTTTCCTATGCATTGCTAGAATAATCCACCTTGCCCTTTTGTAGATTTTCCTCATTTCCAATACGTACCTTTACTCAAGGACACAGAGTGCGAAACCAGCTGATAGACAGAATACTAGGACGGGAAACACACTGAATAATATATATGGTTGCAACACGTACTTGGACATACATAACTTTCACACCTTGAATCACTGAGATGTTGCTATACAGTTTACATGTTTTATTCCATACACGTTGGAGTACATATTCTAAAAATTAATAAAACGTTTCAATCAAAATAAGAATAAAAGTAATTGATCATTCCTGTTCTTGTAACTGGCAGAATGACAATCCCAAGTGAAATACTAAAAGGAATTCCCAGGAGCACTTTTATTGTTCCAAATAAAAATCCCAAAGTCCACAGAAGGTAAGAAAATCCAACAACCAAGAATTCACGAAGCCAGCACGAGTGTTTTAGAATCCGAGAAGTGTGAAGAGTCAAGAGTATCAAGAGTATCAAGAGTATCAAGAGTGCCAAGAGTCACGAGTCAAGAGTCACGAGTCAAGAGTCACGAGTCAAGAGTGCCGTCGTTAAAACAAATTCCGTCTTTTATAGTGTTTTAGTTGTTATGTGACGTCAATGTGACGTTGCTTTCCTTTCAGCCTTCATTCTTCTACTATTTCTGCGCATTTACCAAAACCTAAGTACAAACTTTCCTTCATTATTTCTACTAAATATTACTACGCAGGGTGTACGCCATCATAGTCCCTTAACTACCTCCTTGTCGTTACTATTCGTCCGCTGGACGCGTGAGGGCCTCCTCGCGCGGTGATGATGATGATGAGTTGATGCTTAATGTCCTCAGATGTCATTTGACATATTAGGGACAAGTTGTGACCAATGCCGAAGCACGGTTCAATAAAATCCACATACCTAAGGTGTATGCGTGTTTTAGCTGTAACCTGCCACCTGCACTTTTTGGCAGAATGACCGGGATTTTTTACGTGCTACTGTGGTAACACGGGGGTGGAACGGATACCGAAATAAGAGTCAGCACAGAAAGTCGACCCTGGAGAAGAAAATTCTCCCGCCGTTCCAGCAGGGATTCGAACCCGCGACCTTTCAATCACGAGTCCGGTGCTCTAACCACTGAGCTATCCCCGCCCCCACTCCTCGCGCGGCGCTCAGTTCATTACCTTATATGGACAGTGGTCACTGGCAGTCTCGACTCCTTTTCCCTGGCTATTTCGCCTATCGTTCCCGACCTACCTGTTATGTACCAACCTTCGATTGGTCCTGTTACTTATTAATTCTGACCAGCCTTGCTCTGTACAAGCGCTAGCCTGTACCCGTAATCTACAAACCGAAGTAGGTCTACCTCTCATATTCTTTTTATTTTATTTTATATATTACCATCCCATGTACCACATCAATATTTTTTGCTCTGTAATAAAAACATTAGTCAAATGTGTGTCAAAAACAGCTGAGGAGAAGCTCATTATCATGCCACCTGTCGGAGAGATTACACTCGAGAGGATGACAGACACCAGGAAACCATCAAAGACACTAAAACCATTGAAGAGCAAGCTTCCAACAAGACCATATAAACATTATTTTCAATACATCGTTCAGTATGTTATGGGCAGAATAGTTTACAGATAAAGTGATTACCACGTTAAGGAAAAATTATGAAACTGGAACATTCCATGCATCTTCTCTGTAGAGGTAAATAAGTGATAGATGTCAACAAAATGTGTCAACACACCTCATCCTTGTTGAACAGTCACAATGCAACAATGCAGAGATGCATTGATAATGCACATCGAAAGGGCCAGCTTTCAAGCTGTCTTGATATTCCGCAGTTAATCCTCGAGCAGAATCGGCCATGGCTTGCATACTGTGAATGGAAAAGTGGGAGGTATACTGGACAGACTGTTTTTTCATGCCGCAAGACCTGGTTGAAATCCAGGTGGAGCAACCCCAAAAGGAAGATAACTATCAAGAATACACAGAGCTTGAGAATCGTGATGGCTTCAGGTTTGAGGCTGACATATATGTCTAAGCTGGACATGCAATCAGTGACACTCAAAGTAAGGGACATTCAGGTTTGGCAACCTTCTATGGCACCGGCTTTGGTATCTTTGGCTGGGAAAAATACACCCAAGCTATAATGATAAGCCGTAAGAAATAAAGAGAGTAATGCGTTTAAATTTTTTAATTTTTTTTTTTATCACATAACAATTTTAGAAAGTCAATAATGATTTGTCAAATCATTGACAGTGTGGACAATCAATTTGGTGAATATCTTTGACATTTCCTAGTTGTTCGTCTGTATTCTTGGCATAATAGCAAAGAGCCTGCTGACTGCAAGCTGATACATGAAACTGTCCAGCATGCTGAACTAAGCCAAACCAGAGATGCGATCCGGTGGCATCAGGCTGCTAAACCTAAACTGTTTTACTGAGACATAACAAAGGCAAAGCTGGTAAGTTTTACATTATTATTATTGATCGCTTTTATATATCGCTATTCTCCGCTTTCGAGCAGACTCATTGCGCTCGCGTGTGATTCTGCATGAGTGAATAGCTTTTTATATAGTGCGTTTTTGAATATCCACCGAAGTGGTGTACTTACAGCGCTGGCATGGCTGGTGCCACATGAAACTGCCGCCATCACTTCATGCAAAGCCACATACGTAAGGTGAATGCGTGTTTAGCTGTAACCTGCCACCTGCACTTTTGGCGGAATGACCGGGGTCTTTTACGTGCTACTGCAGTAACACGGGGGTGGAACGGATACCGAAATAAGAGTCAACACAGAAAGAACAGTACATACATCGGGCATGTTTCTCGCCTATTTTCCCGGGGTATAGAGTACTGTGAAACTGATTTCAGGTTAAATGGAGGTAGACCAGTGAATAAGACAGCACCTGTAGCGGTTTTGTGGAAGTAGGTTATTGATATTTGAACATATGTGCATTTTTGTAAAAGGTTGCTTAACTTTTGAACTTGAGTATATTCTGTTCCGTGACGTCATCCATTAATGCAGGTGTTAATCAAACATTCTCTGTGACTCTCTCAGTCGCCATGATATATTTGGTGATAAATGAAGGACTTTTGTTCAATTTTTTACACGAGCATTGTACAGATTATGCAACGTGACATTTTTTCTTTTTTAATTTTCATTAATCCCACACGCGTAATTCAGGCCATCAATCCTGGGTAAGACAACAGCAGCCGGAAGAGCAGTGCTACCCATTGATATCAGCATGTGCAGTATTTCTGTGTATCCAAAGAATGGTATAGCTGCCTGTTGTTTGGGATTTGTAGGGGACACGCCCATTTTAATACATGCCATTAAGCTGCTATGTACCATCTCAGATAATCCCTAAAAGCAGAGTAGTTCATCTTGCAGACAAGCAGATATTGAAAAGACACATACTGAGATATCCAAAAATCATTGTCTCCAAAGATCGCGCGGGGGGTGGGGGGGGTGGGGGTGGGGGGTTCGATACATGGCCCATGGACTAGAAGGACTCGAATCCGCTTCGGCTGTCCTTTTTCTTCACAAAGGTTGCGGTTTGTGCACACTTTGTCCCTCACAGCTAATGAAACATTAAAATGGCTCTCATCGCTGCCCATCTTTATGCAGGAATCATTCTGGTGATGACAGTGTAGCGATGGTGTATATATATATATAATCTCCCTCGTCCCCCATCTCATACCCCTCCCCGGCCCTCCCTTTTCCCCGTCCCTAATAAGCCTTATGGTTTCTGTGGACGTTAAGCACCATGTTTACTTACTTACTTAGTTGATCGTGGAGAAGAGAATTCATTGTCCCGCCACTCGAATGCGTGATCTTTCGATCAGTCACGAGTCCGGCTCTCCGCCACCACCGAGCTGTCGGGGCCCCGCCGCCTGACTTGTACCGCGTGTAAGGGACACAACACTCATTAGTATATATAAATATAGTATCTCGGTTTGGACAAAGCGGCAAGGGCGGAAAGGGATGCTTGGTCCGCCCCGCAGTGCAACACGTGTGTACATCCCCTACCGCTTGCGTCTCCCATCCCGAGCGCTCGGGGCGTGGAGCATGTGGCCATTACCACAGCTCCACTCGACTCGTCTCAAGTGTGTGTGTGTGTGTGTGTGTGTGTGCAGCGGTACAGGCCACTAGACCCATAGTCCGAGCATCGCTTTCCGGCACCTTCCTCCAAACTGCCAGATTTAGTTACGTCACTGAAGGGGCACTCTTTATCTCCGCGCAGCTGTCCAGCGACGCGGTCAGCAGCACCCTCCGAAAGGTTCGGGTACTAATAAGACTGTGGAAGCAACCTAGCAACAAAGCACGCGCGTAAACATGAGACGCATCCACCCCGGGTTAAAAAACAAACAAACAAAAAACGAGTTCCGTCTCGATTCAAACGATTGTGGTTTTATTTGTTGCTGGTGTAAACTTTGTTGGCGGCTATAAATGACACGCCTTGTTTTATTCAAATTGTTTGTAACAGACTTACTACTCTGTTTGACCACCAACAAAAAAACTGCTCGTAAGCTGACAGTTTTCTGGACCCTATGGCGTAACTAAATACGGCAGTGGTTGAAGGAAGGATGTCGTAAACCAGTGCTTGGAGTTTGCACTAGACCCTGTCATTAAGTCATATTCGGCCAAAAGTACCTCACTCCGAAACGTATCTTCGCGCAAGAGCTTCTGTTAGTGAGACCGTACACTGTAGCGTGCGCTGCTTACTGATGTTACCGAGCAAACCATAAGCAAGTTCTCTTTACAAGTCAGTTAGCAGTACAGGGGACTATTATAAACGTGTGTTACGCGGAACAGCTGAATCGGGTTCAGCTGGTATTGTTTTCCCAGACCGTCAATACCAGTTTGCGTCCGTGTCACAATTAAAGACATAGGGCCTTGCTCTGTGTGTGTGTGTGTGTGTGTGTGTGTGTGTGTGTGTGTGTGTGTGTGTGTGTGTGTGTGTGTGTTTGTGTGTGTGTGTGTGTGTGTGTGTGTTTGTCAGTGTCAGTACGTGTGTGTGTTGTGTGTGTGTGTGTGTGTGTGTGTGTGTGTGTGTGTGTGTGTGTGTGTGTGTGTGTGTGTGTGTGTGTGTCAGTGTCAGTACGTGTTTGTGTGTATGTGTGTGTGTGTGTTTTCCTGCCTGTATCCGTTATACTGACCTTTACTTCTCTTTATGGTCATGGGGAAGTCCGACGAATAAGCCGCACACTTTACTTTGCACATTTCGTTCACTGTCAGTTGGAGTCGGTGGAGCGTTTTCGCTTCTTTAAAACGCTTACTTAAAATTAAAAAAAAATCAGTTTCCTAAAGTTGTTGAGAGCGTGTGAACTCTGTTTGGAGAATTCATGATTAACGGGGGACTCGACTGCGGGCAACTGTGAGCCGGTTTGGCTTAGATTCCGGCTGGTTAGCAGAAGGATCTCCGCTCGATTCCGCTTCGGCTGTCCTCTCTCTTCAAAAGTTGTGGTCTGTGGACACTGTCTTGTGACTCTGTCCCTCACAATTAGTGAAACATTAAAATGGCTCTCATCGCTGTCCATCTTAATGCTGGAGTCATTCTGGTGGTGACGGTGTCAGTAGCGATAGGTATACAATCTCCCACTTCCTCCCTTCTCCCCGTCCCTAGTAAGCCTTGTGGTTTTTGTGGACGTTAAGCACCATCTTTACTTATTTAGAGAGCAGTTTACCACCGCCAGGTGCCTGTGCTGTTTAATGTTAGTCCGCTCGTGTTTGATCGTTTCATTTTCTGACTGAAACAGGGTGGATGGAAAGGAGGAAGATGAAGGGACTTTGTGTCCAAAATCGCTGAGACCAGTAATTCCGGGTACTACGTGGCCTCATGTGCTTGACAAGAGGGAGACTGAGACAAGAACGTCACTCCGACACAAGGGCAACAATGCGCGTGACGTCAGCTTTCTCGGCGGTTCCCACTGATTTTGACGAGCACAAGAAGAAACGCCGTGTAGTATGAGCTAAATATATTACGTTCCAGTGGCCACTTCTCAAATGTTGCGTGGTTTGTCACGTTAATTTTATGAACACGCACGCTCACACGCACCTGCACGCACCCATGCGCATTAACACACACGTACGTACGCACGCTCGCGCGCGCTCACACACACACACACACACACACACAAGCCGCACACCAAAATTGAACATGGAGAGACAATTATCATTCTTAACATAATTATTTATCGTCCTTCTAAAGACATTGTTATCGTAAATCTGCTGCTGTTTGCCTTTTCTAGATGCCTACTCTTCGGCCAGTCAGTAGTTTATTTATTTCTTTTTTTTCTTCTCTTTTTTTAAATTTTATTTTGTTTTTGTTTATTGTGACGTTTTGTTGACATAAAAACTATATATATAACCCGCTTGATTAAATTTTTATTGCTGATTGTGTTTCGCTGAAAAGTGGCTGTCTGCCTCTTTAAGGTCTATCGACATGCCAAAACCCAGTCAGAATCTTAGTGACTCATTGCTGTCGCTTGATACCGTCAATGTAACTAAAAAGATTTTAATGGCGACAGTGGTGATTATTTCTGCAGCCTTGTCCCACCCACAGCCACTTGCTCAAACCGTGCAGCAGCAGATAAGATAAAACTGAGCTCATTGCAGCCCTGGGCTGTGTGAGCCGCTCAACGCTGTGCAGGGATGTGTTAATTATGGGTCCAGACATATATACGGCGTGCGTATTGATTACACTTTCATTGAATCCAGCATTTCGCTGAACACCGACGGAGATTTCCCGTTGGAAAATTGGATTTGGTGCCGCTAGTGAAAGGATCGATTTACGGGTGAGTTGTGCTTGTGGATTTGGTGCTGAAATTGACTAGTGAAAGGCGTTTGATGCTCGGGTGTTAAGGCTATATTTAGTCTTTGGTTACACTGAAACGAGCGGTTTGTTTGAACGTGCCTGATAATCGTCGCTGTGACTTCAAAGCTATCGAAGGGTTTAAAACAGTTGGCTGCTATCGTTCTCTCCCCCCCTCCCCCCCTTCTATTCGTTGTGTGTGTGTGTGTGTGTGTGTGTGTGTGTGTGTGTGTGTGTGTGTGTGTGTGTGTGTGTGTGTGTGTTAATGCTTTTTGCTTGGTCAGTGCAAATTTCGCCTTTATCAGAGCGACCAGCTGCTGCTGCTGCTATTGTGTTGCTTAATGTCCTCGGACGTCGGTTGACATACTAGGGACAAACTGAGACCAGTCCGCGAGCATGGTTCAATATAGCTTTACGTCCACAGAAACCATAAGGCTCGTTAGGACGGAAAGCCCAGGACGGCCACCTCGACTTTCACACAGCTCTTGAACTGTGACAGAGCGACCAGCAGACAAACAGACGCTACACGAAAACGACGAGAAAGGGGACACGACTTTTCTGGATGCGTCCCCCGCTTCTCGTAGCTTCTGGTGTAGCATGACTGCTCGTTGCACCGGCCTTTCGTCGGGAAGATGTACACACTGCTGTGCCGGACTCGTTCTTGACAGGTCGGCGTGCAGTTCTGACGTAACCGGATGCGTTGTGATTCTCGGTAAAAGCAAAGACCGTAGCCGTACAGTCTTTGGTGAAAGTTAGTCTGTAATCGGATTTTAACATCCTGTCAGTCCTGTTTTTCGTCTAATCTGTAAGATTGCCCTGATAAACAACGCTTACTCGATTTTTGTGCTAAACGGCTAGCCATAGAAAGTGAGGAAGAACATGACAATACGTGTGACTGTACGTGAGTGATGTTGCATTGCTGGCGGTGTGTTGCCTGTGTGTGACTGTACATGTATGACTGAGGTTTGCACTGTTGACGGCGGTCCGTTGCAGGCGTGTGACTGTACGTGACTGATAATAATAATAATATAACTTTATTGCCAAGTGTCAATACAATGATTGCACGAGGAGTGTTTTGTGGTGCCAAGTACACTTATCACACATTCACTCCAATCATAAAACATTTAATTACAACAACAGCACACACACACACACACACACACACACACACACACACACACACACACACACACACACACACAATCCAGGTAAAAAGTCATTCATAGATAACAACATGAGAAAATCCCACTGGCATTAAGCTGTGCCTATCACATAAAATAAACTTGCCACTTCCCGAGGACCCCCTCTTAAAAGTTACTGTCTTAAGAAAAGCAACTATAAGAATTATCTACAACAAATTAATTAATTAACCCCGCCGGCTTACTCCCCTGGCCACTACCACCCTGACCCATCCAAGATCCTACGCACTAAAAACTAAAAACATCCCGCCTGGACTCAATTGACACAGGAATGTAAGCTCGCCAATAGACGTCACTAGCCTGTTACACCACAGCAAGCCACATCATCACTCAAGGCATATGATTTAGATTTTAAGAACAAAGAACTGCACAGTACAACAAGAACAACAAAAAACGCAGTATGACTTTGAACTTGAAGAAGAACAGACTGCTTATTATGCACATTCTGCCAGGTAACCTCCCAGACTACGTAACATTTAGGCATGGTCTCAGAAAGATTGTAGAAATATAAACTCTGCATGAAGATAATAAGACTGTGATAAAGCACCTAAGCAAGGTTAAACATTCAGGTTTGTATATATATATATGACTGATGCTGCATTGCTGGCGGTGTGTTGCAGGCGTGTGACTCTACGTGACTGATGTTGGCACTGTTGACAGCGGTGTGTTGCAGGCGTGTGACTGCACGTAACTGATGTTGGCACTGTTGACAGCGGTGTGTTGCAGGCGTGTGACTGCACGTGACTGATGTTGGCACTGTTGACAGCGGTGTGTTGCAGGCGTGTGACTGCACGTGACTGATGTTTGTTGTTGATCGTTTTTCTGTAGCACTATTCTCCGTTCTCGAGCAGCATTGTTCCTAAGATGTCAGACCGACATCTTACGACATTTAAACCCACATCATCCTCTCTCCAGCAGACTCACTGCGCTCGCATGCGATTCTACAAGAGTAAATAGCTTTGTATAGCGCGTTTTTTGACTGTCCACTGAAGTGGTGTACTTACAGCGCTGGCATGGCTGGTTCCACATGAAACTGCTGCTTTCTCGGCGCGTTCTGTGTACACTATACAACCGTGCACCGTGTCACTCCATGCAAATCCACATACGTAGGGTACATGAGTGTTTAGCTGTAACCTGCCACCTGCACTCTTGGCAGATTGACCGGTATCTTTTACGTGCTACTGCGTTAACACCGGGGTGGAACGGATACCCAAATAAGCGTCAGCACAGAAGGTTGACCCCGGAGAAGAAAATATTCGCACTGTTGACGACGGTGTGTTGCCTGCGTGTGACTGTACGTGACTGATGTTACGCTATTGACGGCGGTCCGTTGCAGGCATGTGACTGTCCTTGACTGATGTTATATTGTTAACGGCGGTGTGTTGCAGGTGTGTGACTGTACGTGACTGAGGTTACTGTATGTGACTGATGTTACACTGTTGACGGCGGTGTGTTGCAGGTGTGTGACTGTACGTGACTGAGGTTACTGTATGTGACTGATGTTACACTGTTGACGGCGGTGTGTTGCAGGTGTGTGACTGTACGTGACTGAGGTTACTGTATGTGACTGATGTTACACTGTTGACGGCGGTGTGTTGCAGGTGTGTGACTGTACGTGACTGGGGTTACTGTTTGTAACTGATGTTACATTGTTGACGGCAGTGTGTTCTAGGCATGTGACTGTACGTGACTGATGTTACTGTACCTGACTGATGCTACATTGGTGACGGCGGTGTGTTGCAGGTGTGTGACTGTACGTGACTGAGGTTACTGTACCTGACTGATGTTACACTGTTGACGGCGGTGTGATGCAGGTGTGTGACAACGTGACTGTGTTAATGTTTGTGACTGATGTTACATTGGTGACGCCGGTGTGTTGCAGGTGTGTGACTGTACGTGACTGAGGTTACTGTACCTGACTGATGTTACACTGTTGACGGCGGTGTGGTGCAGGTGTGTGACAACATGACTGTGTTAATGTTTGTGACTGATGTTACATTGGTGACGCCGGTGTGTTGCAGGTGTGTGACTGTACGTGACTATGTTACTGTACCTGACTGATGTTTGTGTTGCAGGTGACTGTACGTGACTATGTTACTGTACCTGACTGATTTTACGCTGTTGACGGCGGTGTGTTTCAGGTGTGTGACTGTACGTGACTATGTTACTGTACCTGACTGATGTTACACTGCTGACGGCGGCGTGTTGCAGGTGTGTGACTGTACGTGACTGATGTTACTGTACATGACTGATGTTACATTGGTGACGGCAGTGTGTTGCAGGTGTGTGACTGTACGTGACTATGTTACTGTACCTGACTGATGTTACACTGTTGACGGCGGTGTGTTGCAGGTGTGTGACTGTACGTGACTGAGGTTACTGTACGTGACTGATGTTACACTGTTGACGGCGGTGTGTTGCAGGTGTGTGACTGTACGTGACTGAGGTTACTGTACGTGACTGATGTTACACTGTTGACGGCGGTGTGTTGCAGGCGTGTGATCGCCGCGCGCCCCCAGCCCGGCGGAGGAGCGGCAGCGGCGGCAGCAGCATGATGTCGCGCTGGACCCACAAGGCCTGGCGACGGGCCCTCCGCTGTCTGAGGGTGGCGGCCCTCGTCACGCTCTGCGTCCTCCTCATCTCCCCGCTGCGCGACGCCATCCTCTTCCCCGTCTTCCCCACCGCCTGGCGCTCGCACACCAGCTTCCGCCTCGTGCGCATGCTGATGGACAACCAGCACTTCCCCATCGACGCCCCGCACTCGCACGGCGACGACGCCGACGCCGCCGACGCTGCCAGACGGGTGACGTCGATGAAGGTGAACCTCTCCGACTTGAGCGAGTACCTGGAGAAGGAGGACCCGTTCGCCGAGTTCCACCGCCAGAGGCGGCTGCTGGTGGAGAAGGCCGAGCGCGACCCCGAGGCGGGGAAAGAGCTGGCGCTGATCGACGGCTTCCGGCCGGCCATGACGCGGGAGGAGCGGGCGCAGCTGCTGTTCACGCTGGACGTCTTTGTGCGGGCGTGCCGCGAACACGGCCTGACCTTCTTCCTCTTCGAGGGCTCCCTGCTCGGCGCCTACCGCCACCACGGCCTGGTGCCGTGGGACGACGACGTGGACATCGCCGTCAACGCCTCCCAGTGGCGGCGGGTGCGGCGGGTGCTGGGCAGCATCCCGGGTTTCACGCTGTACGCGCCCGCCGACTCGCAGTGGAAGTTCTACCTCTCCGACCTGCCCGCCTTCCACGACAAGCCCTTCAAGTGGCCCAACCTCGACCTCTTCTTCTTCACCCAGCACGACGCCTACGTGTGGGGGCTGACGTGGGGCGTCAAGAACCACCTGATGCTGCACGTCAAGCACCTGCTGCCGCTGACCACGGTGCGCTGGGAGCGCTGGCAGCTGCCGGCACCGGCCTGCGCCGAGCGGATGGTGCTCAGCAACTACGGGGCCGCCGACACGTGCGTCACGCCCACCTACGTGCACAAGACGAACGAGGAGCGCTTCAGCTTTCAGACCGGCGCCGTGGACTGCGCCCGCCTGCATAGGTACTACCCTTTCGTCTTCCGCCACCGCCAGGTCCCCGCCGGCCGAGGGTTGGTGGTGGAGAGCAAGAGGGTGGGGGGCCGCGTCCTGCACAACATAACCGTGGCCCCGCCCCCCGACGTGTGTTCGGACTGAGTGACGATGACGCGCCAGGGATGTGAAACTCGCTCGGGCCATCTGTGCGCTCCCTCCCTCCCTCCCTTCCGCCCGCCTGCTGTGTTCGCGGTGACGTCATCAGGAAATAGCGTCATGTCGTGCCAAATAAAGGGAAAAAGCAAGGACAAAAAAAAGAAAAGAAAAAAAGTGTGTGTGTGTGTGTGGGGGGGGGGGGGGAGAAGATGAGGAAACAGGGTAGAAGACCGATACCAAAAATCCCACTGATCCTAATGCTGTGTGAAAACCGACATTACGTTCGCTCGTCATGCCGCGAACGTCCCTTGTGTGTGTGTGTGTGTGTGTGTGTGTGTGTGTGTGTGTGTGTGTGTAGATCGAGTGTGAATTGATGCCGTCATCGTGTCGTGTAACGCTGAGTGATGTATAGGCTGAGTGTGAGTTGATGCCGTCATCGTGTAAATGTAATTCTGAGTGATATATATATATAATACTGAGTTGTCTGAGTATGAGCTGATGCCGTCATGGTGACGTGTAGTGTAATGCTTAATGCTATATAATGTAGATAATATAGGATGAGTATGAGGTGGTGTCGTCATCGGGTAGCGTAATGCCGAGTGCAAGGTGATGTCTTGTGTACGGTGACGCCGGCTGAACTGGAATCGCTGCCCGTGTGGTTGACTTTATAAGGTGCTGCAGGTAAAGCCGTCGCCGATTCTGCTTCAACGGCTGCGCCGACCGTGTGACGGAAGTCTAAGGTGACGTCACAGGACGATGCAAAACCTGACGGAGTCTGCGTCACCGTCTCTTTGTGGGCATGTTACTATTGGGTGTCGGGCAACACCCTCCCCCGTGGTGCGTCATCAGCTGTGTGAGTGTGGACGTGTTTGATACAAGACATCGGTGCTAACGGGCTTCTGTGTGTTGACTAGTCAGAGGCTGACATAATTATGACACCAAAGGGATCGTCAGAGGATGGAGTGACAATGTCTACTGCACTCTATGTGTGTGTGTGTGTGTGTGTGTGTGTGTGTGTGTGTGTGTGTGTGTGTGTGTGTGTGTGTGTGTGTGTGACTGTGTGTGTGTGTGTGTGTTTTGACTGAAATTGCCGTGCATAGTTGAGGTTGAGGATGGATAGTATGCCTCGATACGCTTTCGAAAAGTGGACGCTGAACGTCATGTGTTCAGACAAGCCTGGCTTTTCGTCTAGTTCTGTCATGGGAGCAAGGTTCACTGGCTTAGTCATGGATGTGTTCTAGACCGAAAGCGTCGTGCATTTTAAAACCATTTTATCTGCCTACCTTTTGTTACGTTATGTTCAACGACTCGTGTTGTATTATTTCTTCAGTGTGCCATACAAAACGCTAGCGTGCCTGCCAATCACAGACTGAAAGGTGGCAGCCTACCGATTGCGTCATAGTGCACAGAATGCCACCATTTTTATCAGCTGAAGCAGGAAGTGTAATGTAGACTTGGGTAGTAAGCCTGTTTTTTTCTTTTTTTTCTTTCTGATTGACCTAAGATAACTTTGCCTGCAGTTCACCGTTAAAGCAGCAGTCACCAGGGGGGGTCTGCCGATAATTATCCTAAGGAAAATGTGAAGTGCGTGGTTTTGCCGATAATTATCCTACAGAAAATGTAAAGTGCGTGGTTTTGCCGAAAATTATTCTACAGAAAATGTGAAGTGCGTGGTTTTGCCGATAATTATCCTACAGAAAATGTAAAGTGCGTGGTTTTGCCGATAATTATCCTACAGAAAATGTGAAGTGAATGGTTTTGCCAATAATTGGCCTACGGAAAATGTGAAGTGGGTGTTTTTTGACTAAAATGAACCCACAAAAACAACAACTGAAGTTCTGCCAACAATTAGCCTGCAGAAAATGTGAAGTGTGGTTTGGCCAGTAATTAGTCTACGAAAGATCTTTATTGTGTGAACCACATTGTGTGGCCAACAAAAAAATCTGAAGAAAAACATTTTAAAGCTTTTCCCCCAAACGCTTAGACAGTCTTAGAACCAACAAAAGCAAAAGCGAAAAATGACTCAACAGCTGGGGAAAAAGGTAGAGAAACTCTCGAGGGAGAAAAAAAGAAGACAACAACAAACAAACACCGTGCAGTTACTTGCATAGTTTATCGACCTAAATACTGTATTATTATGTATACATATTTTGCGGCGTCGTTTTCTCCGGCTTTTTGGCAAACGATAGAAGAGTAATTTATCCACCCCCCAAAAGAAGAAAAAGGGTGAGAGAAAAAAAAAGTATGCTTTTTTACGTTTTGTATTTTTGTAACTTTTTGTGTGTGCAGAAAGTTAACAAAATCTTCAGCTTATCTGAATATTGATCCGTCAAGCGTACCTGCGCAGCGGTTTTGAGTACGAAAGTTCAGTGACATGGAAAGGATAAAGGATCGGTATTGTGTATCCGTTTACTTCTGTTGAGGGTTTTTCCTTCCTGCTCAAAAGTACCCGGTCGTTGTTTTACTCGCCCAGCAGACCTCTGACCCCAGTTTAGGTGCGGGGCTATCATCTGGAGAAGAATATAAATTTCACAACGCTTCACCACAATTCGAGCAGTTAGTCGCTACCACGCAAGTGAACAACTCTCAGATATTGCTTTACGTCCACAGAAACTACAAGGACTGTCAGGGGCGGGGAGCCCAGGACGGCCACCTCGACTTTCACACAGCCCCTGAACTCTGAAGTGAAACAGACGTAAACCCAGTTTAGGAAGATGTTCGACCTGTGCTGGCCTAGGGAGAGGGCTTGGGGGGATGTGCGCGCTGTGCGACCTACGTGTGGACATGACATGTAGGCCTACGAGCCACCCGCTTCCTTCAGCTACATGGTCTTTGCGGCCACATCAAAGCTCAGGGGCTGTGTGAAAGTCGAGGTGGCTTCTCCGTCCTCCCGTACCTAGCCTACGCTTGTCAGGCCGGCTGGACACAAAGTCTCCAGGCAGCGGTTTTACTGTTCATGCAGCTTTAGAGAGCGTTCACAGCGTTAGACTAGAGGTAATTTCGGTCGCCGCCTTTTTTTTTTTTTTAACGGCGCTGTACGTCCTCAGAAACCATAGCATAGCGCGTATTAGGGACAGGACGGCCACCTCGGCTTCCTTACAGAGCTCTCCGTAATGCGTGATCATCAGTGTAGCGTCCCTTTAGTAGCGTAATCAGTTATGTCAGTTTGGAAGAGAGGTGCCAGAAAGCGAGGCTTGGAATGTGAACTGTCTTCTTATTCATTGAACGCAACGCTCATTCTTGTACTATTTTTGTTATTTTTAGCCGTTTCAGTTTTTATACTGTCAAAGATCACGAGGTGTGCAACATTTGGGTCGCACCCGCCAAATCTGTGATGTCATAATAAGTAAAACGCCAGTACTGACTGATCATTTACTATGATGCTGAAGACAGTTGATGATGACTGATGATTTTGTATTAGCTAATTTGACCATGTTTGTATATTTTGGGAGAAATATATTTGGTGTAATGATTTCATAAATCGTTATTTATTTAGCGAGTATATGTATACATATGTTACGTATAGACGAGTGTGTGTGCGCGAGAGAGACAGAGAGATTTCCTATGGTAGTATGTAATCAGGTCATTCCTTTGCTGTTCCCCATGCGGATTCAGAATTCGTTGCCCACCGGCTGTATTTTGTTTTTCGTCTTTCCGCTTCTTTGACGGCGATGCGCCGTTTTACAAGTGTTTCTAACTCACGATCTTTCAGTGTTCAATCGTCCATAATATACGCATTAATTATTAACAAGTAAGTAACCTGGTGTTTTACACCAAGTCAACCATTACGGTTATATCAGGGCGATAATTAATAACAACTCAGTTATAAATTGTCCTTTGGTTCTTTACACTTGATCCGAGTCCCCCCGTCTTTGGTAGACTGAGGAAGCTAGGGTGTGGTGCGAGGTGGAGGTCAGCCGTTTTACAGCCGCTCGACCAAACGGAAATTGTTCGACTCCAAATTAGTTGGACTGTCCTGGGGAAGCTATAGACACCAAGTTCTCTGAGGGAAAGACACCCGGCCCACTTCAACCACGCCGGCTACCCAGACTACGACAGGCACCGAGCCGTTTGCGACCCGTTGGGCCTCTGCAGGGTTACTCTCCTGGACAAAAGGGCATCTGACATAAGCTCACACCTGGACCTTTGAAAAAAATCGGTTTCAAGAAATACTCTCCCTATTTGTAGACGGAAGATACATAAATGGTCTTACTACTCAATTGTCAAGTTTTCACTTCACACAGGTGGGGGTTATGGGGAGGGGGCATGCTTGAAGTAGGGTTTTGACAACTTCCACACCACCTCTCAAACACACACCTCACATGTAAAATGAAACAAAAAATCCTCTGTGTCGAAATGTTTAATGACAAAAAGTATTTACACTTTCCATCATCTTAAATAAATTAACCCACTTCACACACACAGAAAAAGCAAAGTCCATCCTGCTCTGACAAAAACCTTCATCTGGACAACAGACTTCAACAACAGTTGCAACCATGCATGCCATTTATACAGTATTACACCCACCAAGGTACACCTGACATCAAGTTTTACATACAATCCTACTCACTTCGGTGTTCACCAGGTCACAGTGAAGATGATCGAGTGTCTCTTTGCATAGAAGGAGAGCATCAAAAACCACCCATAGTTGCACTGTTTAAACACAATGCAAGTGCTTGCCCGCCAGTCAAGCAAATGATGTTTTAGGAGTCACTTTAGTCCTGAGGTGACCCTGCGTGATCAACAGGATCCGGCTGCCAACTTACCAGCACTCATTTTGAGACCAGTAGGCATGACAGTGATGGCCAATATTATATAGATTTCCCATTACACCTGCCACATCTATGCCATGGCTGGATGGATGAGTGTGGGTTTGTACAGTCTGGTTGTACAAGCAAGCAAGCATATCCTAATTTCCACTGTGCTGAAGAAAGTAGCAGTCTACTGATACAAATGACATACTTTTTCAGAACATTTTTGTTGTTCAAAACCTGTTCACAAAATCTGATCAGTATGAAAGGTCAAGTAAGAACAGACTGGTAATGCGGTTATAGAAAAATAAAAAATAAATAAAAAACAAAACTTTGACTCCAAAATACTCCTGAGCTTTCACCAGCTTGTTCTTGAAAACAGAACAACTGACTCATCCAGGAACAATTTCGTCAAACAAGCACACATACATCAGGGGGGTGTAAAAACCAAACTAAAATTTTCAGAATCCACTGGATAAAATTACAACATTTTTACGTTCCCAGAAGACACACAAAACAATTTTTCCTCTCTCTTTCTCCTGTAAAAACAAACCCAAACCCAACAAAACCACACACAAATGCACACATTAAGAGCACTCAGCTTTCCCAAAGAAATGGGTGAACAACCTCATCAAACTCCTATACCTTTACTAGTGTCCCGATGATTCATCCAGCAATAAAGATGTGTTCACCACACTACCACCCATTCCATGAACCAATGACCTAACTATGCAGCCTCTGAACATTGGCTGTACTGTAAACACCATACAACTCGTCACATTCACAACAGCTGGTTCTGGTCTTGCGTGTGTGTCTGTTTTAAACTTCATGGAAGTTATTCAAGATTCCCCACTGAGACAAGTAATGAAGTATATAGAGCATGTATTTTGGAACAATTGTTGCGAATAACACTGTACTTGGATAGCTGCTATAGTGACATAGCAATGTCTACTTTTAGGATGGGAATGATGTTCTGGAACATGTTAGCAGCCTGCTGGTTGCTATGCTAGGTGGGAGCAAGGGGATCATGAGCTGGAACACAAGACAGCAAGAACTGAACTCAGCAGATTGCTGTGCCCAGATGGACAGTCAAGAAGAACCTTCTTTCGAACATAGGGGCAGAATGACAAACTGAAATAGTACACGACTGAACAATACTGAACAGCTAGCCCACTAATACCTCATTTTTGGCTGGAAGCTGGGGACAGAATGATGAGCTAGAGCATAAAATGTGCACAAGGTTAAAAACGTGTCTTTCCCAAGCATTTTTTTTCTTTTTAGAACGCAGTGCAAGTTGTGACTAATGACCCCGCATAGCACCAAGAAAAATGACCTCTAACACATGGAACATGCTGAGCAAAGCAAGCCCTCAACTATTCCTCACAAAGGAAATTTACCCCCAGCTGACAGCAAGCTGCAACTGAGAGCAGAGCTGCTAAGGCCTGAGTCATGGCAGAGTGCTTGTCAACTGTGCACAGAGTTATGCTGGCACCGTGTACAGACCTAACCCACTGATAGGACAGTTTCCATGTAGAAACTTCGGTAACCTTCCTTGAAGAAGGTCAGAGATTCAGTTGCAACAGTTACACTACCCAGCCTGTTGCTCACTTGGGCATATGCCAGATTTGCCACAAATTTTGCCAGGGCTGTTTTTTTCTCTCTCCTCATCCTGGTGCTTTGGCATCTTTGATGTGCACACATCTTATACAGCACACTAGTTTTATTGTCTCCCCTGGCAAGACAAACCACAGAGTCCACACCAGCCTAAGACTGAGGAAGGAGATGGGGACTACACAAACCAGGATCTGAAGCCATCACATTGCAATTTCCAGTCTAGCACCGGACTGCACAATCTGCTCTTCTGGGAATAGTGAAGCATTGGAAGCCAAACCAGTTTTAACAACCTATTTGTCTAGCAGCAGTAAAGCAGCCTTGTTGGAAGCCACCCACTCTGCAGTGTGCCATTCCGTCTGCATCACACTGCAGTGAGCCGGCACAACACTCCAGCTGCTAAACCACTGACTGGAGCAAAGCTTACCCCAGACCCACAGCCTCTGGCACTGGGGCATCGCTTCCCTATTCTGGTTAAGACTTTCTCACCTCACCACCATAGCTGCCGAGAAGCGCTCTCAAAGACACAGTGCAGCTACCTACAGAACAGGGACAGTACAACCTAACGCTGGCTTGTTGCACAGAGGGGGGAATCACACCCATCTTTTGGCAAGCGAGTGTCCCAGCCGTAATCAGAGCACAGAGAGATCTTCAACACTGTCCTCTCACCCGTTTCCCTCCCATGGCTCAGCTGTGCCAGTAACCTTGTGGGGGTCCGTGCTGGTACTGGGAAGAGGGGGGTGGGGGTGGGGGTGGGGGCGGGGGTCCGTGGGAGTGGGGGTGGCGAACGCCCTGCACGTACTGGGGCCCAGGGTGGAAGGCGCTGTGCGAGGAGGCGGGGGCGGTGTTGATGTAGTGGCCGTGGGGGCTGGGCTGGCTGAAGGACTGAGAGAAAGGGGGGTAGGGGTTGTGGCCAGGGGGCTGACTGCCCAGCTCGCCCTGGCTGTTGGCCGGGCCGGGAGGGCCGTAGGGGTGACCCATGTCACCCTGGTGCCCCGCAGCATGACCCGGAGGCGGGGGGAAGGGGTGCCCCAACTCCCCCTGGCTGTGGGGCGGGGCCTGGGGATGGAACTGACCCAGCTCCCCTTGGCCGTTGGGCGGGGCAAACTGGGGACCCATCTCCTGGAACTGCAGGGGTGGGGGAGGGGGCTGGGACCCTGGCTCCACAAACTGCTGGTGAAGGGGTGGGGGAGGAGGCTGCCCAGCAGGGTCATAAGGCGAGGCCTGCGGGGCGGCGGTCAGATGAGTCCCTGGGGGCAGCATGGCCTGCGCAGGCACACCGGCGCTGGTCTCAAACTGCTGCTGCTGGAAGCCCGCCTGCTGGTGGTGAGGGGGTGGGGGAGGAGGGGGTGGGAGGTGGTCAAATGAATCCTGAGGTGGTGCATCGCGCACGGGGCTGTAGTTCTGTGACCGGGGAACGTGTCCCTGACTGGGCGTGCCTGGCTTGGGCGACTCACTCTTCATGGATGGAGACCGGTTGTCATTCTCCTCCTCCTCAGAACCATTCTCTGCTGCCCAAGAGAACAGGCATTCGTTACAACAACAATGAACATTAATAATAATAAGAATTTAGAACATTTTCAAAGACTCAAAATGTTCTAAAACTTAAAGAAAATATGCAATGTGTAGATACACACAAATCAATGGCATAACAATACATTAATAAGCACATTCACACAAAGCATAGTGAAACACAAACACATATTATCGCGCACACACACAATAATCTCCCAGTTATACCTCCCTCCGGTAAAACAACCATCAGATGCAAGTGAGAAAATGCCATACTGTCGTATCCAGAACCTAAACAAAAGGTAACTTGTGCTGGACCCAAAATTATGCAAAGCAAATTCACATTATCTGTGAGAGTAACACCTAAAGTGAACAGAAAATTCAGCATGCAAATTTACCTTTCCTTCGTTTTCTGTCTTGCTCTTGATTCCTTTCCCCGTTGGACAGTGCACGTTTGGGGCCTGCTGAAACAAGCCAACATCAATTCCCTTCCACATCACTGCCCTGTGAGGACCAGTTCACTACACACAAACAACTTGTCCCTGTCACACTCTCTTCACTACAACCAAAGCAGCCCTCACCCATCTCTCCTGACTCAACAGTTTTGCATATGAGAAGTTAACATTTTGGCAAAAGACAAATCTTTTGAGTGGCAAAACAAGTTCTGTGAATTGCTGAATGAAGAATCCATTTCCATTTTGCAACAAATAAATGACTGGTCACACTGAATGAGGCTCATGCAGATATCTGTTGGATGAAATGAAAAGAATGGTATGCTTTGCATAAATACTACTACTGATGTATACTAAGTGCTATTCCTTAAACAGAATTACGCTCAGTCCACTGTACAAACAGCTAGTGATGAAAACAGTAAAAGCAATTCAACACACAGAACCACTAGTTTTTTTTGGGGGGGGGGTATCCCATTCCATCATATACACCACCTAAACAAGGAAGTAATCATTATACATAACCATATGCCCACACAATAGTAGAAGCTATGTCCATCAAACATACCCATTGACCCCCAACGCAGACATTAAACACATGGGTGCATCACCAGCGCAAATACGCCTTACACTGAGGCCTTGCCACATGGCAATGGAAAAAGAAAAGAAAAGATAGAGGCCAGCACAAATGGCCGCCTCAGTTCCTCAAGCAGCAGCATGCAGAACCTACCATTGGCCGGAGCACCCCAGGGCTGGCTGTCGGGGCGTGAGTTGGGCGGGGGCATGAGCTGTCGTGTTCCCTGCTGGTCCCCGTTACTGGCCGGGGCCATGCTGACGGAGGTGGGAGGGGGAGGGGGTGGCATCATGCCCCCTGCACTGCTGGATGTGGGTACTCCAAATCTGAAACACCACACAGCCATTTCAATCTAACTGAGCACATGGAATTGAAGACACAAACAAATCTTCTAAAGCAAACTTACTATCATACTGAATTTACTCAGTTGATTTCACATTCCAAACACCAACCCACCCCCAACCCCCTTTGGACTCTCCTATGATGCTGGGAAACAGGAGACAAGACTGTTGGGTGCCTACTGACCTGTTCTCCTCTCCCATTGAAGAGGGGGGAAGGGGGTAAGGCTGGAACACAGGAGACAGACTGTTGGGTGGTGGGTGCCTACTGACCTGTTCTCCTCTCCCACTTAAGGGAGGGGGCGTGGAGTAAGGCTGGGGACACAGGAGACCTGTTCTCTCCCATTGAAGAGGGGGGCATGGGGTAAGGCTTGTACACAGGAGACAGACTGTTGGGTGCCTACTGACCTGTTCTCCTCTCCCATTGAAGAGGGGGGCATGGGGTAAGGCTTGTACACAGGAGACAGACTGTTGGGTGGTGGGTGCCTACTGACCCGTTTTCCTCTCCCGCTGAAGAGGAGGGGGCGTGGGGGTAAGGCTGGGACACAGACCCTTGGATGGTAGGTGCCTACTGACCTGTCCCCCCCGCCCCCCCCCACCCCCACTTGAAGTGGGGGGAGGGGGGCAGAGGGCTGGGACACAGGAGACAGACTGTTGGGTGCCTACTGACCTGTTCTCCTCTCCCATTGAAGAGGGGGGTGTGGGGTAGGGCTGGGACACAGGAGACAGACTGTTGGGTGCCTACTGACCTGTTCTCCTCTCCCATTGAAGAGGGGGGTGTGGGGTAGGGCTGGGACACAGGAGACAGACTGTTGGGTGCCTACTGACCTGTTCTCCTCTCCCATTGAAGAGGGGGGTGTGGGGTAGGGCTGGGACACAGGAGACAGACTGTTGGGTGGGGGTGGCAGCTGTCCCGGCAGGGCGTGGATGGTCTGCACCTGGATGCCCGGCTGCAGAGCAAAGGTGGTGGGGATCCCCGGGTGCCCTGGGGGCATGGCTGCCTGAAGCCCGGGGTGGGTGGGCTGTAAACCCAGCTGGCCAGCTTGCATGCCTGAGACAGAAAGAAGCAGGCTTCAATTTTACCCCCCTCTGCCATCTACACAAAACCTGGCTCTGGCCAAATGAAAACAGGTCACATTGGAAACACTAGAGAAACAAGCAAGCATGCACAAACTTGCCCACACAAATATCGCAACACAGCAATAACAAGGTTTGTCATCCTGTCAGCCAAAATATGCCCAGCCACGGTATAGTGATACTGGGTATCAGGGTGTTTCTGTCAGAATATGCGCATTTTTCACCTGGCCTGGTTATTAGTAACACTCCATTAACACACCTAGTTTGCTTGCAGAGAGATCACTGGTACAAAAATATAAAACTGAAGAAAAAAAACATTAAAGGAAATTTTGAACCATCCTTACAACCGTGATCTTCTGCACAGCAATGCAATCTTTTCACAAAGGCTTATGATGATATACCATCATACTAAGTTTGGATACAAGAATATCAGCAGTTCAGTGGATGCATCAAAAAGTCCCGTTCTGATTAGACAAACCTTGACCTTGACAATTGCAAACCAGCCTTCTTGCATGACACTGGCTCATAACAATGCACCACCATACAAAAGGCTGAGTGGTTCAGAAGATACTGTCCAGACAAAACCCAAATACACAGATAAGCATTGCAAAGCTGCCCAAGCATCGGTAGTTAGTGACGCTACAGAAACTTCCATTTATTATCATCATCATCATTACAAGTTTTTTCCATTTACCCCTGCCCCCTTGACAATAACACCTGAGAAACTGACCTGGCATCACTGCCACCTGCTGTGGCTGTGGGGTGGTGGCCATCTGTGGGTGGGGTGGTGGCAGCCCTGGCTGTCCCTGGGGCTGGCCGGACAGCAGGGTGGGCTGGCCAGGACCCACACCCGGCTGGGCCTGGCCAACAGGGGGTGGGCTGGGACACACCAGGTTGACCAGGTGAGGTGGGCCGTGCTGCAGACAACGGACACACACCCATGTATGACAGCATGCCAAAATACTAGCAAACCATCCAGCTATTGACAAAACGGTGCTATCAACAGACAAATCTAACAGAGGGTGGAAAGCACATGTTTTATTCCTGTACCTGTTCAGTCACTGAACAGTGGTCCAAGTGATATCTTACATATGAAGCAGCCAGCCAGACAAAGGAGTCTGAAGGAACCAGCTTGAAATTGTGTACAGCGATGCACAGCAGGGCCTATATGTGTGAAGAGCATATCACCCCCCTGATTGTATTAATTTTCTGAATGGTGACGACACTGAAACAATCAGCATTTGTGAAGCACAAAAAGGGCTGTCTGATTGGTCTAAACATGATTAAAAGTTATAGGTTAATTTTTTCTATGTTTAAGCAGCCCACATACTGTCTAAAAATGGCAACTGATGTTACCAACAGAGATTATGATTGAGAAAATGAACACCTGTACAAACCAATGCCATCCCACATACCACTGAAGATGACAAATAATCTGAGAGTCTTGATTCATGTATCAAGACGCATCATAATCACCACAAATGGCAAAGAGGACAGGAAAATTGTGAACAGAAAGGGCTCATTGGGTCACTGACACCTGCTACAATTGCAGTTATCTCTGACTGAACTTTAACTGGGACTGTTGTCACATGGCGTCCAAGCAGTTCTGACTTTTTCAACATCACACACAGTTGGTAAGGGATTTTCCTGATCTAAACATAAACCCACACCATTAGCTTTTTCTGAGGCTACTGATGACTCGTGGAAGGAAAGCAGGATTTTTATGGACTCATTAGCTCATCAGGATATGGGCCAATCCACTTTTATTCACTCGTCATACATATGGGCCCTGCACCCAAAAATGTATCAGATGTTGAAAAAATGGATGATGTACTCAAAACTGCAGTGTTGCCTCTGAGCAAGCATATGACATCTGGAAATCACTGGCAAGCACAGAGAGAATAAAATAGGATGACCAACTGAGACGGGCCTGCTGCAGCAACGTACACAAGATACCCACACCATGGGCAACAAGGACCATCATGGTCATCAGGCAATCAGCCTCTCTAATCTAGCAGACAGGGTTTTGGTATGGCAGTTCAACACCTGTGGCTAAGCAGTTCCAGCGCCCAACTCACCTGATAACCCAGCAAACTGTCGGGCATCTTGTCCTCTTTTTCCTCAGTGAATCGCCTGCGAGCGGGCTCGGAGTCTGTGGTGGGCGTGTTGGTCACCATGGAGCTGCTGGTGGCCAGGGAGTATATGTGGGAGGACGGGGCACTGGAGAAGACCAGGGTGGTGGGAATGGAGTTCAGCATGGGCCCGCTGCTCACCACCTCCTGCCCATGTACAAACACAACTGTTTACCACAAACTTCTGCACTCCACAGTTACACGCTTCTACAGCTGGATTAACATCATCCACCAAACAAAACAAATCTCTTCAACCTGAATATGCATACGCTTTTGTGCATATAAACAATTCTTAAAACATAGCTTGTTATATGTGCTATGGTGACCCTATTCACCTTTCAGTCAACCCACAGTCCAATCAGTGGGTCCACAAACCAGTCAATCAAAAAATGTGACCAATAAGTGACCATTTTAAGAGAGACACACAGCCAACAGTGCAAGTATTCACACTGCTATCATAGTCAAACCTGTCTCTTTTAACCACAGCATTATGAACCACTTAGAGTGTAGATTGTCTGGAAATATTCATATTTCTATCCAACACTTTAAGCAAATCCTGTTGTTGTTTTTTAACATCAGCATCATGAGCCACTTACAAGAGTGTAGATGGTCTGGAAATATTAACTTTTAGCTAA
This sequence comes from Alviniconcha strummeri, assembly GCA_963584105.1. Classification (NCBI taxonomy): domain Eukaryota; kingdom Metazoa; phylum Mollusca; class Gastropoda; family Provannidae; genus Alviniconcha; species Alviniconcha strummeri. The sequence goes on from OY757550.1 coordinate 8,797,757, forward strand.
CATGCCTGTGTTTTTCAACACTAGCCTATGAGCCATTCACAGAAGTGTAGATGGTAAGGAAATATTCAATCCTTACAGGCTAACAAGCCTGTGTTTTTCAACACCAACAACATCAGCCATTACAGGAGTGTAGATGGTCCCGGAAATATTCACATTTCTAGCTAACAAGCTTGTGTTTTTCAAGACCAGCCTCATGAGCTACTGATGGTCCTGGAAATATTCAGTTTCAGCTAACAAGCCTGCGTTTTTCAAGACCCAGCTTCATGAGCCACTTACAGGCATGTAGATGGTCCTGGAAATATTAACAGTTTCAGCTAACATTGTAACAAGCCTGCGGTTTTCAACGCCAGCATTATGAGTCACTTCACTTACAGGCGAGTAGATGGTCTGGAAGGGAGGCGGCTGGGCAGGGCCATGCACGGGGGGTGGGGCCAGGCCCGGCGGGGCAGCACCTGGAGCGGAATGAGACACCAGCTGCACAGTGGGCTGCAGAGACGGGTTGAAGGACGAGGCAGAGGCCAGCTGGTTGGACAGAGTGGCCAGGGAGGCCATGGTGGCAGGCATGGAGGTCTGCACGGACATCTGGGGAGCCAGATTCATCTGGGGAGGCGGGGCTTGGTTGACAATCAGCTGCTGCTGTCCCAATTCCAGTGCTGAAACAGCAAACAATAAGTGCACCAAGAAGATGGAGCTTGGTCGGCAATCAACTGCTGCTGTCTAAATTCCAATGCTGAAAACGCAAACGATGATAAGTGCACCAAGAAGACGGGGGTTCTGTCATCAATCAGCTGCTGCTGTCCCAACTCCAGTGCTGAAACGTCTAACCAATCCAACAAAGACAAGCACACCAGGAAGATAGGCCCTGCTGCACTGGCACAAGTGGTGCAATGATAAACCAGTCATAAGCTAGAAGACACCCAAGCCAGTCTTGGATGACAATCTGCAGCTAACATGCTGTCTTCTGAGCCAGAACTAAATTGTCAGAACAGCCCTCACTACAAGAAACAAACATGGAGGCAGGGCTCCATTCAAAATCCGCTGTCATTTTCCCATCCCCAGAGCTAAAAAGTCAGAAGAGCCTGATAAAAAAATATATAAAAAAACAGCCACAGACAGGGAGGTCAAGTGTGGTTGTTAATCAGCAGCTGATAAATCAATGGACCCTCTGCCCTGATGCAATACGGATATGAATTCCAGTTTTTCTCTTTTCAAATGTTTAATGCTAACTGCACCTTGGTCTTGGAAACCCTTGCTTTTGTAATAAGAGGGTACCAAGAAGAAATAATACAAAAGCACCTTAAGTCAAAACAAAAACTCCCTACATACCACCAGGTGGAGCCTGAAGATGCAGGTGTGTCTGTGTGGAGATGGGCAAAGTGCTGACCACAGGCACAGTTGCCATGCTCAGTGTTGTAGGCAGCATCACAGTGTTCATGCCCGCTGCACCCCCCTGACCTGCAACAACACAAACTGCATTATGCAATGTCATCATTACACACTGCCATCACAACTACCACAAGTAACTGAAGAGAAAGAGCCACCCCCCACCCAACCCCCAAGTCACTTTGCAAAACTGGGACAATATGTAAATTCTGATCATTACCATCATCATTAAGCACAGTGAGTTTGGGTACACCAGAGAATAGCACTATACAGAATTTATCTATTATTATTATCATCACAACAGTCATTACCACGATCGTCATTACAGCTACATCATCTTTATAATTCTCCTCCTCCTCCTCACTAGCATTCACACAGTGTTCTTCAGGCTGGCATCTCAAGAGGACAAATGACAATGGTAACCATGAGAGCCACATGTGTTCACAAGCATTAGATCAGGGTTAAGACTTGGCCAGAGAAGGCAAAAGAGGGCTGAGACAGTCCAGATGTATAGTCAGACCTTGATGCTGACAGCTGAAGCCAGCTTACCTTGGTTTATGGCTGACAGGGAGGAGGCTATGGAGCCAGCAGGTAAAATGACAGAGGACATGGAGGAGGATGGAACCATCACTGTCTGCTGTGGTTGAAGTCCTGTTCACACAAGCAACTCATATGTGCAGTGGCTGTCCTTTTGGCAGAATTAATGGTAGGGTTTTTACTGCAGTCTGTGCGTGTGTGTGTGTGTGTGTGTGTGTGTGTGTGTGTGTGTGTGTGTGTGTGTGTGTGTGTGTGTGTGTGTGTGTGCATGTGTCCATGACTACAAGGTGACGTCTGGAAAACAGTTATCCAATTTTTACAACATTCTGACATGTTCAAAGCTATCAAAATCAACAAGACCACAATCTGATTTAATTAATTCCAAATATTCTGCATTTGAGTGAGAAAAAACAAAAACACTCCTTTACATCTGGGACAAGCATTTAGTCTCAGACACTAAAGTCCCGTTTTGCCAGACTAGCACTGTACAGCAACAATCTCACAAGGTAGTACAGTATACTTCAGAGAAGATAACAAGACGTGATAAAATAGGTAATCAGTGTGACAGTCACATTAAATAATTGGTCTTCAACTCCCAATACTCATGCCAATGTAGCTGAAGCTATGGATGATAACCAGCAGTCCTGTAGGTCTACTAGCACATGAATGATCAACTGACCTCAAATTTACACAGAGCTGCCAACTCTTCACTAGACTTAAATGGAGCAAAATCACATTTTAAGCATAGTAATTTGATTTTGAGTGTAGCGTATATGGTCCTCCTTAGCAATTCGATTTCCTGGAAACATGCGCCACATGTCTAGCTATAACCAGCAGCCCAGTGGGTCCGTTTGACAAATATATGCCAGTTTACTGGGAGCAGAGAGGATTGGGTAACTGTTGTAATAGGCAGTCCTGAAAATCCATTTAACATATGGATGAATGGCACTTTTGCTGGGAACTTCCAAACACAGTCCTGGATGTTCATTTACATCCTGTGTGCGTGTGTGTGTGCTTATTTTTTCTGTATAATACTTTATGTAAATTGTTTTGTAGGACTGTGCTCTACATGTGTATAGAATATCATATTTAGGTTAATATGTTTAGGTTAATATGTATCATGTGAGTAATCAGGGCGTTGACTAGTGCATGATAAATGTACATTATTATTATTACTACTACCAGACAACCATACGGCACTTCAAGGCACCAGCTGTACATGCCTGAAATAAACATGTTTAAACCTGGAGGTCCATTTATCACATGAATGAAAGCCACTTTACCTGTAGCAGAAGGGACCAGCTGTGCCTCGGGTATGCCAGTGATGGTGGTCATTCCTGGTGGAGGTCCCATCAACGTTGCTTCTGCGATGGATGCTACAGCAAACAACCAAAATCGTGCATCAGATGACACCAACAACTGGTGTGCCACACTGGTTTTCCCTCCCTCCCAGCAGTCCAGGTGCCAGAAGCCCTTTACACACCTTTTCTGTGGAAAACTTTAGTCTGCTGAATTAGTATGTGCATGTATCTCAAGCTCCTGGAATACATTTTCATTGTCAGTGAAACATTTCACCAAATATGTGACATGACTGATCCATCAAACATGAACAAAGATGAGTGAGATGATGCAGGTCAAATACAGCTCTTTGCTTACACTCTTGGGTCAGTCAAAAATATATCCTAAGAGTCCAAGATAGCGGTCACATCAAAAAGTCCACCACAAGCATGGACGTAAAGGAATTCTGGCACAAACCTGATGGGTTTAAAAAAGAAAAGCACCCAACCCAGAAAATAACTACTTTCCAGAGATGTGGCACAGGTCCCTGGGCCCCTTCAGTACCAATGGGTGTCACAGTGAGCAGGTGATATTCTGGGTTCTGAAATACAAGTCTTTCCATCTGCTGCTGAAGGTTTCTTACTACTGCTTGGCTACAATGCGTGCTGGGCAGCAATGGTGGTGTTCTGACTGGCAACCTGTACCCATCACTCTCCCCCAGTGTGCCAACTTTTGAAAACTGTGACTCACAATCCGCTGACTGGAAAACATTCACTAAGAATAAATCAAACACACTGCCGCGTAAGCTGAAACAATGATAACATGCCATGAAACAGACAAGACAGCCACAACAACAACAAAAGACTGGAAGGAAGAAAGAATCAAAAGAGGGGAATTTCTAGATTTGCAAAAACACAGCACACACACACAGACAAATCCAGCACTGTACATCTGAAAACGAAAGGCCCAGATGATCATTATGCATGCCACCCAAGACTCCAACCTGACGTGGCCGCTTGCAGTAAGCAGAAGCAAGGTGACAGAAGTGCATTTTTCAGTACTGGGACAAATGATGAACGATGTTCTGTTGTTGCTCAAACCTGTTTCACTGGTCCCTTTTGCAACACCAACAGTCATCCAAAAGAAATGACTATTGTCTATTATCACTGTGTTGGTCTTTGGCTGAAGCAATTACCTCCTAAAACTAGCCCTCCATTGACTCTTGCCCCCCATCTCAATGTCCCCCAAAAGGAAATGTCGGACTGAAAACAGGTTTGTTAGAAATGATGTAAATGTTCTCTCCACATAGAACTGAACACAGGTGAGGAAGGTAAAAAAAAAAAAAAAGGGTGAAGACCCACACCAACAATTCTGTCCACACATGAAGAGAGAAAAATCACACATTAACACTGATTTGCACTGAGCACAGGACAGTGTCTCTTGAGCCACAGAAACAAAGTGTATGGAGCACATACAAAACCAGTCATGCATGACATTCACCAGCAGCAGGAATACCTACAGGTGGGGTCCAATGAACAACAAAGCAATAGTAGAAGGATGATTTTGGGGGCAATCACAGTAAACCTGTCCGGTAAAATGACCTGATAATGCCTGTCCACTTTCATGTAGCTCCCAAGTTTGACTTATAGACAAAGGAGTTGTTCTGAAAGTGTTGCCCTGAGGTTTCTGTCGGAGAGTTGTATCAGTTACCTACCGATGGGGAGCAGTGAGGCACCTTCTTCCTCTCCATTTCAATGTCAGATACACTAAAGCTTTTCCCCTGGCCTTGTAATCCTATGAATGCTTAATTTGTCTATAACTCATCTACTTTCCGAAACAGTTTCCACTCCCTAACCATTCCCCTGGTCCATTCTTAAAATCTGTGGTACTTCACTTTTTCAAGGTTTATGTCCTTCATAGAAAATTATCTTATCACTCTGTTGGCTCAAAATAGATTCAAAATATGGCCATTTGCATTTCCCAACAACCCCTGCGCATTACAAAAATTATTAGACAACACTTTTTGAGCGTTTTTTCCTTAGTTTCAACAATCTGTCTTTGTGTGCCATATTCCTTAATTGTAAGTTGGTTCCAAAGTTGTTAGTTACAAAAGCATGACCAGAATTATATGTGTTTCATACTGTCATGTTAGTATATACAGACACACTTGTCTGGGCTGAACCTCAAAGCACCTCTTTGTTCATGTCACAAGCATCAATGTGACTGGTTAACAAACATCTGCTGTGACAGTACACACTGCCTGACAAAGGAAAACAGTGAACATAACACAACATGTGTTCCAATGCAAATAATGGAAACTAATTTCAACTCCAAACAAAAATAAAATGTATACCCAACACTGACGTTTTAAATGAACATAGGCAGTATGTAGTTTAACTTTTCCTCATAAACAGGTCGTTTTTACCAAGAGATCCATCACCCTAACTGCCCTGGTTGAATGGGCATAAAAAACCAAGTTCCTTCCCTCTGCCCCCCTTCCTCCAAACAAAATGATGTGCTTTAAGTCATTGTCTTTTTTTCTCATTTCCATTCTTTGCATAAATACGCACACAAATAACAAAAAGGAAGGTCAAAGATGAGGTAGATGGCAGCTGCAGATTTCTTCTCTCTGGCGTACACACAAATCAACCCCCCACTGAAGCTCATGGCCACATGGACAAGAGGATTCCCTGGACAGCTGCAAAAAATCTTATCACTGTCAACTTCTGGGTCTTCTCCATGCAGTCCACACCACAGCTCTGCACAGCAAACAACCACACACAATTACTGCTGACAATGTCAAAGAATGGACAACATTCAATCGTAAGTAAAAATGCAAAGGCTGAAAAAATATTTTGACAGACTGATAAAATTATTTTATACCGAAAGTGTCAAACCTGCTAAATCAAGCAACCATTCAGCAAACTGCAAGATATAAAATTCACTGAGTGTCAATGTGATTAAACTGTAAGCAAGAGCTCATGACTGTTAACAGAATATACAGAGCTTGCACGTGACTTTAGGACAACTTACTTTTTTGCTTCGCTTAATATGAACAGGTTTGACACACAAACATATCGACAGCAATCAATACCAACGACAGCCAATCATTACATCATAAAATGGCAATTCAGAAAAAACTGCAAGCGTAACTATCATCCCTGATTACCACAAACCCTGGCATGGTGCTGAGACCAACTGGCTCTGCAGGCCAAGGGACTAGAGACGAGGAGCCCGGCGGAAGTGCTCTAGCTGTAATGGGAGACAAATGTTAGGCGTCAGTGCGACTTACTGGGCTGTTGAATGCCTGTAATATAGGCAGTGGGCCCAGGGGCTACGGCGGGCGGCAGGGAGGCCAACACCTGCTGAAAACTGGCGTACGTTTGTTGCACCTAGACAAGAAACAGGGAAGCATGGTTTAAGATATGGGGGTCCATGGTGGGACCCCTTTATCACACATCAAAGTCTACGCGCAAGCATGCCATGTTACTTAAAAGCAATAACTGCCACACTGAACTATTCACTGAGTCAAAAAATGAGCCCTGCAGAAAGAAAGAAAGAAAAGCACGCCTCACCACACAGGGTAAGAACCACCCGAGTGTCTAGATAATGCTTCGTAGCACACCTGGTCTTTGTGCATGAATTCCATGCTGACAGTTACAGAGATCTTCCTCTGGAAGCCTGAGAGGGTTCAGGGTGACAGATATGATCAAGGACTTTGTAGTTGAGACTCTGGAGACTAACTGCTTTGATTTCTGCAGGGCTCATTGTCACAGCTTGCCACTCCTTGAACCAGTCATCCCCTCACTGCTCTCCCAGCCCAAAGACGCTGAAAGCAAAATGACAGGTTTACCTGAGTTGCCTCCATGGAAGACACCAGCTTCCTTGCAGCTGCATTCACCGACAGTGCAGTCAAAGCTAATGGAGCAATGGATGGTCCACATGGAACAAAACTCACCAAGAAGCCACACTCACTGGATCAACCAGGTGGTGCTCGTTTGCTACTCGTCCAGCAAGGAATTTTCAACTGAGCGTATCCATTCAACTCCAAGAATACAAACTCGCTAACACGTCAGTTGCAACAAAAAGACCAGACACCCAGTCACATGACAAACATCAAGAGCTGGCCCAGACAACAGTCAGCAATCAAATGTGTGAACAGCACAAACCCAACCTCATCTCCACCAGCGACACAAAAGGATGTAACACAGTTCAGTTCAGCAACACACAGACTTTCTGATAGTGGTTTATGCGTACATTGGTCAGCATTCACCCCAGCAGAGAGAAACTCTTATCCCAGCAGACAGAAACTCAACACACGTATTCACAGGTGCACACACACACACAGCTGAACTGAAAAAGTTTACAGGACACACATAACCATCAACTCAAACTCTCCACCAACTGACAAGCTGTGACTCATATAACACCATAATTAACCTACAACATTGTACACAGAAAACTAGTTAACTGTGTGCACATCCACACTAATGCAAAAGCTCTTTTGGGAGTGTTTTTTCCTAAAAGTTTGGTTTACCACACAAGGTTTCTCAGCTACATCTCTGTTTTATCCATCTTCGATCATTACTGTACCAACCAACAAACCAAAGTCAAACATCAATTTTTACTTACTGAAACCACTTCTTTTTTTAAATCACATCAAATGATCAAATAAATGCAATCAATTCTGATGAATAAACAGACTGACTGATACCTAAACCAACTGTGAACAAATAAAAAACTAGATTATATATACACTATGTCACAAACATAATAGCTGTCTCAAAATCTTCTGGCACTCATAAACCTGTGTGGTAACTCCAGACGAAAAGAATCATGTCAGACACACTGATATATGAAAAACAATAAGAGGCCCTCTTATTTTGCACAATCTCAATACTACAGCTGCAACAGAAAGTTAAATTACTTTTAAAAACAACAACAAAGCAGTAAAACACACAAAGAGAAAACTGATACATATATAATGTGTGTATGTATTTCTCCCTTTTAAAGCAATGAAAAGAAAGGAAAAAAAGGGGAGAAAAAAGAAAAGAATGAATACAAAAATAAAAAAGAACAGCCAAAGCTAAGACTATCAAGCTGACATTTTTGATCACCTGATCACCTTAGCTATGACAATCCTACATGACTGAATCCATTTTTTTTCTGGAATAAAAACATACCAGTGAATCAAGTCCATGTACACAAACACAGCAAGAAAGTGAACAGACAGAAGAAAAAACAAAAACAAGAGAAAAACATAAAAGTAAAAGTCAGTCTTCATCAGCTACCCGCGAATTTTCTTTCCTCAAAAGAAAATGTCCACGTTGACTGGTGGGGTAAGACTCAAAGTCTAGTTCATGTTTTCCAGTTCATTTTGTTGATGATGGAGCTATCTGCTGAGAACATCAAGGTGCAAACTTAAGGCATGCATTTACTGAAGGACCCTCTTGTGGAAATTCTAGAGTAAAAGAGTAAAGGGCGTACATGGTTTGTTTAGCATGACACAAAATATCAGACTAAGCATAATTAAATACTATGCAAAAAGAAAAACAATTTGTAAAAATCAAAACACAAATTCTTCCCTCTCCTTGAGAGAGGGAGAGAGCACTCTCATTTCTCTCAAACAATGAAACACATAAATATATTATTGTTAACTTACAGTTTGTATCAAGTTTTCCGCCAGCTGTTTTGCCTGTTGCAGCCCAAGGACACTAGGATGCCTGCAACACAACACCAAAAACAATCTTGTGCAATGCATTCCAACACATACAATGCTGTCAAAACTGGATCTGATTGCAAAGAGGGTGTGCTAAAGTGGTGGGAAAACTGCAATACCAGTCTTGTTGGCCATACTGACAAACTGCAAAGAGGGTGTGCTAAAGTGGTGGGAAAACTGCAATACCAGTCTTGTTGGCCATACTGACAAACTGCAAAGAGGGTGTGCTAAAGTGGTGGGAAAACTGCAATACCAGTCTTGTTGGCCATACTGACAAACTGCAAAGAGGGTGTGCTAAAGTGGTGGGAAAACTGCAATACCAGTCTTGTTGGCCATACTGACAAACTGCAAAGAGGGTGTGCTAAAGTGGTGGGAAAACTGCAATACCAGTCTTGTTGGCCATACTGACAAACTGCAAAGAGGGTGTGCTAAAGTGGTGGGAAAACTACAATACCAGTCTTGTTGGCCATACTGACAAACTGCTGGGAACATGAATCACACAGGTGTACTGCCATGTGTTGGGAGTGAATCCAGTGCATGATGTGGGTGTTTGTCTTGTACATAATGGCTGTGATGAAAAAAGTTATATGTTGGAGATAATATCCTGTGGGAAAGAAGTCCAGGTTTGCACCTTTAAGTGCAGTATGTGTGAAATGCTACATGCCTGTGTTAGTGTGAAGTAGGCCTGATACTCACTGGATCATGACATGCATAGGCTCAAAGGCCTCTCTGCCAAGTGCAGGCTCAATAAAGCCTGACCCCTTCCCTCGCAGCATCACCTTGGCACCCGTCTCTGTCTGGATGTGCATCAGGTATGAACCCTGCCCAAAAAAAAACACGTCCACTCATTCCCTTGCACAACTACCTGGGCATCCATCTCTGAATGTGCATCAGGTATTGAACCCTGCCCCCAAAACACATACACTCATCATTCCTGTATTCTGAACACTCAGGTGTCTGCAGAAGAGTGGATAGTTGTGTACCAAGTGTGTACACTGCCAGCAAATTAAATTTGCTTATTCCCTTGCACCATCACCATGGCAACCTTCTCTGCATGGAAGTTCGTCCTCAGGTGACCCTATGTGGTTCACAGGACTTAAAATCTCAAGACTAACTAAATATCAGGTATGAATCCTGCCCCCGAGACTCACTCATTCCCACTGCCTTCATCTTGTCACTTGTCTAATTCAGTCTGGATGTGCATCAGGTATGAACCATGCCAGCAAAAATAATTAGCTCACACCTATCTTAGTCTGGATATGTATCTGGTGCACATGCAGCCAGACAACATTCTCACTGAAAAGTAACCAAATCAAAAAAAAATCCAGTAGTCTTTTCTGCGTGTGTAACCCTTTGTGTGTGTGTGTGGATGTAAACTTTACCATCCCTGTTAAAATGCTTTCATCTGCACCCTTTCCTCAGAGGAAACCTGGACTGGACTCACAGACTAGGCATTAAAAGAGGAATGAGTGGGGGTGGGTGTTTTAAAGATTTTTTATTTCAAGAGACCCCTTTTTTACTCTTTAACTCAATGTCTGACAGTTTTACAACACCTCACTCCTAAAATATAATTGTTAGAGATTGTTAAAAACAATTACTGAGTAAGCTGACAACGTTGTGCAAAGATACTAATGGGGGAGAAAGGTCCAAGCTCCAGAAGATCTTTTGAGAAGTCCAAACCCTCACTGTAACTGGCTTTTAATTCAGCAGACAAGCAGAAACGACAATATTCACAATACAAAATGCATCACAACAGGCTGCCAACACTTACACCAGGTCCCAGCAGTTTGCCCTTGACATCGAAGGTGGGCGGGGCGTGCTCCAGGCCAATAAACAGCTTCTCCTCCAGCACTGTTATCTGCATGCCAGTCACACAACACAGGTACAGCACAATCAAACTGTATTCTAGTTGTCTACAGCCCATTATACCTGGTATAGCATTTTCAGCCATTACCAAATATCCTTAGAGGGGGTTTGTGTTTGAAGAAAATGTATTGAGGAAATTTTCTTTTTGGTGAAACGGACTCAAACAGTGAAATGCTCTAGTGAACTGTGCAAACAGAACTGCATCAAAAGGTTTCATTAAGCTAACTGTTTTACTCATGTCGGAATCAGTTCTTCAAGGTAAAAGTGTTACCACTTTCCTAAAAATACTAAACCCTGAAAGCACCCACCCACTTCTTGAGATCTGAACGACCACACAAAAAAAGAATGTCCACAAGGTATTTTATCCAAACTAACGCTTTTTTCAGTGTTTACCAAATGCAGTTAACTAACTCCCCCCACCACCTGCAGGACACAAACCTTTCATGAAGCTGAGCTTTTAATTTGCGCTTTTTAAGACCTTACATAGTTACAAAGACAGCCTACTGAAATTCATATACCCCCCCCCTTCCCCCCCCAGATCCCTGGCCTTTGAGGACAAAACACCACTACTAACAAACATATGACCCTGCCAGAAACCTTGAAGGAAAGAATGTATGGCCCTGCCAGTAATTCTACTGCTTGACCACAACCATCCTCCTCATCGGCACCACAGCAGTGCCCCATACCTGCTGTATCTCTGGTGGCTGCACGGGGGCAGCCAGCATGGGTGGGGGCTGGTGGACAGGCGGCATCTGCATGGTGGGCACAGGCATCATGGGGGCAGGGCTCTGCGGTGGGGGCTGGTGCTGGGGAGGCATTGCCAGCTGGTGCTGTGTCATGGGGGGTGGGGCGCCAGAGGTACGCACCAGACCTCCCCCTGTTGGACCCCCGCCCTTGCCTCCCATTAGGATCTCATTGATTCGGGCAACAGCCACTGAAACAGGTGTTTCACAAATGAATGCAATAAAATCAATTATCTCAATCAGTGGACCTACAGAAGTACTGAATGGTACAGCTACAGATACGTAACTCAAAGTGACAAATCTCTGCGTCTTGTTTAAAAAAATACTTTTTGATGAATTATACAATTTTATGATGATAATAATAGCCTGCATAAGCCAATAAAGTATAACAGTACTAATTTAAGAGTAACAGGCATGGACATAGATTTTAAAGAAAAAGTCTGAAATCTAGGTCTCCAGGGGCATGCCCCCCCCCCCCCCGCTCAAAAAAATAAATATTCTCAGATCAGAATCTATGCAAACTCAGGCACTTTTTATGGAAATAAATTCTACGTTTTCGTCTGCACCACCACCAACTGAAACTACCTCAGTGACAACCAGGTGAAAGACCCCACACTTTGAAAGGACTGATCACCACCCCAAACCCATCTAACTCCCATCTCATCACATTTAAACTTACAGTTAGGTCCTGCGACGTCTGAAATCAAGATCCCTAACTGCAACATCATTAAACTGTGTGCCAATGTGTTCCTGGCTTCATTTCCTCACAAACTTTCACTTCCAGCTCAACTGGTATTTTTCCTCTGTAAAGTGGCCTCCTTCACCATACTGAAGAGTATGTCACTGTTTGGGGTTGCAACAGCAGTTTAAAAAAAAAGTCAAACCATACATACAGAGTTTCAAATGTCCCACTGGCTTTTCATGTCTCCAACAGACTAGACCAACCTGGCTACCATTTACTGATACCCTCTCCCATTTACTGGCACAGCCGCAGTGGTCAAACATTTGACCACGGTTTACAGTTCACATGACCGTCATGGTGAATCTTTCACTTTCAAAACTTTTGGAACATTGGCTTGTTCTTCGTCAAAACAAGGTGCAGAAGCAGGGAGGAATGACTGTGTTCAAACCTAATGCCTGCCTGGAACAGCCAGAGGCTGTGTTCACAATTAAGTGACCGAGACAGGTGCTAGCTGCATGTGAATGTGCTCCATATGTTTTGCGGGTATTCGATGCAGAACTAAAACAGGTGCTTCTTTTTTTTTGGTACCCCCATATTCTTTTCCCCGCAATTTTTCTCTCTCCATGGAGTGTTTCCCTGCTGCAGAAATTTGTGTTTTTGCAGACAATTCCCACACCTGGACTAAAAGGATAGGTTTATTCTGGGATAAATTAAAGACTGTCCAGTTTGCATACCATTGACAGAATCTTGGTTTGGCCCTTGAACAAACAGGTACAGTGGCCTCTCACTGAAAAAGAGATTGTGTTGCAATAAAAATGAAAGCAATTAACAAAGCAAAAACAACAGGCAAATCATTCCGGGTGGCACTTCTACTGACAGTATTTTTGGTGATAAGTAATCGAAGATGCTGCAACCAACCATAGCTACCCATAAAATTAGGCAGGAGGTAGTCAACTGGATAACTCATTACACTGTGAACAACTAAAAGAATAAACAAAGAAAGGTTTCATAACACAGTTAAAAGCAGAAGAGCTGATGCTCTGAAAGCAACTCATATTTAAATATCTGTTACATGATATCCAACTGGGTAACTCGTTACACTGTGAACAACTAAAAGAATAAACCAAGAAAGGTTTTACAACACAGTTAAAACCAGAAGAGCTGATGCTCTGCTCTGAAACCAACCTATTCAAAGATATGTTACTTAATATCTAAAACCCACTTAACTGTGCAGTTAGTTACATCAGGATGAGGGTAAAACTTGTTAAAAAGAAAGAAAAACAAAAACAAATACACCTTCTAAAGTAAAATCTATGGCTTCTTCTTCACAAGCAGCACAAATTCTTTGACAGGAAATTATCAAAACCCAGTCAAACGTGGCACCCCAAGAGTCAGGATGGTTTGTGATGAAAGTCTGGTGTTACTGTTAGTAGTATATGAATCAGTGCAAATTATTTTCCAAGTTTCCAACATGGAGACAAATCATCATGGACACCTCCATACACACAAGATCCATTCTACCCAACTCATACCTACCCACTATTGTTCTTCATTTTCTCCACTGGAGTCATGTATCTTCCCCGGGTAGAGACAGCAGCCCCACTGAATTTGGTTATCTGCAACCAGTGAAAACATGTATGCAGAAGCCCACAAGAGAGGAAGGACTCAAAGTGTCAGTATCACTGCAGTGTGAGTGTGACTATTTGGAGAAAAAAAAAAAGTATCCACAATTAATTAACAAAACCATCACTGCTAATGCTATAGGCACCAATGAAGTCCTCCTCATAATTTGATTGCAACTGCTACCTGCATACAGTATATATTCTCTCTGACCAAAGACCATGTGAAATCAAATCTGTCAGAGGCACACAAAGAACGCTCATTTCTCAGATCATTGTCAGATCAAAACAAGTACTGAATGTGAGGAAATTAAGCCTCTGCTTATTTTGCATGTAGGCGTGTCCTTTTATGTTCATGGATGCATGTGTGCTTTAAGTACGTAGCGGCAGCCTCTCATCGCCTATGCGGGAACATCGGAACTTTGCTCAATTTTACTGTATTTCAGTCACTAATTTCTCCACAGTCTCTGAGTGTATCCTCTTGGAAATTATATGAATAAAAGGAACGTTTTCTTCGCATTCTTATGGTTGTTTTTATGTTTGCATGCAATGTACCTCGAAAAATCGCCAGTTGATTTTCTACGGGAGGTATCTGCCGTTTGTCCGGTGCCGATGACGCGGTCCGAGACTTGAACGAAAACAGTCAATGTGTTTATCCGCTCGGTGACAAAGCGATACGCGTTCTACACAGCAATATGTGGTATCACTGGATCGGAAATTGAATGCCGATTCCAGTGGTGTAAACGCCGTGGTCGTTTACAAACATATCTGGTCGCTAGAACGCATTTTAGTCGGAAACTCGCAAACAAATTCAATTTTAAACCACAAAACTCCCTCAAATGTCTAAAATATCCCCCACAAAATGAAGCTGAATCCGTACCCTTTCGATTGAGGTATGGGGCTAATGGATTGATGACCTGTGGGTCTTTCACAAGCTAATAAAAGACCGCAATAAAGGCGCTTTTTTCAAATTGAGTTCATCCAAGATGGCATCGACCGCGTGGAGTTTTTGTGACTCGATTGCCGAGTTTTGGCACAGGATTCGTGAGTATTCTCTTCACCTTGCTCCAGTTTACTGAATTTGGTGATAGTTTATCTCATAATTTAGCATTTTTATATGATATTTTGATTCATTCTTGCAGGATTTGCCTAAAATCTTACGATTTTCTCGACCGACTCATAGTTCTGTCTTTGTTTACAAATACGACTAACCGGAAGTTGTCGATCACTCGCTTGTTCTCCTAAATATTGCCAAAATACGCCAAAGGTTCACAAAAAATAGTCATTGAAATACATTCTCTGATGTCTTCTGGAACAGTATTACTTGGGGGGGGACGAACCTTTGACGTAAATTCGTGGCGATGGCTGTTTTCGTGATCAAAATTCTTCATCAGGGGAGGTAACTAAGATGCTGAGAAAACAGTCGACTTCATAACTTCTGCACTTGAACTCTGTTAAAAGTCTTTTTCGTTTTTCAACGATCGTAATTAAATTCTCAAACTTTAATAGTATGTTGACCAGCATTTCTAGTTCAAAACTATAAGTGGATTTCTGCTTTGCTAACGGTAGCCAGTCTGATATTGTGATAAGTGATGATAAAATCATAACAGATAAGAGTTAAGGCCTGAGTGATAATGATTATTATTAATTATGCTGTAGGCCGTAGATCATTCTCTCAATGAAGATCAACAGAAACAACAAAACTGTGTTTTTGTTTTCCTGCAGATGATGACCAATTTTCCAAACTGAAGGCTGTTTTCCTGGCAACTGGGAGAGGATGCCGGCAAGACCTTCCTCTGGTTGAAGTGGACAACCGACTGTTAGTGCAGCTGCTTCTCCCGAAAGATGAGGGATCCAGGACTTTGGATGAGACTGCATTCTTCCAGCAACTTCTCAAACCAGATCTGGTCAAGACAGTGCTGCTTTCTCGTCTGCGGTATTTATGGTCAACAGACTGAAGGAGCTGTTTGGAGGCGAGCCACTTCCAGAACTTCCACCTCTTCACGGCCATGGCGGCTGCCAGCAGCAATGTCATCAAGTGGAAGAGGAATCTGACCCAGGAGATGTCGACTGAACCAAATGATGAATCAGAACCTGATGAACCTGAGTTTGAAACCAGCTTCAGATTTCAACAGGAGGGTGACATAATTGTGGCAGTCTACAATGTAGAAGATTTCTTTTTCAGCAAAGTCACCAGGATCATCAGTGAGGAAGAGGCAATAGTCAATTTCTTGGAGAAGGCGGCAGTAAAGATGGAGTTGTTGTGTACAGGTGGCCATGCTCTGAAGATTACACTCAAATCTCCTCTGCAGTTGTGTTTGCCAAGAATCTGCAACTTGCACCTTCATCATTGTCTCCAGGGATGTTCGTTCTTTGTTGAATCTCGCAGGAATTTATTTGGCAGATATCAAGCACTCAGATGCTATTTACAGTGAAATCACCTGTAGACCGTGTCAACTGACTCCAAATCACAGCCTTGTAGGCCTGTGTGTTCATGGATGATAAAGGTGATACTGCTGTACCATGTTTTCTTTAGCATACACGTCCTTTTTCTGCTGTGAAAAGTGAAGATTTTGCAGACTTTAAGACTAACACTCAAAATAAGTGCAAGTGCTGCTGCAAATGTACTTCACACTTAGTTTAATGTACATGCAAAGTTTCATGGCTGTATCTGTAGTAGTTTTCAAGTTATGAGTTAAAGTATGAAAACCATTAGATTTGTCCTTTTTTTCCACTGTGAAAAGTGAAGTTTTTGCAGGCTTTAAGATCTATCACTCTCAAAATAAGTGCAAATGTTGCTGCAAGTGTACTTCACACTTAGTTTAATGTACATGCCAAGTTTCATTGCTGTATCTGTAGTGATTTTCAAGTTATTACCAGTTAAAGTGTGGCAACCCACATATTTGTGTTTTTTCCGCTGTGCAAATTGAAGATTTTGCCAACTTTAAGACCCTGTAAATTTAAAAGTAAGAGTCAGAGCTGCTTAGAAAAAAATAAGTGCAAAGACTGTGATAAACCCTGCTTGGAAATCCATTGGGAAAGCTGTCATTGCCATATGTTACCCACTGTGTGGTGTCAAAAGTGCTCTTTCATGCAAATTGGCAAGCTCAGAATTGCTTTTTGGAGCAACTTCAGCCCTCTGCCTGTTTTATCTTTCTTTGCTGACCATATGATTTAGCTGTGACAAAGTGCAACCAAGGTATACTTTTGAAAAGTGTAAGTATTTGGATTCTCCCATGTTCATGAGAACCACTATGGGGGGGTAAATTTGAGAAAATGTAATAAACTGTTTATTGTCGCGCAAAACTGTATTTTCGAATAGCTATATCTTTGGTACTAATTAAGATAAACAGTTACTCTTTTTTTTCATTTTCTTGTATCAATATGGCCTGTCTGAAAATGCATAAATTAAATTGCTGTTGTAAAATTTAAATTTTGGCTGCCGCTACCTACTTTAAGTGTGCATGTCACTGCATGAGTGGGGGAGGAAGGGGTGAAAAATGTATGTGCATGAGGGAGGGATGGAGAGAGAGAAACAATGAGAAAGAGACTGTGATAGAAAGTAGGTACATCATCTGTGTATCTGTGACTGACCTCTTCCTGAGTGGGCCCCCGAGTCAACATGTTCCTCATGGACAAGGGGGCATCATTAATCTCCACTTCTGCTGCAACCATGTTGTTGGGGTTGGCCTGAAACAGCAAAATTGACAATGACCTACACATTGTTGAGGTTGGCCTGAAAGAGTGACAGTGACAACACACCAGGGATGGCACTGGCCTGAATAGTTAAAAATGATAGTGTGCCAACCTTGTTGCTGATGTTCGCTGCAGTGTAATGCTAGCAGTGGAATTTTAAACAGCAAAACTAAAAAAGAATATTCTGTTTCCAGTTCTTCAAGTTCAATCATGTTTATACAATTGTTACAGCCAAGTAATTACTATTTCATATTTTTCCTTTCCAAGTAATATAAACATGTTTAGTCAATGCACAGGTGCATATATTATATGTGTGTGTGTGTGTGTATGCATGAGCATGCTGAGATACTGTGTGTGTGTGTGCATGAGCATGCTGAGATACTTTACTATAGTACAAATAAATCTGTTTTACTTATTCGAAGTGATAACAAAGTATACAAATAACTATGGCTGTGAGTAGGACTGGAAATACTTTGCGCTCAAAATGCTTCTGAAAAGAATCTGAACAAAATACCATCAAATACTAATTGTGATATAAGAAACCATCAGGTGATCACCTGACAATGTCATGGGTAGAGTGCCTCTTCCCCTACCAGTACTACTCAAGAAGCCACTTCAGAAACAACTTGTAAGCCACAAGGAATGCAACCCCAACTACCAAGCATCATTTTCTGCCTTACCTTTCCTTGACTGTCTCTGCCAGTCAGTTACAGCCCCAGAAATTGACAGATAGCCATCTTCCATTGGAGTCTGCTTATGGCCTAACCAAATACCAATTACAGTGGAGACAAGGATATGATTATGAGGAAGGGCAGGCCTAGAGCCACTGCTTGAAGTGTGTTCCCCTTACATTCAGACTAACAGCAAAACAGAATACCATTATCACTGCCTGCTTTAATGCAGCTTAGGCTCCTTGGTGGCAAGAATGTACTGTGTAGTCTTAGGAACAGGTTTCCCTTCTCAACCTCTTGGAATTTCACTCCCTATCACTACTTCTTCCACAACAACAATTCCCGTCAACATCCTATCGAACAAGTAACAATCAAATCTCTGCTCAACTTTTTTAACTGACCAACTATCAAGGCTGTACACAATGTGTTACATTGTCCAGAGTATTTACTGACTTAGTGACCAGTTCTCAAAAGGCTCACCTTTTTCTGGTTTTGTTGATGATTGACTTGATTTGGCCGCAGTTTGCCTTTGGCAATCAACATAGCATTCACTTTAGCAGCAGCTTCAGCAGCAGCTTCTAAACTACTTTTCTCTTGCTGAAACTGACTGGGAATAAAATTCCTGCAAACAAAAAAGGATATAAGACTTCAAAAGCAGTAGACTAGTCTATTTAAACAGGAAAACAATTATAATCATAAAATGGACACTTTGTTATTTTAGCATACTGGTACAAAGAACAGCTGATAACTGTGATAGTGTGTGATGGGGATGAGTCTGCTGTTCTTATACTTTTATAGCTGCTGAAGACATTGGCAGTAAAGTTGAGGAGACAGTCTCACATGCAGGGTTAATGATGAGTAGAGCTGGCTCTTATTAAAGTTCCTGTCCATGTAAGCAATCACAGTTTTTATAAACTTGCATACCCCCAATTAAGTGAAGGAATGTACTTGAAAACTGAGGTGCCTGCATTCAACATCACCAGGATGCCAGCATTAGAATTATAGAAAATTAAAAACAGAATGGTGTGCAGTTGAGGCATGGAAAGGAACTTTGCATTCTCCAGTGCCTGTGCATGCACACATTATAAGTAAAAACAAGTAATAATGGGACCCTTTGTCAAGAATATTTATCTTCTGTAAGTGTAAAAGTTCTGTAAGCACAGACATTTTTAATCAATGACCATGAACGTACGCAAAATAAACAAAACAGGTTAATAATAAATATTGTACGACACTGACTATCGACCCCCACCCAACCCCGACATGCCTCCTAAAGTCCTATGTTAAAATGTGCAAACCAATTTAGACCCAGATAAAAAATATATCCATCTTTTGCTAGGGTATTTACTACAAGTATAAGAATTAAGATTAGGTGAATGCCTTGCACTGTTGCAGCAGATGGTAAATGTTATCAGTGGAATAAAAACACAAGAAAGAGGTAACAGAGTGTTTACAAATAATCATTACTGCTCTCACTGTATCACTATCAGTATTCCCACTGCCCCTGGTCTTTTAAACTGGCAATATTCAACATGTGCCACCATCCCCATCTTGTACTTTGTAGTTGTACAGTTACTGCAACCACTGTCAAAAAGGTTGATTGTTCTGTCACTTTGGATAATTCATAATTGCACAGATCACATACAAAGAGAACGTTCAAAAATTCGTTTGGGCGGTCCATGGCCATGCATTAACTTTCATCCTTCAGTTCTTCTAGTATTAGTAATTTGGTAGTGAAGTCAACTTTTTTTCTTCTTTTTTTCTGACATGTTTTTCTCCCCCCTCATTTATGCAAGACGTCAGTTGACCAGTTGAATGGTCACTGCTTGCACCAATGAAACAAAAATGGAGTGGGCCAAGTCCTGGTACCGTGTGCGCATCTGAGACTGTGAATGCGAACCTAGATGCATGTGCAAGTTTCTCAGATTCTGCAGCAGTTTCTCAAATTTGGCGATGACCTTCTCTTTGTTTTGCTAATTTACTATGAGCATGATCAACTACACGGCGATCACTTGCTAACAAATTAACAAATGAGTATTAATGTAAAGAAGCCTTGAACCAAAACAGACAGAGAGTAACAGAAATAACAACATCAAACGACTCTTTCTTTGTTTGACACTACGTCGCCTTACCCATAACCAGCCATTTTCTCACTCGTGACGTTCCTGCCCTGATAATCCAATCAGAAGTAAGGATTTTCAAGAAAGACAACTTTGTGGCGCTGTCAGCCAGCTAGACTATCAACGACTGCGATTGGTTGAACGTTTGGTTAAGCCAATGGACTGTATAAGACCGACAATTATTACAAATTAAAAATAACACTTAGCTTTATTTTAAAATTTAGCAAATTCAGATCCACGCCAGTACCACGCAAGTGAACACTGGCGTTAAACCAGCGCAAGCAAGCAAGACTGAGCCTGTTGGACTGGCCGCAGGTGTGGGAAGAGAGACTGACCTGACGTCATGCAGTTATCCCACAGAGTCGTTCGCTCTCAAATGCCCAGACTTCACCCCTCTAACTGTCCACTTTGGAGAAAAGTAGTGAGCTGTAAAGAAGGAAGGCTCATTTTTGCCTCTGAGGCTAAACTTCTCGTGTGCTTGGAGCAGCTAAAACTACGAACACTGATGTGATCCGCATCAGTAACTTTCCCACTCAGTAACCGGCTGACACTATAACCAAAACCCGTCTCAGTCTCAGTATTACGGCATAACTCCTTTTTTTTTTTCACAAGCTAGTTTCTGCGTTTCAGTATGATATCACTGCTAGGATACCGGCCGGAACTTCTGTTTTGTCAGTGTACGCGTCACAGGTACTGAATAATATTGAACGTCTCTGTGGCCGGGTACTGCTCGGCGGCCGCGCAGCCAAGTACAGAAATTATTTCAGTTCTGGGCCCGTGTCCGTGTCCGCGACACTGACTGATGCCGGTTTATTATTTTTAATCCCGGTGAACAGTGCGTTTGGAATAAGTTTTATATTACTAACCTTTTAATGGAGAACAGGGAAAAAAAAAAAAAAAAAAAACTGACGTGGAAATGCCAACTGATTTTTGTTTGAAATTACCAAAACGAACAGTCACGGTGATACCGTGCCGCGATGCCCCCGCGACTGTCAGCGGTTGTGACGTCATCACGATACTACGTAATTTGTTGTCAAGATTATACATACAGAACTTCAGTGAGGAGAGAGAAAAAAAGAAGGGAGAGCCGAAAACAACAACAGCAACAACAACAACAAACAAACAAACAGCAGAAAGGCATCTGGAAATAATAAAGAATGTCACGTCACGTCAGTCACAGTCAAACCGCTGTGACTGACAAGGAAAATTTACACGTCGGACAAGAGAACCGTCATGGGATAAGTGCTGCCTTGTGTCCCGCGGCATTCTTTTGTCACGTTTTAACAGATTAGTGCATTCTTTTACTATGCTATTTCTCCGAGCAAATAGCCCTTTGAACGAAAGCAACGACTGAAAAACTAGCCTCAATCAAATATAGTGGTTATATTTTCACGGCCGGGTGTGACAGCTCTCAGTTTCCCGCCGTAACTTCAGTTTTCACTAGGCTCGCGCATTCACGGCCGATTTGTCTCGGTCTGTCTGCGTGTGAAGTCAAGTTGTGGTGTGCTTGCGTCAGTGTGTGCCTTTGCCTGAGAGATCAGTCAGTAAGCTGAGTTCGCAAGTGCCTGTTTTCTCCTTTCATTGACCCTCCGTACAACACATCAGCTGCGACTTATCATCTCTGACTCACGATCCAAACGTAACACGCACTGAACGGTTTGACAAAGAACGCTGATATGTTTTTGTTCAGTTAACCGTTTTAGTGTCAGTGTTTGGATTTTGCTTTAGGACGCCAACAGTGAACCCTGTTTCAGATGTGTTTGACTCAGTTGTTCTCTCCGACTTGTGTGGCGCTGTGTCTGTATGTGAATGAATGCATTATCCGTGAAAATCGTGTGAAGTGATTCGGCTGTTTCCTTTACCGTGGTGTAATACTGTGTTAGATCCATGCTTGTAATGTATGTAATACCGTCGTTTACGAAACAGACTGTAGGCTGTAAAGCCGAAAGTATTGTAGTTGGTCTTCTGTCAGACCAGTTGGCACAACCGGAGACTGTCGACGTTTGCTGAAAGTAAGATTAGGAACGAGGCGGCTGGGTCGATTCTACTGGACCTGGGGCTGCAGGCTGCTACATTTTCCATGGGCTCCTGGAGTCAGCGAGTCGAATGGGAGGTGAGGCGGTATCGAGTTCTGGGAGACAAAGAAGATGGGAAGCGGAAGGGTTGCGGTATCGTGTGTGTGTGTGTGTGTGTGTGTGTGTGTGTGTGTGTGTGTGTGTGTGTGTGTGTGTGTGAGAGAGGGAGAGAGCGTGCGTGTGCCTGCATGCGTGTGTGCGTGCATGCGTACGCGCGTGTGCGTGTATGCGTGCGCGCACGCGCGTGTCAGTGTGTGTGTGTGTTTGTGGAGGGGTTGAGGGCAAGAAGGGCCTGTTTTCTCGCCTGATACACTTTGTATTATGAAATTGTATGCAGTATGTTTTCGTTCAGTAAGTTATTACTAATGACAATGCTTTTAACAGGGCTGATTAAAGTATACTGACTTGACTTGGAGGATGCCCCCGAGACGGATGTCTCAGCCGAGGGATGTCCCTGAGACGGAAGGCCGAGACCGATGTCACCGAGACGGATGGCACGGACTGATGGCGCAGACGGATGTCCCAGAAACGGAAAGCCAAGACATATGGCCCATCCATGACTCCCCCCCCTTCCCCCCCCCCACGCACGCGTGTGTGTGTGTGTGTGTGTGTGTTTCTGTGTTGGGGACATCCGTCTGTGCCATTCGTGTGTGTGTGTGTGTGTGTGTGTGTGTGTGTGTGTGTGTGTGTGTGTGTGTGTGCGTGTGCGTGCGTGCAGAGGTGGAGGGCAAGAAGGACATGTTTTGTAGTCTGATATACTTTGTATTATAAAATTGTATGCAGTATGTCTGTTTATTAAGTTATTATCAATGATAATGCTTTTGACTAGACTGGACTTGAACCCGGGATGTCCCCTTCACGGATGGCAAAGACGGATGGATTAGACGGATGTCCCCGCGACGGAAGGCTGACTAGATGGATGGCACGGACGGATGACGTAGTATGCGGTATCAAACCAAGGTCCTTCCGCTTACCAGTATAACTCCTTACCACTAGGCCAAACCGGCTCACACAGGTCGGCTGAAGGAACTGAAGAATATATCAGTCACAGAGAGATTTTAAGCTAATACTTCACCCGCAAGTGTGTACATGTGGCCAGAGACTGGAAGAGGAGCACACACACACACACGCATATGAAACTGGGTACTTCTGTGGGATCATTGTGGCCTAACATTGTGTAAAGCTCGAAGATTTTGGCATGAAAAGACCAAATTAGCAAGAGTAAAAAAAAGAAGAAAAAAAGCTGTATCTTGCATCTGTCATTCAAAACAATTTACCATGTGTATAGCTTGACTGCTATTTTTCGTGAAACTTGTACAGCTGTAGATCATACAGGTCTCGTGTTGCATAGTATACAGCATGACCTTCACCTCTTTTCAAGGTCACAGTAAATGTCAGTTGGTGATTTTCTCACACTTTATATTTTGCAACACATCCGATTTCTTGCCATTGTTGTAAATGTGCATGACCCTTGAAGGTTTCAAATCAGCAAAAAAGCAAAACCTTGCATAGTTTCCAACTACATTAGTACTTTTTTCCCCCTCCAAATAAGGGTTCAGGCGGAAACTAAACTTTGGTTTTATAATGTTAAGAATGATTAAAACATAAAGATTTTGTAAAACACGTGCATGAAAGGTCTGCTCTAATATGAGGAGACAAAAAATTGCTCTGTTTTGGGCTAAATGTAAATGTTTTAAAGAATGGTTGTTTGCTTGAACATATTTCTCTGTGTGTGTGTGTGTGTGTGCGTGTGCTAACAACCAACCAGAGACATACACAGAAATGCACAGATAAAAAAAGGGATAGAAACACTACAAAGGTAACTGGACAAGACTTTATTACTCATTCATTACATATAAATTATGTATAACATTTAGTAAAGAAAGTTACAATACACATATGCTTGCATAATCACATTTCTATCAGCATATATCCTTCTGAGCACCCAACACTTAAACACTCATACAGCAGTTCTTACTTGAATGGAGTAAAAAATATTAATACAGGTTTAAATGAGTATACAATGTACACATACTAATACAGCTTCTTTCTTATACTGTACATACATTGTGCTAGAGAGAGAAAAAGCAACACATTGGCTGTCATACAGGTATACAAGTTATGTTATAATCATTTCTACAAGCAGACAAATAAGTATAAAACTTAGGTAAAATGATAAAATTCCTGTACAAAAAGCATGGTTAAATGTCATGATTAAGATTTTTTTGTTTGTTTCCTTTTGCTCTGTACTAAAAAAACAAGCTAGAGTAACCTGTGAAAATGAAAGCGACCCCCTTTTCCCCATGAAGAGTAGAACTAAACCCAGAACAAAAACTACACCCTCCCCCCTTCACCCCAACAACAACAAAACCCAAACAAACAACAACAAAACCAAAAAGCAACAACAACAACAATGAAAACTGAACTGGTAAGCACACGACCATCAGTCCTTGAAGTCAAAGCACTACAGAATTTGAAGTTTTTGACAAATGCAGCCAATGACTGCAATCTAACGTGCAACGACCACTATTTTTGGAAAGATTATCTTTCTGTACCACATCAGTAAGCAAATAACATTTCAGTGACAACCGACCCCCCCCCCCCCCCCCCCCACCAAAGTAACATCTCAGCAACCCCACCCCCCAACCTTACATTTCAATGACAACCCCCCCAAAAAGTCAATTAAAAAACAAATGAAAGTCAGTCATGTTGATGGTCAAATCTGCACACATAAACATTACAAGAACCATAGTATATTAGTACAGCTTTAAGTATGTTATGTACAGCAAAAATTGCATTGCATACTCTACTGTACCTATTTAAGTGCACTATGGTACATACACAGAAGCGCCTATCTATACACAGAGACAATTAAAGCTGTCTTGAATGCCTTTATTCCTTTTAATACTTTTCATTGCTTGATAGGCTATGACTTTCTGAAAGCACAACCTTACGTGTGTTGTTTATGGACATGGCTTCTAGACACAACAAATGTGCAAAATACGATAAACACAGTATGACATGGACGCCTGTCATGGGTGAACATACTGGCACTGAAATTCAACATGAGTGATCTTCCCTTCAAGCATCCTAACAACACACTCCGTTGACATCCAATGATCCATGTAAAAATCATGCTGACATTTCTGACATCACTGGTCATTTCACGCAAACATTATTCTGTCTCACAATCACGCCAGCCCAAAATGGCAAATACTTTCTGATCTGAAACAGTCCAACTGTCACAGGGTCGAGGACACGACAGGGACTATCAGCTATCCAGTTTTGGCCTCTGGTGATAATCTAATGCAATGCAATCAACAGAATGATTGCGAGGACTGAGGAAACTTGTTCATGGTGTAAGGATGGAAGATTTAATATTAGTTGTTGAGCTACATTTCCTTTGGAAGTTGCATTGAACCATTCCTTCCACTTTGAAAAAGACCATCTCAAACAATTCAGTTGTCTTTGCATCTGCATGCATAAAATCCACCATTCAATGCTACTGTTGAACACGAAGAAAACTGGTTGATACAAAAGCTTCCATGAAAATCAAAATGTAAACGAAGAATAAAAAATAAAACATAAATGAAAAATTAACATAAACCAGCAGAAATGAACTAAAAAGCACTGGTATTCATCACAGGAAAAAAAGAAGAAGCTTACAAACAGAATCAGGATGAAAAACAAAACTAAAAAAAACTTTAAAAGTTATACAGCAAACAAACCCCAAACAAAAATAAAAATAGTGTATGTACCCCCCCTGCAAAAAACAAAAAAGACAGAAGAGAACAACAAAAAGAACAGATAAAACCCCTGACCATAAAATCAGATAAAACTGAAAGGAAAAGAAAGAAAATCTAGCACCACTCCTACATCACTCCACAAGAATGATGAGTCGTATTGTGTAGGAGTCTAGATGCACTGGCCTACCCTCCAAATCAACGTCACTCATGATTGGCTCACACTTGATCTCCAAGTGAAACTCGGCAGGTTCGGTCAGTTTGTGTGTGAAATGCAGGGAGCTCATTCCGCGGTGCTCATGCATGGCAAAAACCTCTCCCTGGTTGCCATGGACAATGGTGTAGCGGGTGTTGTGCTTGAGGGCGGCCAGGGAAGGCAGGACCTTGATGATGCGGACCTTGGGCCGTGTCTGTTTGTGCTTCAGTCGCAGAACGATGGTCTGGTTCTCGTAGGTCAGCTCTTGGTGAGTGGGCACCACCTCTTGTGTTGTGTTGTGGGCTCTCTGCTTCTAGAGAAGAGAAAGGGGGTAAGGTTGTTTTGGACCGACAAAATGACAAGTCAAACCTCTGCCATGTTCAAAAAACATTTTAATCTAGAGGGGAGTCCTGTTTAATGAACTATACGGACAAACTGTTTGTTTTTGACACCACTGTATAGTCTGCACATATTAACTTTGTGTGTATGCCTGGTGTATTTATGTATGTCCATATGCTTAAAAATGGAATTTTAAAAAAAGAGTTAAAAACAAAACAAAACCAAAAATTACAAGGACAACCTGAAGGTGGTAAGAAATGAAAAGTCAAGAATATACACATAACCAAATGCAACAAAATGGAATGTGAACAGGCTGTCTAATTTCAGTCCAACTAAACATCAGATTTTACTAGTACCTTTAACATAACAGCTTGAAGCAATAAGGGATGAAGGAACCAGATGCACAAGACAGTTAGTCCAGCTTGAAGAGAAAGCAATGCTGGAAAGAAGCCCTGGCACAGGGAGAAAGTCCAGTTCGCAGAGATAAGAGATGAAGGAAATACAATCACATGGACAGGCAAAGAAGACATCATCTCTAACACACGCACAAGCAGTCCAACTTGAAGAGGTGTTGGAAAAAGCAGACCTACAAAAATACATGTGCACACCACACCACATAGACATCCAACTCACCCTACTGACATGCCATTCATAGTAGGGGTCCACGCTGCGTCGTGATCGCACCACCTCCCCAACAGACATGGCCTCCTCGGCCACCAGACGGTGCCTGTACACACTCAGGACCTCGTCCAGATCATCCTCCTCCACCTCCATCCTCTCTGCTACGCTGCGCCGGCTACGGCCACGGTACGGCCGGGAGAGGGGCAGATCACCAAAGTCGTGGTTGCAGTTGTAGCAGCCTTCTCCAGGCGGAAGTTCCCCTGTGGACGGCCCTGGCTCATGAGGCAGCTGGACGCCAGGTGGGTACTGCGTGATGGAGGGATTGCTGGCCATGCAGTGGCTGCAACAGAGGACAGAAAGATGATGATGATGATCATGTTTAGGTAGCGCTATTCTCCCCTCTTGTGCAGACTCACTGCACTTTTGCCGCAAGTGATTCTAAATGAATAACAAGTTGCTTTTTACAGTGCATTTTTAAACATCCACCAAAGTGGTGTATTTACAGTGCTTTTACTGTTGTAAGGCTGCCACCACATGAAACTGCTGCTGTCTCAGAGTGTTCTGTGTACACTATACAACCATGCACCATGTCACATCACTCCATGAAAAGCCATGTATGTAAGGGCTGTGTTGTGTTTAGCTGTAACCTGCCATATGCACTTTTGGCAGAATGACTGGGATCTTTTATGAGCTACTGTGGTTACATGGAGGTGGAACAGATCCCAAAAGATGATTGCATTCTTCATCTTTTGGTGAAGTCCTATTAAAACAACATTTTAGTGATGCCCTGCTCATTACTTAATTCTTGTTTGACTTGCCACAGAGGAGTGGGATAGCTCAGTGGGTTTGGATACTCAGACTGAAAAGCCAGGTGCAGTACTGATGTGGGTTTGAGTCCCCAGTGCAGCAAAGGATTTTTCTCTCAGTGCAGCAAAGGATTTTTCTCTCAGAGTCAACTTGCAGTGCAGACTCTTTTATGGTGTTTGTCCAGCCCCCATGTGCAATTGTACGCCTCAACATCTGTGAGCATGTCAAAAATCTGAACCACTGGCAGCCTGAAAGTGTTTGTATCCATTATTTGGACACCAAATAAATAACAAAAACTGCACACACTAACATGAATGTTCTTGTGGCTGCTGTGCCTTACCCAGGTAAGGTGACCCAAATTTCCCTGAAGGGATGATGCGGTACTAGTAACTCTAAAAAAAGAAAGTAGAAAAAACCCAAAGAAGGCAATGAGGATACTTTTATCGTTTTGTCACATTCAGACTGACAACCCTGAAGAACTTTGTCTTGAGAAAGCTCTGCCACACATAGTTAACCAATTTCTGGCCATACTGTAGCTGTGATGGCTGCAATTGCCATTGAGAATATCTGGGATGGACGCTTTCAAAAACACTGCCAGTACTGAACATCTAAATAAGGTTGGGGGTCCATGCAACACAAAAAAAGATAGAAAAAAGATCTTTTTCAATACATAAATATGTACTATATGTGTATAAAAGACCCAGCACTCAGTAAAATTAATGTGGTGAGCACTGTGGGAAATGGTTTGTGTGTGACAATTTGCTGTGCAAATGTGAGAACGTGCACACTGAGAACTGAAACTGTCAGCAGTTACAGGTGATGTACAGTTGCGACATAAACATGATATATTCATGACACCAAAGTGACAAACACTGAAAACTCACCACTGCTCCACAGGTGCTTAAACTTGTGCCAACTCTATGAGACATACAGATGACCCAAAGATGACACACCTGGTGAGGTTTTACCCCTTGCTCCGTATGTAAATAACCTGACCCATACATACCTGAAACACACTCAGGTAACAGCTGGATGACCCAGAGGTGGCACACCTAAAGAGATCTTACCCCTTGCCCCATAGGTAAATAACCTGACCTATACATACCTAAAACACACACAGGTGGTGAATGACACAAAGGTAACACATGTTAAAGTCTTACCCTTGTCCCATAGGTGAATAACCCGACCCATGCATATCTCAGACACACTCAAGTGACAGCTGGACGACACATGTTAAAGTTTTACAACAGACACACTCAAGTGATAGCTGGATGACACATGTTAAAGTCTTACCCTTGTCCCACAGGTACGTAGCCAGGGGGGCAGCCACAGGTAAAGCCAACGCCATTACCTGAAGGTGAGCAGCCAAAGAGGCAGGGGTTGCCACCACAGGCATTCTGGTCTGGAAACACAACCGCCGACTGCTATCATAAGGTCACGAGTACCCATGCACCCATACCTACACTTGTACCCTCTCTAACACCACTGAACAGAGAATGTTTCTGTGTTCCTGGAACCTAGTGTCATGACAAAAGAATGGTGTCCAAGCATAACAAAGGATGTAAGTAAGTAAACATGGTGCTTCATGTCCACAGAAACCGTACGGCTTGTTAGGGACAGGGAGAGGGGGGGAAGGGAGTATGGAGGTGGAGGGAGAGGGAGATTATATACCTATCCCTACACTGTCACCACCAGAATGACTTCTGCATTAAGATGGGCAGCGATGAGAGCCATTTTAATGTTTCAGTAGGAAGTGATGGACAAAGTCACAAGACAGTGTCCACAAACCACAACCTTTTTGAAGAGAAAGGAGAGTCGAAGTGGTATGGAACTGAGGTCCTTCCACTTACCAGCCTAACGCCTTACCACTAGGCCAAACTGGCTCATTACAAAGGATGATTTGCGCCATGCTTTAAGTAAGTACCCATAATGTTGGAGACATCATTATTATACTATCAGGGAGCACTCTCTTTGGATAATGTAATTTAGTAGATGGTACATAAATCTTACATGGGGTGAATAGCAGCCCTAAGCAGCACAGTCATTCTGTTACATTTTTGTCACCCTCCATAGCCATGTTTAATGAACTGTTCGATTGCTGCTTCCACAGGGTTCATATAAACTGTTTACTCCAACACTGACAGACTGTCAAGACCTTTTTTCTCTTCAAAATTCAAAGATCAACTCGTAACAATTTTGTCAGTTTTAACTCACATGTGATAAATACACACCCTTAACTTCACAGTCCAGATGCCAAAGAATAATGCCATTTCATAATTAACATGTACATCTGCCAAAGTATGTAGCTATCTGGGTAGTTATTCTCAGTCAGGAAATTCACTGCCTTTTGGCTTCAGATTAATTAATTGTTTCTCATTGTCCTTCATGGCCTTCAAAATGGTGGTCATTTCCCAATTTTTTAGAGACCACAGGAATACTGTTTCATCATACAGTTGAAATGATGAGCAAGCACCTTAGAAAATCAATCACAAAGTGGTTGCCCTAGAGGTGTGGTCTTTGCAAGGACTCTGTCAAACTTTCATCCAATTTTGAGGCATTCAGCTGATACATGCTCTGCTGGTAAACTGTTCAACTTTCATCCAGTTTTGAGGCATTCAGCTGATACACTCTCTGCTGGTAAACTGTTCAACTTTCGTCCAGTTTTGAGGCATTCAGCTGATACACACTCTCTGGTAAACTGTCAAAATGTCATCCAGTTTTGAGGCATTCAGCTGATACACACTCTGCTGGTAAACGTTTGTGCTATCACATGTCAGAACCCAAACCCAAATAAGTATTCTCTGCTAGACATATTTTGGACACTCCAGTCAGGGTCTTCCATCATAAATGTCTCTACTGTTTGCCTTGTGAACGAGGCACTGACCGACACAGGACAGCTGGTTGAGGTCGAAGCTGAGGCCGCCGCTGCACTGGCAGTCGTAGCTGCCTGGGGTGTTGATGCACACCGCGAGACCACACACGTAGCCACCAGAGCACTCATTGTCATCTGAACAGATGAAGAAGCATGCACCACAAGTAAACATATACAAATAAGCCAAACACACGCCAGATGGCAGTCCAAAGTGGATGCTGCTTTCACTGTTGAGGCATGCACGCATGCACGCATGTACACACACACACACACATACACACACGCACACAGTGCTACAACAGCATTCACTGTCATCTGAACAGGTGATGAAGCACACATCAATAAACACATATGGATTACAGTAATGCTATGCAGCATAACTAGTGTACTAATTGTATTGCTGCACAGATAAACCAAGCACACAGGGTGCAGTCTAAAGCTCATGCTGCTTGAATCTTGATGCTGAAGGTGTAAATGCAGATGTTATGAACCACTGTTTACCACACTGCACAGCCCTGCCCCAAACTTTAATGTCCACATGGACCCATGGAATATAGAAATCAGTACAACAGTGCATTTTTCAGGTAAGAAGAGTACAGATAATAAGTGATAAGAGCATTTGAAAGGAAATCCTTTTGTCCATTGCTAACTGCATACACAGAAAAATCTACACACACACTAAAGATACACACATTATATAAAGATCTACATTTGCAACAGAATCACAAGGCACCTACAGTCACTGTATAATTATCAAATGATTTATTCTAAAACAATGCTAAAGAGTCTTACAGTCACAGTATAGTAATATAATAGTACAGTCAATCTTAAAACAATGCTAAAGAACCTTCCTGGAGACCTTTTTTGTTTTTGTTTTGCAAACCTCAATCCAGATGTGGATTTCAACAAAAGAGGATGAACAGCACTGCTAGTTTAAGCACTTGCTCCTGGAATACAACCAGTGCCAAATGCCAAGCAGTTTGCTCACCGATGCATTGTCCAAAGTGTTCGGTGAAACCTGTGAAACAGATGCACTTGAAGCTGCCCAGGGAGTTCTCACACTCCCCTTCACACTTCCCGTCTTCACATTCATCTTGGTCTGCACACACAACACAGACATGCTTGTATTGTCAAGGTCTGCACACACAACACAGACATGCTTATATTGTCAAGGTCTGCACACAAAACACAGACATGCTTGTATTGTCAAGGTCTACACACACAACACAGACATGCTTGTACTGTCAAGGTCTGCACACGCAACACAGACACGTTTGTATTGTCAAGGTCTGCACATGCAACACAGACATGACTGTACTGTCAAGGTCTGCACACACAACACAGACACGCTTGTACTGTCAAGGTCTGCACACACAACACAGACATGCTTGTACTGTCAAGGTCTGCACACTCAACACAGACATGCTTATACTGTCAAGGTCTGCACACAAAACACAGACATGCTTGTATTGTCAAGGTCTACACACACAACACAGACATGCTTGTACTGTCAAGGTCTGCACACACAACACACAGACATGCTTGTACTGTCAAGGTCTGCACACACAACACAGACATGTTTGTATTGTCAAGGTCTGCACACACAACACAGACATGTTTGTATTGTCAAGGTCTGCACACATAACACAGACATGCTTGTATTGTCAAGGTCTGCACACACAACACAGACATGTTTGTATTGTCAAGGTCTGCACACATAACACAGACATGCTTGTAAAGTTCTGCAAACACAACACCAACATGCTGGTATTGTAAAGGTCTGCACACACAACACAGACATGTTTGTACTGTCAAGGTCTGCACACACAACACAGACACACTTGTACTGTCAAAGTCTGCACACACAACACAGACATGCTTGTATTGTCAAGGTCTGCACACACAACACAGAGATGCTTGTACTGTAAAGGTCTGCACACACAACACAGATGTGCTTGTATGGCCAAGGTCTGCACACACAACACAGATGTGCTTGTACTGTCAAGGTCTACACATACAACATCTGCACACACAACACACAGACATGCTTGTATTGTCAAGGTCTGCACACATAACACAGACATGCTTGTATTGTCAAGGTCTGCACACCCAACACAGATGTGCTTGTCCTGTCAAGGTCCGCACACACAACACAGACATGCTTGTACTGTCAAGGTCTGCACACACAACACAGACACGCTTGTATTGTCAAGGTCTGCACACGCAAAACAGACATGCTTGCACTGTCAAGGTCTGCACACACAACACAGACACGCTTGTACTGTCAAGGTCTGCACACACAACACAGACATGCTTATACTGTCAAGGTCTGGACACTCAACACAGACATGCTTGTACTGTCAAGGTCTGCACAAACACAACACGGACATGCTTGTACTGTCAAGGGCTGCACACACACAACACAGACATGCTTGTACTGTCAAGGTCTGCACACACAACACAGACATGCTTGTATTGTCAAGGTCAGCACACACAACACAAACACACTTGTATTGTCAAGGTCTGCACACACAACACAGACATGCCTGTACTGTCAAGGTCTGCACACACAACACAGACATGCTTGTATTGTAAAGGTCTGCACACACAACACAGACATGCTTGTATTGTCAAGGTCTGCACACATAACACACACATGCTTGTATTGTCAAGGTCTGCACACACAACACAGACATGCTTGTATTGTCAAGGTCTGCACACACAACACAGACACACTTGTACTGTCAAGGTCTGCACACACTACACAGACATGCTTGTATTGTCAAGGTCTGCACACATAACACAGACACACTTGTAAAGGTCTGCACACACACACTGTTATCATCAGGGTCAGCATACACAATACAGACATGCTTGTATTGCCAAGGTCTGCACACACAACACAGACACATTTGCATCATTAAGGTCTGCACATGCAACAAATGCATTTGTATCGTCAGGGTCTGCGCACACAACAGGCCCACTTGTATCATGGTCTGCACACACAATGCGGACACACTAGTATCATCAAAGTCTGCACACACATCACAGACATGCTTGTATTATCAAGGTCTGCACACACATCACAGAAACGCTTGTATTGTCAAGGTCTGCACACATAACATAGACACGTTTGGAACATTACAATCTCTTCTTCCCCTGTAATCTTCGTCTGCATTGGTTTGTCTGTCTCACTCATGCAAACAAGCATGCACACCCTCAAGTACACATGCACACCCACACACGCACACACACATGCATACACATACACACAGAACACACAATAAAATGAAGACGTATAGTCCACTAAAAATGATACACTTATTCACTGCTCATCCTTAAGATCAGAACATGCCAACAACTGAAAAAACATCTTACATTTATTTAACCAGACAATATAAAACATGCAAAAATTTCTGGGTAGACCCCTTTTTCAAGCAACAAACAGTACTCATAGTACTCTACAGTACTCTTAGTAATCTACAAACAACTACTGAAGAAAATCAAGTGACTCAGCTTCCAGTTGCTTCACCTTCTTTGCGTCTGGGGATTTTAGCCCCATCAGCATGTCTCTCAAGACAAAACTTGTTTTTATACAACACAAGTAAGTTTTTATACAACACAAACATGTTTTTATACAACACAAACAAACTGACCGATGCACTTGGTGCCAGTCTCGTCCAGCCGGTAGCCGCGGGGACACACACACTCAAAGCTACCCTGGGTATTGCGGCACGTTCCCACTGGCCCACACAGTCCAGGCTGCTCTATGCACTCATCAATGTCTGAAAACATTGGACATCAGCATCAGCATCTCCACAGAAACCTAACCTAGCTGTTGTTAAACATTCCCACCCAGCCCATGGAGTCCAGGCTGCTCTATGTACTCGTCAATGTCATAGGGAGGTCAGCATCATGACCACAGAACCTACCCTAGCTGTAGTTTGACATTCCCACCAAGCCCACAGTCTGGTTACTTCACATATTTGTGAATATCTGAACAAACTTGACATCATCATCATGTACACCTATTCTAGCTGTTGCAAGAATTACGCATCCACCTCATTGCTTCGCTTATTTGTGAATGTCTGAACAAACTTGACATCATCAGCTTCATTATGAATGGCTATTCTGAATGTTGCATAACACAACCAACTGGCCCACATATTCCTGACTGACGAACATGCTCCTCAATGTCTGAAAATTCAGTCTGACAGCATCATCATCATCACCATCATCATGAAAAGCTATGCTGAGTGTTGCGAGATGTCCCTAAGTGGTAACAGTTCTGGTGACTACCTATTTAAAAAAAATGTTTGCACAGTGTTACAGCATCAACACCATCCCTTTTATCCCCTGTATCATTTTCACTAGCAGGTACAAACCTCCAACACTGCTCAAGCATCTCTGCACGTGAGAAATGTCCTAAGACAATGAGTTCAACACCATCATCAAAACTACTGCTGCCATCACCACCATTACCTACTTTTAATATCCAACATCATCTATCGGCAGCAGGCTCAAGAGCTTTCTACACTTTGGTACACCGGGCTCATTGTGAAAAGAAGTGCTGAAACTATTCATCATCATCACCATCGTCATCATTATCATTACCTAAGCACTGGCCTCGCAGGCCTTTCCTGAAGCCAGGTTGACAGTCGCACTCAAAGCTGCCTGGTGTGTTGATGCACTTGAATTGGCAGTTGTGACGCATCATTGTACACTCATCCAGATCTGTGCCACAAAGCAAGATGCATTTTCAACAAGCTTTAAAGAACAGTGTATGGGGCTAAGTAACTTGGTGTTTTACAGCTAGTCAACCATTACATTTATAGCAGTGTATGGGGGACATGTCAACACAAAACATGCACTTCAATCACATAATTTAACATTATTACTGTTACAATCACCAGCCACTTGCCTTTATAACAAACTCTCTTTTCAGAGAATCTCATCCAACACTACAATATTTATTTGAATGAAACGAAACAAAATCAAGCAAAAGTATGTTGTCTGACTCTCATGTTTCAACAGTTGACTTCTAGAATGAGTTTTGTAGTTGTCAGTATACATCAGAAACATTGCAGAGGGAGGGAATACAAAGCCAGAGCTGACCTCTGCAGGTGCGCTGGTCCATGTTGAGCACATAGCCAGCAGGACATCCGCACACAAAGCTGCCCAGGGTGTTGGAACAGGTGAACTCACACACCTTGGGACGTTGCTGACACTCATCCACATCTAGAAAACAAGGTCAATCACACCACTGAATGATCACAGTCAAGTTATCACACACACAGCTACCCTGGTGAATTCACACACTTTGTGAAGTTGACAACACTGTTCCACATCTGGAAAACATGGTCAATCACACCACTGAATGATGATTCAATATCTGGAAAACGCAGTCAAGTTATCACACACACACACACAGCTACCCTGGTGAACTCACACACCTTGGGAAGTTGCCGACACTTGTCCTCATCTAACCTGGGTCAATTACACCACTAATGACCACAGTCAAGTTATCACAAACACAGAAAACTACCCTGGGTGTTGGAGAAGGTGAATTTACACTCCTTGGGACGTTGCTGACACTCATCCACACCTGGAAAATGTGGTTGATCACAACGCTGAATGATCACAGTCAAGTTATCATTTACACACAGTTACCCTGGTGAACTTGCACACCTTGGGACATTGCTGACACTCATCCACACCCGGAAAATGTGGTTACGCTAGTCTGGTTACCAGTTATGATGCATCACCATACTCGAACACACACTGAAAGGCAGAGGAATGCTGAAAGAAGTGACCTCACCAACACAGCGCTTCCCTGACTGGTCGGTCTTGTAGCCTTTGTTGCACACGCAGCGGTACGACCCCATGGTGTTGAGGCAGCGGCCATTCTCACAGGCGCTGGGCATGCTGGAGCACTCGTCAATGTCTGCACCAAGAACAACACCACACACATGAGATTACAAGCCAAACAATATCGTAACACAAAATAACAACAGTAACAGAAACTGTGCCCTGGGCATGCTGGAGCACTTGTCAATGTCTGCACCAAGACCAACACCACATATGTGATGATATAAGCTAAGTAACATGACAATAATACAAAAATAACAACAGTAATAGAAACAATGGCATTAATAACAACAATACTGAACAAACAGATCTGTGGCACTGTGTACTGATTTGAACAGACTGATATATATATATATATGCCAATCAATTGTACGTCCCTTGGTACCCTTTACCTGACACGCAGAAAGTGCAAGGTTGACACCAAGTCATACCCTCTCATCATGCAACTTGCTCAACGATGCCTAACCTGCAACGTCAATGTCCACTTGCAGACTGCAGTTTAACTCCACGATACACAGCCACATGCTTGTTGTTCTTGGCAATGATGATGGAGGAATGGAGGAGGGAGGAACTGTGAGGAGAGGGGTGCAGGACTGACTGTGGGAATGGAGATATGGTGATGGGGTTGGGGAGGCCGGTGGGTGACTAAGAAGTTGAAAACAGATACAATATATTTCCACTGCCTAGCATGTAATCATGGATCAGGAGTTCAACGCTTTTCAGTTTTAAATTGTTCCCAGCTGACAGTTATAATTAAGCATGCACATGTTCCAGTCTCTGCTGGACTGCAGCTGTATGGTGAGCTATGCACAGCCTGCGGCCACTGCTATCCAGCGCAAAAAACAATCCTCACCTCTTCCATCTGGAGTGAGGCCTGGTCCCATGGGGCACAGTCTGTTGAAAGCCACTGCAATGGGACAAATTGGCAGTCAGTGAACACATGTCCAGGCAACTCGGACTAATGGGGCATTGATGAACATGAACAAATAAGGAAAACATGCTCACTTTGGTTGGTGGATGTCAATTAATAGTTTATTTCCTACAAATCAATTTTGCTTTATTCATGCCAGAAGCAGAAATTCCATCAGAGCACACTGATTCACGTGACACTGGCTAAAATGAGCACATCAGTTAATGGGCCACCAGTTACTGTCCATAACTGGGACAAGGTAATCCATCTCAACCACACATACAAATAAAAAGTGGACTATGTGGGACATACTGGAAGAGACAGAGGGGCAGCGTTCACACGATCGTCCCCACGCAGAGGCCAGCGAACAGCAACACTCTGCTTTGGTCAGACGAGCCAAGTCTGGTGTCTGGACACACCGACCTCCCACCAGCTCCAAGTAACAGTAACCAAGGCGTCGATCTGAAACACCACACAACTGTCGGTTCAAGGCGATGATCCGAAACACCACAAAGCAAGTGTTGGTTCACTTTTGTTGTTGTTAAAAATCAACAATGATAAACACAACAAATATCAGTTCACTTTTTTTTCCAGTTACAAATCAACAATAATGAGTGTGAATGCATCCATGAAAGGACTAAGCATGAGGCCTCATTCCTTGGTTCAACTTTCTTTGTCATACAGGTTCCCCATAGCTGTTGGTCTCATGTGGGAGTACAGAGATCACATCAGCTTGGCCCTTTGTGGTCAACAAAGGAATATGGAAAGAAAGTTGATCACTCATCAAAATCACTCATCAAAAACTGGTTCTGAACTCTTTGTCAACTAACTATACACTGCTCCTGCATAAGTACTGAAGTGACTTTGCATATTTCTCTCAGCAGGAAAAAATGAAGTATATTTTTATATGGAAAGAGGGGGGTTGGGGGGGGGGGGGGGGGAGGCGAAGGGTGAGGGGACAGGAAAGAGAGAAGAACAAAGAGAGACTGAATGATTAAACTTCATTTTTCAATGGTGAAGATATAATACTGACGTATATGCTGTTCCTACAGAACTACTACTTCGTGATATACTCATAGTGAAAGACAGAGATGGGTAGAAGGGGGGTGGGGTGGGGGGTGGGGAGGAGGGCAGCCAGGAGGCCTGCCACACACCCTTCTGCACACACAAATGAGTGACTCACCAAAGCATGCTTTTCCATCCTCACTGGTCTCGTAGCCAGGGTTACAGTCACAGCGGTAGCCACCCTGGGTGTTGTAGCAGCGACCGTTCTGACATACCCCAGGTACAGTGAGACACTCATCAACATCTGGACAAAAACAATGAACACCAATCAAAGTTCTGTTGAGAGTGACAGCTCACCCTGGGTTTCTAGAAATAGCCAGTCTGACATATCCCGGGTCCTGTCCTTCAATCAACATCCGGACAGCAATAACACAGGCAGCCCACCAAAGATGTAACAAAACTGTTTTGATCTACCCCAGTGCTTACGTATATAGAGCACTTATCAACGTCTGTACAATGGTTAAACATTATTGGGTGTCAGTCACAGAACCAGCCATGAAAATCTTTCCACGAAACTGTTTGTCTTCAGAATGTGGACACAAAACCTTAAAACTGGACACTTTATGAAGATGGGACGCAGCCTTGCACAGTGTTTGGGTGAATCAGCTTTCCACAACCAACATGCAGGCACAGTCACTTCACGTTGAAGAAAAACAACCAACCAGTCTTTCAGTTGCCTCAATCTCATCAAGATGGCACCCCCTGCATACCATCTCAATGTGACTGACATGATTGGAAGGTGAAACTTTCCCTCTCCCTATATAATTTCCCTTGTCCCTCACCTCCATACCCCTGCCCCTAATAAGCCCTATGGTTTCTGTGGACGTTAAGCACCATGCTTACCTACTTACTTCTCATTGTTTTCATAGAAATCAGGGGCTTCTTTGTCTGCTTGCAAATTGTGATGGGCAGACCTGTGAACAAGTTTGCTGCTCTGCTTGTCTTCCCAAAAAGTCTTTAGCATGTGTGTTTTGTTCGCTTGTTCGGTGTTGGTCGCTGCCTCCATTTAAAAAAAATTTGTTTCTGTTTTTGTTCTAGCTGCTGTTGTTTGGAACAAGATACGCATATAATAAGCAAACAGTTTATTCTTTGGAGAATGCTGTATAATCTGTACAACAACACATACAGAGTGATACCCCCCACCCACCCCCTGAAAAGGGTTACAATACTTCATGATTTGTTTTTACTATGTTATATGTAGCAGCACATAGTCAACTCAGTAATAACATCAAACTACAATGAGTAAACGCCTGTGCAACCATAGCAATAGCAACAGAACTGAAGTGAGGCAAGATGACTGGAGAACAGGGTGTGGCAACAGGAAGGCAACAGAAAAGCTTTGTTAACAGTAAAGGAAATGAAGGAAAAAGGAACTGTCCACAAGGACCAGGTGACTGACCAATGCACTCGTCGGCACCACGCTGGATGTATCCCTCAGGACAGACACAGATGAAAGATCCCACAGTGTTTTTACAGGCGTATCGACACTTGTTGGCTGGGGTGCTGCACTCGTCAACGTCTGAAACCATTGTCATCACCATCATCATCAACTTACTACAGTAGCTTTGAAGAATGACCACTCAGCATTTATGAAAATCTGAAACCACCATCATCATCATCAAGTTACTACAGCAACTTTAAGAAAGACCACTTAGCATTTATGAAAATCTGAAACCACCACCATCATCATCAAGTTACCTCAGTAGCTTTGGAGAAAGACCTCCACTCATTTATGAAAATCTGAAACCACCATCACCATCAAGTTATTACAGCAGCTTCGAAAAACAGGACCTCTACTCATTTATAAAAACAAATTGAAACCAACCACCATCATCAAGTTACTACAGTAGTTTTGTAGAAAGACCATTCAGCATTTATGAAAATCTGAAACCACCACCACCACCATCATGATCATTAAGTTGTTATAGCAGCTTTAAATAAAGACCATTCCTCAGCAATAAAAATCTGAAACATGCACCAGAACCATCATGATCATTAAGTTGTTATAGCAGCTTTAAATAAAGACCATTCCTCAGCAATAAAAATCTGAAACATGCATCAGAACCATCATGATCAACATCATCAAGCTGCTTGAGAACCCTTGAAGAAAGACTTACTCCACTCATGACCATCTGCGGTGTTTTGTTTTCAGGCTCATCTTAATACGCTAGCTTCTACTGTGGGCATACAGGTCTCCTTCATCATCATCTCATTACTGAGGTGGAGCCATTGAAAGACCACCGCTCATTTACAAGTAGCTTCATCTGGTTCTGTTGGGTACTTTGCTGCATCCAGGGTCAGGGCATGTTTGCAATGGGTGGGGACTGCAGAGCAGTTCAGTGGCCTTTTTTGGCCAGGATCAGTGTTGAAAATGTTGACTGAGTCGGTATGAACCATGCTGTTAAGCTGGTTGGTTCCAGCCCACTGCAGTTTGGACACAAAAGGGGTTTTGCACAGGTTGGAGCAACAGTGCAGGATGTTAAAACTGTTGTAAGCCTTCTACTGGCTATATAGTTTTACGGCTCATATTCTTTGCATGCCGGAGTCTGCCTGGTTTCTGGGGCGTCTAACATCTGTCCCTCAGCCTGGCTGGCACCAGCTCCTCCACCACCTTGTGGAAGGGCATGGGGCGGGAGCTGTTGGTGCCTGTTTTTTCAGGGCTGATCTTCACTGAATGCATGCACATCTTCTTCTTCTCCTCATTATTTCCCCATCTCACCAGCAACATGCATCTGCCAGTCCTTTGTCATCATGAGCCATGCAGCCAGAAAGATAGCTGACTGTAGATAACAGCAATTAACTTTTGAAATCAACTGTTGAAAAATGCAGCATGGTCTGACCTTCACAGTGGAGCTGGTCGGCGGCCACCTTGTAACCCATGGGGCAAATGCAGCGGAAGGTGCCAGGCATGTTGAAGCAGCGGAAGGCACACTGGTTGGCCGAGGTGTCGCACTCATTGATATCTGCGCAGCAAGATTACCACAACACCATTTCACATTTGAAATCCAAGTGTAAATACTGCACCTTAAACCCAGTCATAAAAAGTAAGTGCTGAAACACTACCCAAAACAACCGATCAGTAAAAAACAAAACAAAACAAAAACAACTGCACAACCCAACCCACATTCACAAAGAAAACAGTGACTGACCACTTAACTACCCACAGACAGACAGACAGACAGACTTTGTGCACATGCTATACAGCAATACCCACATTCACACCTGCAAACACACATACACACACATCAAGCAATCATCTGGCCAACCAACCAACAAACTGACAAGCCAGCACACACACA
Organism: Alviniconcha strummeri; assembly: GCA_963584105.1. Lineage (NCBI taxonomy): Eukaryota > Metazoa > Mollusca > Gastropoda > Provannidae > Alviniconcha > Alviniconcha strummeri. The sequence goes on from OY757550.1 coordinate 8,839,866, forward strand.
CACACACACACTGATGGTTAGACAGGTCACCAACCTTGGCAGACCTCTTGTGGGCCGGGTTCAAAGCCCAGGTTGCACATACAGTTGAAGCTGCCATCAACGTTCATGCACGTTCCATTGCCACAGACACGGCGGTCCAAGCACTCATCTTTGTCTGCAAATTGAACACACAGCCACACATGTACACAACAACATCACACAAATTTTTCTTGAAGTTTGGGATATAAATCTGGATCTAAAACTGGCATATGCGGCAGGATGTTTAAAAACAGACTTTAAAGAAGAAGGGCTTGAAGAAGAGTTCTCTTTTTAGAATTAGCTTTGTCCCTGAATCTGCAGTGATGGCATATTAGGTTTCCAAAATGAGCTGTCAAACTAAAGATGAAAATAAAATAACAATTTACATATTTGTTGGCTGTGACTGGTATCAGTCAAAAAGACAGCACAAATTTCTGTGTCACCCACCAAATGAAACATGATGTAATACAAACTCGGTCATGTGTCTTTGTTTGGTTATTTGTTCAAATATGCTTTCCCTCAGAATGTGTTATTTTTGATGCTTCAGGGATCATCACTGAAACATGTGAACTGACCAAGTTCCCCCCCACCCCCACCCCCAAATTCCCACCCCATGACTAGTATGCCAGCCCATCAACTGACCAGTTCACCTTCTTTAGTGTACAATAAAAATAACATTGGAGGTTTTGCACGTTTTTAGCTTAAAAACAACAAGCACACACACACACACACACACACACACACACACACACACACACACACACACACACACACACAAACACACAAAAACAACAACTTCACACACACACACAAAAAGAAATTTGTCACAGGTCTCTTATTTTCCTACTTTAGCTACAGAAAATAGAGGCAAAACAATCTGTGAGCATGCCTGTCATTTTCCTGTTTCACCTACAGAGTGGTAAAGACAACTTGTATTTGGAATATGAATGCCGTTTTTCCTAATGGTAAATCAGTTTTCACAGACATTGTAATTTCTTTACCCTGTTGATAATTGACAAAAAACCCTGACTAGGATGCTTCAAGGTGAGAGACATTACGCTCCTCATGCAGCGGCAAGAATTGTGTGGATGCTGCGCCATCTACCATGACTCACCAACGCAGTTTGTACCACTGGCATCCAGGCGGTAGCCAGGGCCACACTCACAGCGGAATGAACCATCTGTGTTGATGCAGAACCCGTTCTTACATATTCCTGGGCTCAGCAGGCATTCATTCACATCTGCAATCACATCAAAATATCTTTTACAACATCCACAGCTGTCTGAATAACAGTATGAGGGCATTTTAGGCACTCGTTCACATCTAAATCAGATACAAATGTCTTTTACAACATCCGCAGCCTATCTGAGTAAAAGTATGAAGGTATTTTTGTAAAGGTATATCACAAGATTTAAGCTGAAAATCCCTTGACTTCCGCAGGCACTTGTTCATGTCTGAAATCACATCAAAATGCACTTTGCAACCCCTACGGCATAATGAAACAACATAAGCAAGGCATTTTTAGAATGGTACCTTATTAAATCTAAAAAACAAAAGCTTACATATTCATGCTTGTTTCTTGTATACTTATGAAGAAGGAGAAAATAGTGTCAGTGCCTAACAGAAGAGCTTCCATATGTAAAGCAGATACCAACCCGACACGACTCCTTCTGGTGAGATGGTGATGTAACCGTAGCCCTCAGGACACAGATACTCAAAGCCAACTGAAACAGAAACAACTAGCTCAGCTTGGGCATGTGTGGGTATGTAAGTGGGCTGGTGGGTTGGTGGAAGTGGGTGGGTGCCTGCATGCAGATGAACCTATATTATTAGGTGAAATTAAGTTAAAGTAGCCCTATTACCTATGCAGTAATTTGTTCATGTCTGATGTTTTAAAGAAATTTTCTACAAGGAAGAGGTAACACTTGACATTCCCAGCCACAACTGAAAAAAATAAACAAACAAAACAACATAAGCGACAACAAAAAACAAAACCCAAGATAAATATTTTCAGCCACACACATATGCATGTATACACATATACATGAGAGCAAGCATGCACACACACACACACACACACACACACACACACACACACACACACACACACACACACACACACACACACACAGAGTCATATATGCCTCTACCCACAGAGGTCTCAGCATTACGTACTGCAAAGAAGAAAAGTGGAAATGAAAAGAGGGCAAGGGAAAGCTGTTACCATCGCCTGGCTTGGGGCACAGCATGCACATGTCGCGAGTGGCCCCCCATGCCTCTCCGTTGGTGCAGCAACACTCCGCCTTTGTCAGGTTGCCGTTGCGTGGGTCTGTGCACACGCCTATCTCATTCTCTGGCAGGCTGCGCTTGCTCCTCCGGGTCTCCTTCAGGCGGAAACCGTCATAGCAGGTGCCCTTGCGGAAATCTGACCCAACAGAAAGCAGCGGATGTTATTTTTAAAGCAAAAACACGTATGACTGACTACTTGGGCCAAGAAGGGAAACTGTGATGCAGTATGACGAATGGACGGAATAACTGTCTGCTCATATGAATGTCTAGCTTGTTAACTCCACCACAACTTGGTATACATCTTTCAATCCTCTCCCCTCCCCCCAAAACAGACACACACAAAGCACTACCTTTCCTAACTACTTCTTCAAAGACAAACCACATCATGCAGTGAGTCTGCTAGGCTCAAAGATGTGCCGGTGAAAGCCCCTCTGTTTCACACACTCGCCACAACAGTGTTCTCTCTTTAACATGCACACACAGAGGGAGCTATCTCTCTCTCTCTCTCTCTCACACATGCATGCACCCCCAGACAGACATACATACACACCATAACACAAACAAACATACATTGTACTCTCTCTTCAGCACACACACACACACTCAAGCACACACAGGGTGCCCTCTGTCTCTCATACACACACACACACATGCCTACATACCAAGACAAGCTTTGCCATCCAGAGTCATTGTAAGGCCAGGGGGACAGATGCAGACAAAGCCCCCATCTGTGTTCTCACAGCGGCCATTGTAACATACGCCCTCCACTTCCCGACACTCATCCACATCTGCAAAAGGCAAAAGAACATTAACAGTGCAACAACAAACACAGTTTTTATAATGTGACTGTGAATACCCAGTGCTACCCACATCTGTGACAATTTGAACTTTCCCCTCCCTCTCAGGCCTCAGATGTTTTGCAATATCACTGAGGTATCTGGAGATTCATCTTACAACTGCACTATTACATCATTATGTTTGTAAAGATTCTGAATCAGCCTCATCTGTACCCTGGTATCTTGCGTACTTTGTGATTGCTTTATTGTCCTTCCTTTTTAACTTTGTGGTTTTGGAGTGCTGAACAACTTTCTCTTTTGGGCACATAAAACTTACTTCTTGACATGACTAAACATATGTCAGGCATCCTACAATCTTGCTCAGCCATTGAGAGAAATCGCAATGAAAAGGGAACATTGCTGACCCCTGAAACATTAAGAGATTGAATGAAGGACACTGCTTTTAGAATGGCAGAGAACCAAGCAAAGAAAGGCCTAAAGCCTGAAGTGTGTGCATGTGTGTGTGTGTGTGTATGTGTGTGCACATGTGTATGTGTGTGTGTGTGAGTGTGTGTATGTGTGTGAATACAGGTGTGATGAAATGAGCATATTCTCTGTTTTTGTAAGCACTCCAGGCTCTTACAAGATGGGGCACCATATATAATGTCCTGTTATTATATTAAAGCATTCATGTGACAGCATGTGTAAAATACTCACCGATACACTCATCCCCAAAGCGGGACAGACGGTAGCCCTCTAGACATTCACAGATGTACGACCCTTCCACATTCTGACACTGGCCTCTCCGGCACACCTCCTGTGCCTCAGCACATTCATCGATATCTGCAACACGATCAACTCCCTCAGCCAACAACAAATAATTCTATATTTTCACCTGTGCCTCACCCAAGTGACAAACTGCTGTGGATCACACTTACTGATATCTGCAACACTGTTCCCTGTTTGGCTGGGAAACTGTCTGACACTAGTGACAGGCAAACATTCTCACTCTTCTGTCATCAAGCATTCTTCCTTGTGTATGAACACAATTCACAGACTGGTAATCCCATGTTCTGATGCCTGTTCTGTGCTTAGGCACATTTAATCAATGTCTGCAAAACAGAAACTAATAAAATAAAAACTAATACGAATACAGACACACACAAATGTCTGGAATAACACCCACTGTGTGCTAAAAAGATTTTGAACATGTCTAAAAAGCTTCTCTTTTTTTTACAGTAGTATAAACACACGCTTAATATACTGTCATAAAAGACATCAGTCATCTAACAGATTAAAAGCAAACCAAGAGATGTGTTCATTTCTCACGCCCCCCCCCCCCCCCCCCACCAGAAATTACTCCCCTCCCCATTCCCACTTCAAACTGTTATCAGCCATTTCCTCCCCCAAAGGCTACCATCTCAAATTGCTATTTTCTCCCTAAAACCCATCCTGGAAGCACATGAAAATTAAACTGAAGTGTACATCTGTTCAAATCTACACAAATGTAACATTACTACGCTTGTGATGCCGCTAACATCTCGCATTAATCACATGCTGTACAGATCCAAGGAATGAGACAAACACTGCATCGCCCCTTCCCCCTGCAACATCCCCCCCACCCAATTTGTCAAGCACAAATACAAAAATACCTATACTTTGCCAGAGAAACAGACAGATTGCAAGACAAAGTGAAGTGTTGAAGTGAGAACAGAATAGTTATCTTTGCCTACCCAGGCAGTTGTTGTTTGCAGTGAGGGTGTACCCTCGTTGACACTGACAGGTGAAGCTGCCTTGAGTGTTGATGCACCGCCCGTTCTCACACAACCCAAACAGCGTGCGGCACTCATCAATATCTGTCAGAAAACATGCCATAAACTTAGCACCAAGCAGTGGTCTGTGCATCAAGGGAGATAACTTGAATGTTGAGGATAGAGGAAGGCAGACTATCAGTAAGGTGGAACCTTACCAGTGGTTGTAAGATTGGTATGGAGGACGGTGGGGGGAGAGTTGTTCTTTAAACTGAAGACTGAATAGAAAAATCAGCAACAAAATATTGGTAAATCTCCTTAAAGATTGAGAAGAAGAAAAAATCTTTTCTAATTTTTTTGAGGTCTGTTGTTTGGGTATAACTTGCTGACACATGCTGTTACGTCGATAATTGTAAGATCAGTCTAATATTTCTTATGTAAAAATACATTAAATAAAAAGGAAGAAGAAGAAGAAACACTGAACAAATGCATTTGTTCAATCCCCTTTCCCCCTTCCATTTCTTTACTCCTGGTAAATAGTCACTTTTACTACATTTTGATCATATCCAAGGACTTTAAATTGGATGAATCAGTGAGACAGGTAAGCATCATCATGACTCTGTGAGCTGGAGTCAACACGTAAGTCTTATGACTCCTTTACACCACGATGCATGCATCACCTTCACACTCCCCCCGGTTGTTGAGTCGGAAGCCAGGGTTGCAGTGACAGCGGTAGCTGCCGGCCATGTTGTCACATGACCCGTTCCTGCACAGGCCGGGCCGCACGATGCATTCGTCCATGTCTGGGGGGCAACATAGGGCAAAGGTCAGCGTCCAGTGTTCTCACACACAGCTGGGGTCATCAAAATGACTACCTTCTGACAGAAACTAGTGCAAAAAAGCAGGGCATTCTTAGCCTAAGTGTTTCTGTTGGGAGACAAGTGGTAGCCAGACACAGCTGAAGCCACTCTGCAGCTCTGTACATCCCCTAGAGTTCTGGACATCCCCTGCAGCTCTATACATTCCCTTCAGCTCTGTACACACCTTTCAGTTCTGTACATCTCCTGCAGCTCTATACAACCTCTGCAGCTCTATTATATACATCCCTTTTAGTTCTGTACATCCTCTTCAATTCTATACATCCCCTGCAGCTCAATGCATTCCCTGCAGCTCTATACATCCCTTGCAGTTCTATAATCCCCTGCAGCTCAATGCATTCCCTGCAGCTCTATAAATCAGCTCTATAATCCCCTGCAGCTCAATGCATTCCCTGCAGCTCTATATATCCCCTGCAGCTCAATGCATTCCCTACAGCTCTATACACCCCCTGCAGCTCAATGCATTCCCTACAGCTCTATACACCCCCTGCAGTTCTATGCATTCCCTACATCTCTATACATCCCCTGCAGCTCAATGCATTCCCTACATCTCTATATATCCCCTGCAGCGCAATGCATTCCCTACAGCTCTATACATCTCCTGCAGCTCTATAAATCAGCTCTATAATTCCCTACAGCTCTATACATCCCATGCAGCTCAATGCATTCCCTACAGCTCTGTATATCCCCTGCAGCTCTATAAATCAGCTCTATACATCCCCTGCAGCTCTATGCATCCCCTGCCTCATACAGGTCCTTACCAACACAGGTGGTTCTGTCAGGAGACAGGTGGTAGCCAGGCAGACAGATACAGCTGAAGCTACCCTGCAGGTTCATGCATTCCCCGTTCAAACAGACGCCAGCGATCTCTTCACACTCATTCACATCTGAAAGGGAAGATCAAGTTCAGGTGTCAACAAGCAAGACACATTAGCAAATACTGTAATCATACATTCACATGGAAAGCACGCATTTGCTTCCCTAATCTGAAGATGAGAAAGAAAAAAAAGAGAAGCAAACTATACAAGATATAATATCTGAAGCAAACCCTCAGAGAAGATCAAAATCAGGGTGGGGAGGAGGGAGGGGGGTCAGAAAGAGAAATAGCGAAACAGAGAATGAGAGAAAAAGAGTGTGAAAGAGATAGAGAGATAATTGGATTTTAATGAGAGAGAGACAGAGAGGGGGGGGGGGGGAAGTGGGAAAGAGAAACAGAAATTTACAGATTCAACTGTATAAGAGAAAGGTGGCCACATTAAAGGGGAGGAATAAAGACAGAGAAAAAACAATGCTTGTTACTCATTCTTCAAAATCCCACCAAAATGAACACTCCCCAATCAATCAATCAATCAAATCAATATTTTATGTCTGTTCACAGCATGGTGATATTATACACACACACTCCCCATCACACTGAGACACACTAAAACTTCACACTCACTGAAATGACATGGTAGTGCATGCCACATATGCACACTTGCTGCTGTAACCTTGAGATAATACCCACACAAGATGACCTGAACTTCTCACATGCAGTGAATTAATACAGCACTAGAAAAGAAAAGAAGAAAAAAGTCACCTTCACATCGCCTCCCATCAGGTAGAATCCTGTAGCCATCAGGGCAATCGCAGGTGTAGCTGCCTGGCATGTTGAGGCACTGAGCATTACCGATACAGACATCAGGTTGTCGGAAACACTCGTCCTCATCTGACAACACCACCACAGAAATCCAAGCGTTTACATGTGACATGCTAATTCACTGTCACAGGAATCAAAAGTGTATCAGTGTGACATGCTAACCTGTAATTCACCATCACAGGAATCCAAAGTGTTTATGTATGACATGCTAATTCACCACCACAGAAAAATCCAGTGTCCAAGTGACATGCTAACTTGCCGTAATCCACATTATCTAACTGACATGCTAACTTGCTATAATTGGAATCCACAGTGTCTAAGTGTGACATACTAATTTACTGCCCATGAAATCCAAAGTGTTTAAGTGACATGCTAACTTGCTATAACTGGAATCCACAGTGTCTAAGTGTGACATGCTAATTCATCACCAATGAAATCCAAAGTGTTTAACTGACATGCTAACTTGCCATAACAGGAATCCACTGGGTCTAAGTGTGACATGCTAATTCACCATTACAGAAATCCGACAAGTTTCAGTGTGACAGTCACTGAAATCCAAAGTGTTTTAAATGTGGTCTGGTTGAGAGTAAACTACCCTCTTACCATCACAAGTCTGTGTGAGTGGGTTGTAGACAAAGCCTGGGAAACAGCGACACCTGAAGCTGCCGCGTGTGTCGATGCATTCACCGTTGCGGCACAGGTCAGGGTTGATCTCACACTCATTTACATCTGAGCAAAATGAAAATGAAAGTAATGTCAGGCATGCTGTGATTACAACAGTTATGTACAATGAATTACCTACTGCAAAAACAAAAATACAAATAATGGTCAATTTATAGTCATGGAAACTGAACGAATTCTTGATTCATGAAAAAGAAAAAATGAACAAGAAAATGAAAAAAGACGAAGAAAAAAATGAAAGAAAGAAAGAAAGAAAGAAAAACAAACTACAAAAATGATTTGTCACTGTTAAGCATATCCCTTTTGAAGGTGAAGTAAAAAGAGAAAATTTCAAACATTCTTGACAATGACATTGAAAATAAAATAAAATGCCTGGACAATGAAACAGTCCATGCTGACCCAGTGGCCAACTTCAGGCCAAATGGGCAATTGTACATTATTGAATACATTTTTGGACAATGCAAGATTCCGATGCTTTTTGGCATAAACACTGAAACACAATATTGACTACTACTGCTAGCAAAGGAAAAATGCACCATTGGGTCAAAGAACAAACTGAACAAGTGTGTGCAGTTTCCCACCATTGCTGACTTACCGATGACAGAAATGGGTCCGTCCTCACACAGCCGCCTGTAGGCACCTGCAGCAGGTAAACACAGTCATACAAACACAAACAAAATCAAATAACCAAAAGACAATCTGCATGAAAATTCCAACAGAAAATGTCTGTTTATCTAAAACAAGTCATCACAACTAAATGGTCGGTCAGTTCAGTTCAAAATGGCATCTAGACACTCAGAATAGCCCTTATGCACTCCACCAGTCTCTTAGAAGTTTCCCCAATGTTTCCTGTGAAACAGTTCCAATGTTCATCTGATTGTAAATGACCATTTCTCGCCCTTTTAAGGAAGACTGTCAAACACTTCCTCTTTTCCCTGCCCCTCTCAATCACCTACAGAATATAATAAATCAATGAATGGACTCTGCTTATGCAAAATGGCTCCTTAAATTTGGGTAAGATGTATTTCTTTCTGTTTCTACTTTTGTTTGTTCTTTAAGATGTTGAAAATCAAAGCTGTGTGCAAGGTGATGGGGCCAGAGAATAATTGCAACAGCTCTTGCCAGCTGCCATAACACACCTGGGATTTTACAGGTACTGGCAGGACACGTCACAGACTAAGCTACCACAACCTGAAGCCAGCATCCCACACATATTTCTCTGGCAGGAGAACCTTCCTGCATGAATCCTATGAATCTGTTCAGGATGTGATACTAATACCACAGTCACAGCACCTTACAGAATGAATGACTGTTGCCTGAAGCATGGTGACTCAAACACAGTTAGATCAACTTACTGAGTGAGCTACTGTTGTTGCCTGAAGCGAAGTGACTCAGTCACAGTTGGAGCACCTTACACAACGAACTACTGTTGTTCAGGATTGTGATATTCCTCCCACACTTACAGCACCTTACAGACTGAGCTACTGTTTACTGAAGCTAGCTTCCCAAGCAAGGTTATTTGGGTGGTTTTCCTCTGCCAGGCAACCTTGTTGGAGGTGCCCTAAGAAACCAGTTAGGATCTGATACTGATGCAGATTGTAGCAGGCCAGCACACAGATTGAGTGACTGCCAACTGAAGCCATCATCCCAAGCACGGCGACTCACGTGTTCCTCTGGCAGGGCAGACCCTGCAGGGTGATCCCCAGGCAGTGCCGAAGAGACAGCAGCATTGGAACTCCGTCACATCCACTGTTAGTGCATCTTCTGGCTCGCACACTGTGGCGTAGGGTGGCAGCGTGGTGTTGTAGTAGTCGCGGTAACACCGACTCTTGCGCATGTCTGAACAAAAATGGCGGCCCTTGTAAACATTCAGCCTATTCTAAACAGAATTCAGAAACTCACCATGTTCTCTCCATCAAAACATTGCCATGATGCAGGCCAGAACACCTTGCTTTAGTCTCGCTTGCTGCCAGATCATCAACACATACAATGGGTTAAAAATAACGCACATGTTAATTACACCATACAAAACATGTGCAAACTTTGAGCACACCTATCCCAAGCAACAGATACTACACTGACAAACAACAATGTGAACAAAAATGGGATCTACTTAGCTTTCAGCTGGTGGAGAAGTTTGTGGCTGTTGCCTCTGACTTATCAGTTAAAGAAAAAGTATCCAATATTAACAAATAAAATATCGCTCTTCATCCAACGTTGACAACTACAGTACTGCTCTCCTTTCTTTGTTGCCTGATCCTCATTCACACATCTGTGCACTCCATTCAGACTGACTTAGTCTTTAGTAACTGGATTTTAACAGCCTCTCAACTGCACAAACTTTGCCCCAAACAATCCATTCAGACCAAAGAAGGAGGGAAGACTGAAAAGAGAGCATGACAAGTGTCAATCCCATGACAGACTGAAAAGAGTATGACAAAGGTCAATCCCATGACAGACTGAAAAGAGGGCATGACAAGTATCAATCCCATGACAGATTGAAAACAGGGCATGACAAGTATCAATCCCATGACAGACTGAAAAGAGCATGATAAATGTCAATCCCATGACAGAAGACAAAGGCTGTGACTGCACTGACCCATGCAGGTGTGTCCATCGGGCAGCATGATGTGTCCATCCGGGCAGATACAGCTGAAGTTGCCATCCTTGTTCACACATGTCCCAATGCCGCAGATGCCTGGTTGCTCCTCACACTCGTTCACATCTAGGCAAGGCCAAGTTACAGGTGAAATAATGTCCCAGACAAACATCGTTGATTCAGAGCCAGAAAGATAATATTCTGTTCCATATGAGGCCCTTAGGTGACATAATAATAATAAGAATTAAAGTATTTGTAAAGTGCAAAATTGTGTCCATAAAGACTATTCTAAGTGCACACACACGCACACAAACAGGTACTCACACACAAGCATTCTGACTATGCAAAGCTTAATTTACACAGCTTAAAATGGGCAGCAAACAGAGATGGATGGAGACAGCAGCAAGATATCAACAGCTGCCTACCCTGCATATAGGTCAAATGGTCAGTGGGTTTGTCCTCCGTACCAGTGGTCAAGTATCTGAACTGACTCAGCACCCCCCCCCCCCCCCCCCCATCATGTCATACCACACAGAAGTCATTTCAAGGTGTGCACAACAAGCATTACTGTTATCAACCAGTTCTCTGTTTACTCATTGCCTGTGGAACTGCTGTAGTATGATCAAACTACAACACATGCATCACAATGTAGTATGATCAAACTACAACACATGAATCACACTGTAGTATGATAAAACTACAACACACAAATCACAATGCAGTATGATAAAACTACACAAATCACAATGTAGTATGATCAAACTACATCCTGTGAATCACAACTGTGTGACCTACAGATGCTGTGAGAATACTGACCGACACAGCGATGCTTGTCCCCATCCAGTCTGTATCCATCTGGGCAGCGACAGAGGTAGGAACCAAAGGTGTTCTGACACTCCCCGCCCTCACAGATGCCCTTCACCTCCACACACTCATTGATGTCTGAAACACAGCCAATGTCTGTCTTGAAGAAACCAGCCTGCATTCTGTTCTACAACTACAACAGGTCAAAATAAAAATATTTTTGATTTGAATACCCCATACTGCCTATGTCAAATCTGCAGTTTCATGAGCGATGTTCAGTAGAATCAGACGTACAGAATGTGACAAATACACACACACACACAAAACCCCACAAAGGTGAAGACACAAGCCAAGACACAAGTGAGTGGTTACCTTCCAGCACCAGGGTGACGAGGTTGGGTCGGAAGCCAGGGCCTCCAGGACACAGGTTGTTGCGCTCCGCTAAGACACAGACAAAGTCCAACAGTCATGGTGAAACACACTGTACTGTTCCACAAACACCCCACACAAGGTTGCTGATAAATAAATGATCAGCTAGACATTCTGCCAGCTACTGTCAGTCTGTAATCCTGTTATCTCTCTCCTCCATACAACCTGTTCCCCCCACATGGTAGCAGCAGCCAGCAAATGGGACCAACTGTTCTGCTGTGCAAAGGTAAGCAAGGTTTTTGACGCACATTGCCTACCACAGCTGAAAGAATGCTATTTCAACACACACTCACACAAACACATACACTCTCTTTCTCACACACACACATTCACACTCACACACACACACGCACGCATACACAGCAACATAGTGTCTGTTTACACTGTGCAGTGCCATCCCAACATCACTCAGTAAAGTTGGCCACAAAGAGTCATGTCAAATAAGGCAGATGAAGCCACAAAAGTGTATTATCATGCCACCAATTTTTCTCACAAATCAAAGGAAGTAACAGAGAGGTGTGTGCCATATTACCACAGAACAAATTGTGAGGTGTGTAATTAAGAGAATTGTAGGCAGGAAACAGCTGGGTATTGGGCTATCTGTGCAAATATTCATGCACACATACACACACATATACTTACAAACAAAATTCTCTCTCTGTCTCATATGTACCCATGCTCCAACACATGCACACTTCTTATTCTCTAATTCCTCTCTCACAAACACACAAAATGTCTCTCTTAGTATTGCCCAAACAACTTGAAGTTTACACAAATTATTTGAAGCAAATATAAAGAACAATGAAAACTAAAACAAAACTGGTATTTATGAAGTGCCGAATCTTGTCTACAGACTATTCTAAGTGCATGCACTCAAACACACACAGTCACCCACACAAACGAGCATACTGACTATACAAAACTTTATGACACAACTTAAAACAGGCAGCAGACAGAGATTTGAGACCGATGAAGGCACAGCACGGAATAAAAAACACAAGGCACCAATGAGGAAGCACTTTCTACCTGTGCCATTTTTAGGACAGGGCTCGCAGAAGCCAGGCACCTCGCCCCAGCCCAGTCCCACAGTGCAACAGCATGTAGCCCGTGACACCGAGCTTGCAATTTCATCGTTGCACACGCCTAGACGTCCCAAGTCATACAGCGGCACATCCATGTAGCAACTGCCCACACGCTTGTCTGAAACAGGGGAAACAATCTGTGAAATAATCATTGAGCTGTCGACAAACCACAGAGGCAATGTAAGAGTGATTTCCATTGGAGAATTCTTTACATGGGTTAAAACACTGGCATTTTACCAGTGGCTTAAAACATTCACATTTTACCAGCAAAGCAGCGCTGAGTTCTGTGAGACATACCTTGCTGTTTGAAGGTATTCTTCACAAAAGAACCCAAAGTTGGATGAGAAGAGAGCATGCATAACAATTTCTTCACACTCGTACATACTGTCATACACACATGTAAAGTGTTGTCTGCTATTCTGGTGGCTGCACTATGACTTTGGGGACTGCACTGTCCAGTAACAGGTGTTTTTATGTCACAGAGACCATTATGGTCAAAAAGGAACCTGATGAGGGAATGTTAACACAAAAGACATATTGCTTTAGCCCCAGCAATTTGGCTGGTCAGAAACTCAGTAGTCTACTAACCCCTGTCAGTGTTACCAGTATCACATCCAAGAAAATCACACACAAATTCTGTTCATATTAGAGATAGCCTTGGGATATGATGGATGAAGATTTAATAAATTCAACAATTTATGTAAAATATGCCACATCAAATGTAAACTCTCACAGTTTAACATTGATGTGGTAAAACACCTACAGCAAAGGTTGTCACACTGGAGATTGTACAAATTATGGCAAAGATAGTCATCTGCGGTTGGTATAAGTTATGGTAAAGGTTGTCACACTGGAGATTGTACAAGTTATGGCAAAGATAGTCATCTGCGGTTGGTATAAGTTATGGTAAAGGTTGTCACACTGGAGATTGTACAAATTATGGCAAAGATAGTCATCTGCGGTTGGTATAAGTTATGGTAAAGGTTGTCACACTGGAGATTGTACAAATTATGGCAAAGATAGTCATCTGCGGTTGGTATAAGTTATGGTAAAGGTTGTCACACTGGAGATTGTACAAATTATGGCAAAGATAGTCATCTGCGGTTGGTATAAGTTATGGTAAAGGTTGTCACACTGGAGATTGTACAAATTATGGCAAAGATAGTCATCTGTGGTTGGTATAAGTAATGGTAAAGGTTGTCACACTGGGGTTGGTACATGTTATGGAAAAGATAGTCACCTGGGGTTGCTACAGGTTACAGCAAAGTCGGTTGTGTTGTGGGTTGACGTAAGTTATGGCAAAGTTTGGTCACACTGGAAGTTGCTAAAAGGTATGGCACAGATGGTCACACAAGTTAGGACAAAGCAGTAACACCCTTGCTTGGAATGTTATGACAAAGTAGGCCACACTGAGGTTGGCATATGTTATGGCAAAGGTGGCCACACTGGGGCTGGCATATGTTATGGCAAAGATGGCCACACTGGGGCTGGCATAAACTATGGTAAAGACTGTCACACTTGTGTAGGTACAAGTTGTGGCAAAGATTGTTGCACATGTTATGGCAAAGACAGTCACATGGGGGGGCTGGTGTAAGTTCTGGCAATGACAGTCACAAGGGATTGGTGCCAGTTCTGGCAATGACAGTCACATGGGATTGGTGCAGGTTCTGGCAATGACAGTCATGTGGAGGTTGGCAGATTGTTACACAAATTATGGCAAAGATGGTGACACTGGGGGGGGGGGGGGGGGAGGGAGGAGGGAGTTTTGGCAATGATATTTATGTGGGATTGGTGTACATTCTGGCAATGATAGTCAGGTGCAGGTTGGCATAAGTTATGGTGATGATAGTCAGGTGGAGGTTGGTGTAAGTTATGGCAAAGTTGGTCATACTGACCTACACACCCTGTGCCGGTGGGGTTGCTCTCAAAGTTGGGTGGACACTGACACAGGTAGCTGCCTTGCTGGTTGATGCACGTCCCGTACTGACAGTTGTCTGGGTTCTGACACTCATCAATGTCTGCACAACCGATACAGCTGCACTGATCAAAGGACTACATGATGAGAGGCATGTCAGGCTCTATGAGACTGGCTCATTCACAAATACAATCATCACTGTCAATGTCTGCACAACCAATAGAACTAGCTTATTCATGAATAGTCATCACCGTCAATGTCTGCACAACCAATAGAACTAGCTTATTCATGAATAGTCATCACTGTCAATGTCTGCACATCCAAAACAACTGGCTTGTTGATTAATACAGTCAACTCTGTCAATGTCTGCACAAGCAATACAACTGGCTTGTTCATTAATACAGTCATCACTGTCAATGGCTCGTTCATTAATACAGTCATCACTGTCAATGTCTGCACAACCAATACAACTGGCTCGTTCATTAATACAGTCATCGCTGTCAATGTCTGCACAACCAATACAACTGGCTCGTTCATTAATACGGTCATCACTGTCAATGTCTGCACAACCAATGCAAGTGCACTGATCAAAAGACTACACAGTAAGAGGCATGTCTGCTCTGTCAGACTTGCTCATGCACAAACACAATCACCACGGTCAGTTTTCATATTTTGCTCCAAAAAACAACCTCATGTGTCCAATTTAATCACCTTGTGGTAAAAAGGCTGGAACCATCAATATTACTTGAAGGTAAATGTGATTTTAAAGAACAAATATGCTTATCACCTGCTTTCAGCAGAGTTTCCTCCTAAAACAGCCTGAGGCAAGTGGGTTTCACGGTGCAGGCTGTGCAGGGAGAAAACCCTGGAGGGGGCCGGAGAAAAGTGATTTATTTACCTGTGCAGTTTCCGCCAGTGATGTCCAGCTTGTAACCTTGGTTACATATGCAGCGGAACATGCCAAAGACATTCTCACACTGGCCGTTCACGCACAGATTGGGGAACATGTCGCATTCATTGATGTCTGCAAAGAAAGTGAACCACAGTCTATAAACTGTCAGAACTGAAAAAAAGAAGCATATATATTTTATCCCCGCATCCATGTCTTTCTTTGATTAATGTAAGACTTAACCACCAAAATAAAAATAAATAAAGAGGCAACATTTGCAGACACATTGCTTACTTGAAGTGGAAGGAAAACAATCAGCCACAACAGATGAATAAAACATTCTGACATGATTTAGACAACACAGGTAAACAGAGTAACCCCTTTCCCAATGGACCAACTTTCCATCGTAAGCTTAGGCCACAGCACCTCTGACAACAGACCCAGTGTCCCTGGCTAGCTGCCGGAAAAGTGTGAAGCTAGCATTAAGCAGGTACACTGAGACATCAAAATAACAATGATAAAAATAATGGGCATTTAGGATGCCTAAGCCTGGGTATCCCTTCGTGGTAACAAATATTTACACAAACATATTACATTTGTCATGGATTAAAACACACAGACACACACGCACTGAGACATACATGCTCACATGCATGCACACAAATGCACACACGCTCACATATACACATGCCAGCACACACGTGCGCACGCACACACACGTGCCCACACACACACATACACACACACACACACACATGTGAAGGACTCACCAACGCAGGCTCTCTCATCCTCAGTGGGTGCGAATCCCATGTCACACTCACAGCGATAGCCGCCAGGGAAGTTGAAACAGTTGCCATTCTCACAGATACCAGGGTCAAGGCTGCACTCATCCACATCTGGTTACAATTGGGGGGAAAATTAGTGATATGTGTGAAAAAGAAAAAGCTATGAGTTGGGGCACAAAAAAAAGAAAAAGAGAAGAGCTGCTGCTTGAAAACAGGGGCATCAGGAAAGGACAGTTTTTTGTCAGCAATAATTTTAGAAAAAGTCCATTTCTTTCCTTTTACCAGCATTAAACATAGATAAACAACACACAGAGAGATAAAACAAAACCAAATGTGACACAGTTTTGTTATCCTACCCCTGCACTCGTAGCCGTCGCCTGTGAATCCATCGTCGCAGATGCAGCGGAAGCTACCTGCAAAGTTGACGCAGCCAGCATCCCGTGCACAGCCTCCGTTGTCTCGCACACACTCGTTGATGTCTGAAAAAAATGTCAACACCTGATACTGACAGCAGTACTGAAGATGGATAGAATGAATTCGTCCATAAAGTGACTGGTATGGCATGCTTGCATGCATCTTAGAGAACAGATGCCAATTCTTTGCTGGCTTCTTTACACCCAGCAGCTTCCTTTATGTCACAAAGACAGATGATTGGATCATAAAGGCCAGTCAACCAAGTAGTTCAAAACATGGGGATGTTGTGAACATTATGTTTTTCAATATGTCTGATAACATGATATCAGAGAGCTATACCTGCCCACAAATAATCATGCACTGTTGGATATGCATCCCTGCCCACACATGCTCCTCTCTTACTTAACACTCCATTGTTTTACCTACTCAAACGGGCCTTCTGGTCAGGTTCAAGAAGATCTGGATACTTGTTTTTTTCTCTTACAAAAGAACAAAAAGGGATCATATCTATGAAATACAAACACGCACGCACACACACATACGCACACACCATGTATATATATAGACGCAGTGACACTAACCTCTACAGGTGAACCCATCCCCAGTGTATCCCGGTTTACAGTCACACTTGTAGGAGCCCAGAGTGTTGATACAGGCGGCGTTGGCATCACAATTAGACTGGTCTGTGTCACACTCATTGTCGTCTGAAGCAAAGTTTACACATGCTCATGTTAAACCTCATTTTCAGCATGTCATTGTCAAATCATCATACATACTTACTGTTCATAAAACAGAGCCCTTAACTGGACAGATTACACAGAAGATGCAGTCTTGATGCAACTACAGTCCCATGGAGAACTCTCTCTCTCTCACACACACACTCAAACACACACACACATATACACACACACAATTCTCTCTCATGGTGAATGAAAAAGGATTGAGAGGTCATGAAAACAGCTCTTGTGCTTATTATAACTTTGTTTTCAGGACATCCTGTTGTATCCAAGTAACAGATTTATTACCTCAGATCAAGGCACAAAGCCAACCACAACCATGGTTCTAAGTCAATAACATATGAAAGGAATGCAGCAAACAGACACACATGTGTACATGCTGCATGTGTGCGTGCATAAATAATGCCTGCTTGTATCTGCATGCATGCACATGTGGGCATACAGGTGTGTGTGTGTGTATGTGTGCATGTATGCGTTTGTGAATATGTGTGTGCATAAATACATCTATGCATGCATGCAAACATATGTTAGAAATATGCTCTTTAAAACAAAGGCCATTTCGGGGTGATTGCAACAGCTAAGACCAGTAACATGACCATGTGAACTGAACTGTGAGTCTGACCTGTACAGCCTGTGGCCCCAATGGACAACTTGACGCTGAAGCCAATGTCACACTTGCACACGAAAGAGCCATGTGTGTTCTGACACACACCATTCAAACACAAGTTCTTGTTCAGCAGACACTCGTCAACATCTGAAATCATCACCACCATCAAACATTTAAAAAATGATCACATTGAGAAAAAGAAAAGAAAAAAAGAGAACACTCAAAGCTTGTTGATTCTTTTGTTTTGATATTGAAGGTGCTGTCAGGTGGGGGTTTTCTGTGCACAGAAGATAATTTTTGCTGTAACCCCCCCCGCCCCCCCCTGAAAACCCCCAAATCCTTGTACATCAGAGGAGACAACCATACAACTGTGTCACAAATACACAGCTTTTCCCCCTCAATTTCTGCAAAAGTTGTTCATGTTTGATCATAACACAGAAGATTCAGCTATAGACTCTGCATTTTCATAACTGATCTCACCAAAACCCACTGATGGAAAGAATACATACACAAAAAACAACTAAGGGATCCTCACTTGTAGCCTACCATGCATTTGTAATGTGTAAATCAAATAGAAAACATGAACATTAACACAAAAGAGACAGAGTCCAGTAGATGAAGTGTATAAGAGGAGCCAGGATGAACAGAAGATGTGACCAGAAAAGAGAGGCGCTAATGGAACAAGGAGAAAATAAACCAAATTAAGACACAGGACAAGAAGCATACCAAGGCATCGCTTCTGGTCTGGAGAGGCGGTGAGTCCCCCATTGCATATGCAGCGATATTCTCCAGGCAGGTTGTCACAGCGACCGCCGTTACAGATATCAGGCTGTTCTTTGCACTCATCCACATCTGTCAACAGGGATGGAAAGACCAATCGGTCAACGAGTATTTGAAAGGACACTTAACATCTGCCACTCTCTCTCCCTCTCTATGCCTATTTCACACACACACACACACTCACACACACACACAATTTAACCATGAGTTGGCAATATAGTCAGAATGTTCACACATATATACACAAATGCTCATTTGAGTACACATACTTAAACACACACACACACACACATGACTCACCAACACAGGAGCGACCATCTGTCAGCAGCAGGAATCCACTTTCACAGCTGCAGCTGAAGCTACCTGGTGTGTTGATACACACAGATTGGCACTGGCCGTTGTTGTCCAGACACTCATTGTTGTCTGAAACACAGAGCAAAGAATAAGACCAAGCACACAAGATGGCAGCCAGAGCACTCATACCTACCTAAACCACACCTAAGCCAACATACCTACTTAAACCAGATCTAAGCCAACATACCTACCTAAACCAGATGTAAGCCAACATACCTACCTAAACCAGATGTAAGCTAACATACCTACCTAAACCAGATGTAAGCCAACATACCTACTTAAACCAGATGTAAGCCAACATACCTACCTAAACCAGATCTAAGCCAACATACCTACCTAAACCAGATCTAAGCCAACATACCTACCCAAACCACATCTAAGCCAACATACCTACCTAAACCAGATGAAAGCCAACACACCTACCTAAACCACATCTAAGCCTACCCGAACCAGATCTGAGTTGTCACACCTATCTGAGCTAGATTTAAACAGACATCCCAACTGAGCTTAACCTACCTTGTTATGCCTACCTGAGCTAGATCTAACTGCATATTTCTACCAGAACTAGATCCAAGTGGGCATAGTTACCTGCACTAGATCTAACTGGTCAAACACACCTGAGAGAGATCTAATTTGGCACACCTACATGAGCTAGTTCTAACTGGACATATCCATCTGAACTAGATCTAAATGGGAATGCCTACCTGAACTGTATCTCACTGGTCATACTTATTTGAGCAGATCTATTTGGGCACACCTACCAAGCAAAAATCTACCTTGATATACCTACCTGAGCTAAACCTATCTGGACATACCTACCTGAGCAAGATCTGAGTGGGCATACCCACCTCAGCTAAACCCATGTTGACAAAACAGCATAAATATCCTAACAGCAAGACGGCATTCACAAAAACACAGAATAATGTGTTATATAATCCATGCATTAATTCTGACAAAACTTCAATCAACCTGATTAAGATCTGAAATACATACACACATGCACACCTTCACAGAAACCAACAGTACATCAAACTGCAGAACTAAACAAAACAAACTGTAATTTTCAGTGGTATCACAGTCTGGTTTGCAAGATCTAAACAGACTCTTGCATACACTCACCCACACACATGGACTTGAGGTCATTGGGCATGTACCCAGGGTTACAGATGCACTGGTAGCCACCCATGAAGTTCTCACAGTGTCCATTGGAACAAATACTGCTGCTGGACCCACACTCATCAATATCTGTAACGGCAAGCAAGATGCTCACAGTCAGTTCCATGAACATCAAAGGAAGGCGGGCTGTAAACACTGCATACTGTCACCTAAATTTCTTTGCCACACCCCACCCTATTGTAGAACAAATCCTCACAAGTGCTGTACACCCACTAAGCATACTTCAGCAAAGCCTGTAACAGTACAGTAAACTGACACTGCAGTTTTGAACAAAGAAAGGACATAACAGCCTTAACTCCACGTGTGGTGGTCTTCGGTGAGAACTGGCACTAGAAATACCATTTAGGCTCATCCTCAAAAAGCAGGTGAACTCTTACTGAAGTAAGAAAGGCTCATGGCACAACCTGCTGCAGTAGGTGCACCCAACAGCTGACCACACACTAAAAAAAAGGGGAAAAAAAGGTCCCATACCTTGGCTTCACCTTGAATGATATGCTCAACATCTAGTAAGCCGTCTTCATCTTTGCATAATATACAAAGTGTGTAATGTGTTGGTCTCATGGTCATGTTTGTGTAAAATTGTTGACCTCACCTGTTATGTTAAGAGTTCAATGTCTTAGTATTACCTTTGCATGACACACTAGTTGTGTTGTGCATTGGAATCACCCTTGCATAATATCTACATGTGTAATGTTTTTTTCCTCACTTTTGTATGACATACCAGATGTATAATATGCTGGTCTGATCTTTGAGTGACACACCAGGTGCGTGCTAGGTTTTACTTTAGCATGACACACATGGTGTACACTGTCTCACCTTTGCATGACATGCTAGATGTATATTGTGCTGGTCTTATCTTTGCATGACACACAAGGTGTGTACTCTGTTTTACCTTTGCACAACACACCTGGTGTGTAGTACTTCTCACCTTTGTATGACACACCAGGTGTTATTACTTCTCACTTTCACATGACACAGCAGGTGTGTACTGTGTCTCACCTTTGCATGACCGTCCATCGGGGGCCAGCTCGTGTCCATCGGGACACTGACACTCGTAGCTGCCCACCATGTTGACACAGTTGCCCCCCAGACACAGTGACTTGTGCACTTTGCACTCGTCAACATCTGACACATGAAATCACACATAAATATACACAGCCAGGCACACCCACACAAACATACACACACATGCACACACACACCAGAAACAGCATCATTAGTTCACCACATATATACACCACAAAGCCTGTCTGCATAGGCCAATTTGTCCAACAGACACCCTAAAATTCACCAATACAGATCTTTAATGAAACATGTTTTATGACACCAAGGATTCAAGGATATATCTTCCTTTAGCCCCTTGTGGGGTATGGAGGATTTAAAAAGGATTAGAAAATAACACAACAGTACATATCAACATCAACAATGCAGTATAACTTTTCTATGTGGAAGACAAACTTACAGAAAGATATGCTGAATGTGGCTGAAGGAGCTTTCTACAAAAGTTTTTTCTTTCTTTTTTAAACAAGTTTTTTTCAGTATCAACACACAATGAATTAATTAGCGCTTGAAATACATAACACAAATACAACAACAAAGACCAGTTGCCTATGATAACTCTCACCTGGCATGCGTATAGCTGCAAGGTACATAAACTCCACCACAGGTACATCCTCACTTTTGCAGTGTTGTTCTACAATTCATGTTTTGTCATCACAGCATGAAAACTAAATAAAATAAAACATGTGCGTTTGCACATAGATGCTTTTGAGCAAAATACAAAATAAGCAGGTTCCACTTGTACGGCAAACTGTCTCTAAATTCACTATGTAAGGTTTGTACACAGTGACTGAGCCAAGAGCCTGATACTCACCCACACACATCTGGTTCATCATGATCCCCTCAAACCCTGTGTCACATTCACAGTGGAACCCCCCAGGGGTGTTGACACACCGGCCATTGCCACAGATGTCCCTCATGGAGATGCGACACTCATCAATGTCTGAAACAGCAGAGACATTTCTCAAGTTTGACTAAGCTAGCAAATGCATTCCATTTTGAAACTGTCTAACATCAGGAGCGTCAATATCCGTAGTACCCTAGGCAAAACATCACGACTGAAGCACATCTTGCCTGTATGGCAGTGCAGAGGTTGCCAAAAGAAAAAAAAACTTCAGTTACAATCACAATTAAACTCATTAACTGGAACCTCAATTTACCTGTGCAAATGGCGTTCAGGTTGTCAACAAGAAAAAACCACAACCTACCTGTACAGTTGGTTCCAAGGTTGTCAACAGCAAAACCATGGTTGCAGTCACACTCAAAGCCTTCGGCTGTGTTCCGACATCGGCCATTGGCACACAGTCCTCGGAACACCATACACTCATCGATGTCTGGAACATTTAGAAAATGAACAGCAACTGAAGAAAAGGCAACAGAACTTTTGACCATTATGTCCTTTGGTAAACAAAATTCAGCAGAAGAAAAACAGGAGATGGAATAGGTTCTTGAAAAAAAAATACTTTACTGTAAACTTTAAAACAATATTTGGGGAACCACACAAAATACTGTTGATGATAAGAAGGATAAATTATATTTCCACCAAATGCATTGTTGAGTATAAAAATTATGGATGAAAAGCATTGCTGTTTTTGTGTGAAAGACAAATGTATGTACACACAAAGCAGAGTAATGTGACACTTGAAACACAAGCACAAGTAATCAAATCCCACCTCTGATCTGACCTCCTGGTTCAGTGCCGTCTTCACACAGCTCTTTGAAGGCGTCTAGAGGCCAGACAGACAGACAGACACATCAATGCTGTTCAAACTAATGCATGAAAAAGTGTAGGACACATGATTTGTCTGAAAATCTTGAATGTGGCTCTGGGTAATCTTGAAAACCAAGTTCAAAGGCCAAACGGCTGAAGATCAGCCACCCTATTCTCTGCACACATCTGGGGTGTTGCATGTAAAGCTAGGCAAGTTAGACATTTTCATATCCTATTATTATTATGAAAGACAAAGAAGAAAGACCCTTCCTAGTTGTCCCTTTAGGATCAACCTGAAACAAAAACTACAAATTGTCAATTAAAACCCCTTTCGTTCTTTTCAGCTTTCACACTGGAACATCAGTGAAACTGGAGAGCCTGAGTTGTGGGGAAACCAGCCCATTGTGCAGTCACTGGTACACAGGAAGGCAGCTGCACTGCACAAACACATTGTCACCTCGCTCTCAGCAAACCTTAAAAAATCGACACCAATCTCAAAATGTAACCCCTGTACAGAAGAAGAACATGACAATCAAACTGCTGACTGTGACTGCCCATAAGAGAGAAAAGTTCTGTCCTATTCATTTTTCATCCTGAGAAATATTTCCTTAATTGTCTAAGGAAACCAAAGAAGACAGACTGACCTGACTCGGCCAATGGACAAACATGGCAGGGTTCTCCAAATGCTTTGCCGATGCTGCAGCAGCACTCAGACCTGGTGTAGGTGCCCATCAGGGGGTGCTCACAGGCCATGCTGCTGTACTGCTGGAAACAAATGCTGCGTCGGTTGTCTGCACACAGATGCCATAGTGGACAGTGTAACAAATGTCTCTGTACAACATGTCTTCTTCAATAGACCGCCTTCATCATACTGAAGATTATGTCACTGTTAGCAACCTCAAAGTAATATTCAGTAATATATATCAGAACATGAAACAGCAAGTGATGTACTGATGACATCTGATTCAGTGCGATTCGTTTCAGTAACAATGTCATCATCCCACAAGTGGCATTTCAATGACACACATCTAAAAAAGGCATCCACATGTTTTACTGATCCTATGCCAAAGTAAATTGACATTTTCAAGTGACAACTGTTCTTTTCTTTCTTCTAATACTGTACATGATGCTGTTGTTTTTTGTTGGCCCTGTTTTTAAACAAAGATGCAATACATTTATATATATATTATTATTATTATTGATTGATCTTATATAGCACTAACTTCCGCTCTCCAGCTGACTCCCTGCGGTCATGTCACATGCGATTCTGAATGAGTAACTATCCTTTTGTAGTACATTTTTCTACGACAGTACTATTGTTTTTTTTACATATAGGAATAGCAGGCAATACACTCACACAGGATACACACCCTCCCCTGAAACGAGCAAAACTCTGAGCAGGCTTATTATAAAATGGGAAGAAAAGAAGGTATGAGAGACAGAAAGAAAGGGAAGAGAAGGAAAAAGAGACTGACCGACACACTTGCGACCGGAGCTGTCGAGGGTCAGACCACCAGGGCAGGTACAGCGGAAAGAACCCTGGGAGTTGACGCACTGACCGCCCCCACGACAGATCCCAGGGAACAGCTCACACTCGTTGATGTCTGCCAGAACAGACCCACACAGAAATGGAATGACAGATGACTGGTTTTTAATGCCAAGTCAACCACTTAGGTCATATCTAGGTAAAAAATAGTACTAGAACATCAACATCACTTTGAAAATCAAATATAATGCCCCCACCCCCAGCAAGCCCAAGTCCAATGAAGCCCAAGCAGTCAGCCATGTCCAGTGCTCTAAGTATGGAAAATATTCTGATACCAGACATAAGACCAAGAATATATATATGCACATATTTTACAAAGAGTCTTTTAAAACACCACAATCATCATATAATTTTTTTTTTTAAAGCACAGTAAAAAGAATGAAAACCTCAGGTCCAGTGATACCACTCACCTGGTTCACATCCACAGGACTGACAGGAGGATTCGCCGAGAGAAACACAAAAAACACACACCAAAAGCACTCCACACCTCCAAGGAACAAACACATAAGCTATCTGTCACACACACTAAAAAGGTGATAAAAATGTTGAGGACAATGGACAGGCGTTCAGTTCCTAGTGTCTCCTGTCTCCCGACAAATAGAACTATGGCTGAGCGCAAAAACACAGTCATCACATGGAGGTGAAGTGACCATACAGCGGTGGCGTTTAGCCTACAAAGAGACCCGTCCAAAAAACAGCAAAGCCTGCAAACAGCCAAGTAACAGTCTGCTCTAACACTGTAGGAGACACTGAGGCAGCAGGACACTGCAGGCAGAAGCCTCAGTGGGTGTCTACAGCAGTAAACAGTCAGCAGCGACCACTCACCTACACATGTCACTCCATTCTTGAAGGAGTAGCCTTTCGGGCAGTCCATCTCCACTGTTGACAGAAAATCACTGAATGAACATAAATACACTGCATGTATGTCCGTGTGTATGTCTCAACACACAAGCAGGAAAACAAATGCACACACAAAAGCTCGCTCAACTTTGGGTGAACCTCTGATTACACAAGACACAACAGCTAGAGATGGGGATGCAGGGATGATGAGGTTGGGATAGAAAGGGAGGACCGTTTGGGAGTGAATGGGAGGCAGCTGTTTGTGTGAGTGGATTGCAATTTGGAAGAGTAACATGTACTGTTGGTGCAATGTTTTATCATATAATATGTTTTATGGCAGGCCTTCTAATTTCCGTGATGAATTAATAAAATAGTATGTTGTAAGCACAATGAGCATGTGGCTGTCTACATGGAATTAAGCGGCACTATAGAAGCGGTCACTGCCACTGACACACACACAGGGCTCACTTTCTGAGGGACAGGGCACACATGGGCTGCCCCAGGCTTTGCCGATGGATCCACAGCATTCAGACTGTGTCACAGCTTCCTGGATGCTGTTTTCACACTGTCCATTGATGATGCTCAACCAACATGACCCGCGTCGATTGTCTAAACACATACACACACATCAGCATAAAGCCATAAATCACAAACCACAATGCTTTTAAAGCACTCATACATTACCATCACCTTATTCCAGGTTTAGTTCTTTGCATTTTGTTTACTTTTCTGCAACATAAGTACACATGTATACACTTGTTGAAAAAGCTGGGAACTCAAAATGATCAAACCCTATGCTCCTAGAACCAAGATACATTTGGATTGTATCCACCAGCTATGAGACACATTATGGTGGTCTGACACTAACCTTCACAGCTGTCCATAATTACACAAGGTGTACACTTTTGCCATGAAAAAGATGCAGTGAGGCATAAAGATGAAGTTTACTGATGCACCGTTTGATGCACATCCTTGCACAGTGGATAACTGACCGATGCAGATTCTGCCGCTGGGGTCTTTGATTGTGCTTGGGGGGCAGTCGCACCGAAAGCTGCCGGCAAGGTTCACACAGCGGCCTCCAGCACAGGGTGAGTCAAGGCACTCGTCTATGTCTGTAGACACAAAACACACACAGTGCAGCAACTCACAACCAGTACTTCAACATGGCAACAAAGACAACAACAAAACACCACATGCAACATATTATCAGAGCACTGAATAATAGAACTTCACACAAGCATCTGTTGTTAAACAGTAACAGTTATTCTCTCTCTCTCTCTCAAACACAGACACACACACACATTGACACACAAATGCACACACACTCTCAAAATATATTATCACAGAATTAATAAGCAACTAAGTTCACACCTGCATCTCATAAAATGCTACTATTTATTCAAACATATACACACACACACCCATTTTGTTGTTGCATATTGTATAGTAGTAATTGAAAATATTAGTATCTCTAAAGATGATTAATGAATGGACAATCGGATTTGGAAACATAATTACATGCATTGTTGCTTCTCAGACATGTCTAACATACAGCACAAAATCTCCATTCCTAAGACAGAACTAACACAAGAGAGAGAGAGAGAGAGAGAGAGAGAGAGAGAGAGAGAGAGAGAGAGAGAGAGAGAGAGAGAGAGAGAGAGAGAGAAAGCTCACCTTCACACATTCTGGTGGCAGGGTTGAACCTGTAGCCAGACGGACAAACACACTGATAGCTGCCTGGTGTGTTGCGACACCGCCCTCCATCACACAGTCTGGGGTTCACCTCACACTCATTCACATCTAAACACACACATACAGCAACCAATGTTTACATCTAAACACACACATACTAGAATCAATGTTCATATCTAAACACACACATACAGGACTCAATGTTTATGTCTAAACACATACAGGAACCAATGTTTATGTCTAAACACATACAGGAACCACTGTTTATATCTAAACAAACTTATACAGAAACCACTGTCCATATATAAACACATGCATACAGGGACCAGTGTTTATATCTAAACACATATACATAAACCACTGGCCCTGTTCGTATCTAAACACACACATACAGGCATCAATGTTTACATCTCCAAGCACACACAAACATCAGTGTTCATATCTAAATACACATACGCTTCAATCTTTACATCAGAGCATACATAGGAATCAGCGTTCACTTCTTAAAACACATGCATCAATGATTACATAAGAACACATACATTAATCAATGTTCACTACTGAACACACACACACATGCATTATTTGTTTACATCTGACCACACATGCATCAATGTTTACACCAGAACATATACTGGAATTAAATTCACTTCTGAACACACACATATACTCCAATGTTTACCCACACAGGAACAGGCCTTACCTAGACAGAGTGTGCCAGTTCCATCGGGCTGGTAGCCAGGGTTACAAACACAACGGTAACCCATCAGACGATTCTCACACGCTCCGTTCTCACAGATGTTAGGATTCAACATGCACTCGTTGATGTCTGCAACACACAAACAATCCGTACGTCAAACATCTGCACTGGAATCTGACCCAAGCACATAATGGTAACTAATAATAATGGGCATTTAAAGCACCAAACCTAAATTAGCCCTAAGCACTTACAAACTCTTTAACTTGTAAAGTTGCATAACACAGTCACATACACATACTGCAGGGCATGGAGACTGAAGACTGTTTTTGAAACCCACCTGGTATTATTGCTGAACCAAATTCCCAAGCACATGCCTTTGCCATCATCATAGTCAATGCCCTAGAAACACCACATTCTGTGCCATGGCAGCTGGTGTTTTTCCTTAAAAGATTCCTCAGCACACACCTTTGCCATCATGGTCAATGCCACAAGAGCACCAGATACTGTGCCATGGTAGCTG
This sequence comes from Alviniconcha strummeri, assembly GCA_963584105.1. Lineage (NCBI taxonomy): Eukaryota > Metazoa > Mollusca > Gastropoda > Provannidae > Alviniconcha > Alviniconcha strummeri. Next base: position 8,868,537 of record OY757550.1, read on the forward strand.
ATACTTTCCCTGAGGTGAATTCCCCAGAACACACCTTTGCCATCATATTGAATGCCCTAAAAAAAAAAAACGACTTCCTGTGCTGTGGTAACTGATGTTTTCTTTGAAGTGAATTCCCCAGAACTCACCTTTGCCATCATATTCAATGCCCTAAAAAAACCTAGTTACTGTGCCATGGTAGCTGGGGGTTTCCCTTCAGTCGATTCCCCAGTATGCACCTTTGCCGTCGTGGTCTGTGCCCTTGCCGTGGGGGCAGAGGGTGGGGAATGCTGGGTCAGTCATGGCCGGACAGACCTCGCAGGCCTGGCCCCAGGCGTATGTGAATCCATGGATCATGAGGCTGCAGCAGCAGGTGGACTTGGACACCATCATGGGCAGAGGGTTCAGGCACCGCCCGTTCTGTACGTCAGGGTAGCACAGACTTCGGCGCAAATCTGAAAAGTACCATACAAATCAGTTGCTGTTCCCTCCCATCCATCTGCTGGTTAGGCTTATACCCTTCTCTCTCTCCCTCTCTCCCACACACACAAACACACATGTACCCCCCAAAACAACAACAACCACCACCCATCCCATATTCAAAAGAACTGTACTGTCCATATTACGCATTGTCAATAGACTGACTTGTAACCTATTTAAGGAAGACTATATACATACGCTGATACAGCATCCCCCTTCCCCATCCTCCCCCACCCACCCCACAAAACAAATGGAAAGACACAAAAATCACATCTGTCACTACACCCAATGCCGTAGCAGGCCTAAAAGCACCAGCAGAGGAAAAAAACAAGACTTTATGAATGATGCTGTGGCATGAATGGCCCACCCACCACAGGAAGGAGAGACTTTGTGAATGATGCTGTGACATGAATGGCTCACCATAGGAAGAAAATGACTTTGGGAGTGATGCTGTAACATGAGTGGCCCACCCAGGAAGAAAATGAGACTTTATGAATGATGCTGTGGCATGAATAGCCCACCCACCACAGGAAGGAGAGACTTTGTGAGTGATGCTGTAACATGAATGGCCCACCACAAGGAAAAAAATGAGACTTTGCGAATGATGCTGTAACATGAATGGCCGGTGCTAACTAATCACTCACCCAGACAGGTTCGCCCGTCAGGCCCCAGGGTGAAGCCACGGGGACAGTCGCAGCGGAAGCTGCCCTGGTTGTTGATGCACTGGCCATTCACGCAGATACCTGGGTTACTGGTGCACTCATTGATGTCTGAAATCACAAGAGACATGGGGGATAAGGAGGGAGAACAGTGAAACTGACAAAATACCTGCAATTGCAAATGCAGGAATCTCTGAGGGAAGCTTGTTTATGGGAAGCTTCAAATGGGCAGAGGGTTGAAAGCAGAGGTGCTCAAAACAGTACAAAGAGTGGGAGTGCTGTGTGCTTGTGAGGCAGCGCCCCCTTCCAAAAAAAAAGAAAAAAGAGAGAAAAAAGAGAAAGAAAATGAAAGAAGCCTCTCCACTTCTCATCTGTTGCACCAGTGAAACTTGTCAATACAAACCTCTCTGCTGCATGCCTACTGGACCAGTGATACATGTCAATACAAACCTCTCAACTGTTTGTTGCATCAGTGATACTCACCAATACAAGCCTCTCTGCTGCATGCCTATTAGACCAGTGATACCAATACAGGCCTCTTTGCTGTGTGCCTACTGGACCAGTGATATTCACCAATACAAGCCTCACTGCTGCGTGCCTACTGGACCAGTGATACCAATACAAGCCTCTCTGCTGTGTGCCTGTTAGACCAGTGATATTCATCAATACGAGCCTCTCTGCTGTGTGCCTATTGGACCAGTGATACCAATAAAGGCCTCTCTGCTGTGTGCCTACTGGACCAGTGATACCAATACATGCCTCTGCTGTGTGCCTATTAGACCAGTGATATCAATACAAGCCTCTCTGCTGCATGCCTATTGGACCAGTGATACCAATACAGGCCTCTCTGCTGCATGCCTACTGGACCAGTGATACCAATACAGGCCTCTCTGCTGCATGCCTACTGGACCAGCGATACCAGCACAAACTTCTCTGCTGCGTGCCTATTAGACCAGTGATACTCACCAATACAAGCCTCTCCGCTGCGTGCCTATTAGACCAGTGATACTCACCAATACAAGCCTCTCCGCTGCGTGCCAGTGTAAAGCCAGGGTTGCAGACACACTTGAAGCTGCCCATCATATTCTGACATCGGCCATTGGTACACATGCCTGTAGTGCGGCACTCGTCATAATCTGTGAAGGATCAATCAAGCAGCATCAGTTATGATGTATCTAGAAGTGTGTAAATAACTGTAACAGTCTTTCTCACACAAGTTTTGTTCAATTATTTTTTTTCTAACAGGAAAATGAGTGGGGAAAAAAAATCTAACAAGAAACAGTATAAAGCAATGTATTTATTGAAAATAGTTCCAAGTCTATGTCAGCTGGTCTGGCCCAATGCTAAGGTACTAGGCTGGTAAGCAGATGAATGTCAGTTTGAGAGCATTTTAGCTCTTCTTTCTCTTCAAAAGTTGTGGTTTATAGACACCATCTTGACAGACAGACACAGACACACACACACAGGGAGATAGGCAGATGGGCAGGCAGGCAGCCAGGAGGGCGAGCAGACTGGCACACAGACTTACCCAGACAGAAAGCGCCATCTGGTGAGAGCTGAAATCCAGGGTTGCATTCACACCTGTAGCTACCCTCCAAGTTGATGCACTCCCCGTTCACACACAGGCGCCCATTCTCTGTGCATTCATTGATGTCTGGGCAAAGCAAAAAGAAAAACCACATTACAACACGCTCCCTGAAAGCACAGTGGATTTCCTTGCAGGGTTTCCCAAGTGAAGACCCAAGTAGGCTGAAAATGTAGAAAATATCCAAATATCTTCATTCACTGGCCTTGTGTGGTTGTTCTGTTAATAATTAGACAACACAGTTACTGTTTTTGCCTTCAGTTTAAGCTTCATTGTGTGCAGCCATGTTGGCTCACTCTTTTACAAGAATAATAGATTTTACTTTTAAAGTGCCTAAGAGCTGAACTATGCATGCATCCTAACCATGAAGAGCAGAAAAGGGCTAGCTTGACATACAGTAAGTATTTTTATAGTGCAAAATCTTGTTCGGAGACACTATTCTAAGCACATACATGCACACACCGGCACCTGCACACAGACAACCAACTTAAAAATAGACAATAAACAGGTTTTTTTTTGGCAGAGGAAGACAGCTGCATGGAGCAGAAAACATGGTGGGTCTATTGTTTGAAAAAAGAAATACCTTGAGATTAGATCTGAATGTAATCTATAACATACAGTTCTGCAAAACTTGAAAGCCTTGTTTTGAATGGCACCACTAACTTGGTCAAAATGGCAGCCATCCCAGCTATCTTTTTGTTGCTTTCACTGATCAAATGTTGATTTTCAACAGATGAGACTGTAAGTACAAACTGACTGAAGAGAAAAGTGCAGTGAGTTTATTTTGTATAGAAGTATGGCAGGCCCCACCAGCAGGAATGGAGTAAGTAAAATCCTTGCTGGTTGACTGGGCGTAAAACACCAAGTTCCTTACTTACTCCATTGCTACTGGTGGGACCTGTGATACTTCTTTGCCTGGGGTTCCCTTTAACAGCAGGGTCACCACCTATGCACCTTCCAAATGCACACAAATGAAATGGGGAAGGGGGGAGGTGGGGGACCACCTTTCTCTGGCTAAGCCTAAGCAGAGGAATAAAAACAACACGACACAAGATGGTGACGTCATCTGACCCTCCTCCATACACACACTACACACACAAACTGACCAACCAACCAATGAAGTTATTATGCAATGTTACATGTCAGGTACCTAAGTAAGCCTGGGCAGCTTTGACATACGCAGCACCTACCATAACAGATCTGCTGATTGGGTGACTGCCGGTATCCAGGGTTGCACACACACTTGTAGGAGCCATCCATGTTGAAGCACTGACCGTTGGGACACATCCTCTTTGTTTCACACTCATTCATGTCTGTAAGTAAACCATTGCAAATCAGCAGCTAGTATTACAGCATTACATAGCTGTAGCACAAAGCACAAGCATGTGCATATATACTCACACACACTCGCATATATATGCATGCATGCACATGCACACACATACACTGTGGGGTACATGATAATAATAAATGGATATTTTTATAGTGCCACAAACTACCCTAGCATGGGCAGCCTCGCAGCATACACTATGGCATTAAAAATTGAAAAACAGCAAAAATGCTAGATATAAACTGAAATGTAAAGGAAATGGGGATGGGCGACTGGGGAAGTAAAACTACAGACAATCAATAATGTCCCATTCACATAAAATGATCTTATTAAAATCTTTATACTACTAATAAAAGTTGTATAAATCTGTATACATGCATGTTCACACATACACCTACATCCCCCCCACTACCACACCACACCAACATTTCCCCTCGTTTTCACCATTACAAACCAGCTGTGATCTCACACAGAAAGCAGGAGATGTTACCCAAGACATACCTGTGCAGTAACTGAGAGCACAAAGCCTGCTTTTTTTCCACAGCACAAACCAGCTGTGATTTCACAAAGCAGGAGACATTACCCAAAACATACCTGTGCAGTAACTGCCATCAGCTGAGAGCACAAAGCCTGTGTTACATTCACACCGGAAGCTGCCCTGAGTGTTGACACAGCGACCATTGCGACAGGTTCCTCGCTGCCTGCACTCGTCAATGTCTGCAACAGGTACACACCCAATCATAGTGAAGGTGACAATGAGCACACAGTAATTCACTGGCTGTGTGTCCATCGTGCTCTGGTGAGGGCAGACATTAAGGCAGTCACCCAAAAGCTGCAAAACACAGTAACCAGAAGTACCCAAAAAGGAGAAACAGAAATTTAAAAGACCTCCACCCCTCCCCCACAAACAAAAACAACCCACAACAACAAAAAGCACCCCCCCCCCCAAAAAAAAAAATGAACAGCCACTTCTATGGACAACCCAGCATTTGACTGAAAACAAATGGATTTTCAGACATTTTTCAACAGCTGCAGAGGAGGAATCACCATGTCCTGGAGCCTGAGTGATGGAATTTCAGAGTTCAGGGGCAGAGGTTAATGGATAATTTATTGTTATCAAACCGTCAGGGTCATCCAAAACACAAGAGTATGCCAAAAACAGTTTATACAAACATGAAGTTTTTTCTTCCATGATGAAGTTTTTTCTTTTTTTCTTTCTCTATGAAATCTGAACATGCTGGCTTGCAACATTCAAGAAGTAAGAGTAGGTATTCCACTGAAGAAAGCACCAAGACAGGAGATGAAAGCCAAGTTTCATAACTACCGACTACAAGCTGAGGCGTTTTACATAATTTGCCATCTCTCTGATTAGTCTGAATGATGGTTCTCACAATGTCTCTCAAAAACTCTTTCTTCAGCTGTACCACCTCTGACTGGAACCACCTCAGTGATGACCAGAGTAAGGCCCCCACACTGAGGACTTTAAATGCTTGATCACCACACCAAGGACCATCTAACTCTTATGTACACACTCTGCACCTGTCACATTTGTACCTAAGGTTAGGTCCTGTGACATATAAAACCAAGATCAAGCCCCTTTTTCGTAATGTGCACAATGTACAATCCATAAAGATTTTGCTATTTGTCCAATTTGGCTTTAAAAATAAAGGTGTGGAGCTGAAGACCTTGAAACCAAAACTCACCAATGCAGTTGCCTGCAGAGTCATTCCTGTAGCCAGGGTTACATTCACATCGGAATGACCCCTCGAGATTGATGCAACGCCCATTCTCGCACAGCTTGTCAAACAGCGCACAGTAGTCCACAGAGATTGGCTGGCTGCTCTCACATAGACGTGCGTGTGCATCTGAAATACAGACAAAACTGAATGTAATTAAACTCATTCTTCTCCTGTCAAGTTTTTATATTGTATTACTGTAGTGGGAGAGACAACTGTTTATTCCATTGTGAGTGTCTTTCCTTGGCAATCTCCATCCTCCCCCTGAACCTAAAATGAGGAACAGGCCCCAGGTCCAGTTACATTACAATTACAATGATTTTTATAACTGCTTTTATTAGGACAGTAATTTTTATTAGGTAGACCTCATCAAGAGGTAATTTTAATATGATTCTGCCCAGCTTGATGTCAGCTGGATTTCTCATGTATTTATGACTTTTTACCCGGATGTTTGCTATTGTTGTAATTTTAATGATGTTTTATGACTGGTATGAATGTGTGATGAGTGTACTTAGCACCACAAACCATCCCTAGTGCCACTGTACTGACACTTGGCAATAAAGTATTGTAATCACCTTCCCCACTGCCCAGCCATTTGCTCTTTCACTAGTTTCAGTTTCCAACATAGGAGTAAATGCATTTCTGTATACAATTAAAAAATTGAATGCTGTTATGTGAGGCAACAGTGCTAACCTAAGGCTGATATTGGTGAAGGCTAATGCACCAATTTAGGGGCTACTAGAACTCAGTCCCTAGCAGACTGCCAGAGACGATGTTATTTTTAAATGGAATATTCACAAGTGGCTCCATACCAGACTGGTTGTAAGTCATAATATGCTGTGCCTCTACTTCCTTTCCTCAACTGATATGCCAGAAGTAACAATGTATGAAAAATGGCAGTTGCTGTTTAGCCAAGACAGTGGATCAAAATGACTGTTCCATGTGTACAAACTACAATAAATGTTTACCTGTGCCTCAGTCAACACCTGGGCACCATACATTCAGACCTCTCTCACTTCCGAATGGTAGTCAGGGGTTAAGTCTAAGCTCCTGATGGTAGAAAGAATGAAGGGTATCTATGTTGTGCTGTTGTCTTCACATAATAATGCTTGTAAATGTAATGTGATGATTCCCATCCAAATGAGACAGTTCCAGGTGCTGGGGCTGCATTGGGATGGGGAAGTAAGGCATTCAAACATATAGGTTTGCATGCAACTGAAAATGGAAGAAGGAATGGGGAAAAGGGACAAGCTTCACTGGGCCCAAAGGGTCTTTTAAAACATGAACCCATAGAGCACACAGTACTTTTGGTTTTTCAAATGATCCCCCCAAACCAACAACACACCTTCACCTGGCCTATCACCCACATACTGCAGACAGTGGGGAGGCCATTGCTGCCAGCACTTGGGTTTGCATGTGCCAGTGTGTGTGTGTGTGTGTGTGTGTGTGTGTGTGTGTGTGTGTGTGTGTGTGTGTGTGTGTGTGTGTGTGTGTGTGTGTTTGTGTGTGAAAGGAATCCCAGGCCCAACAAAGTCAGGAATGTGAAAAAGAAAAAAAACTATTAGTCATAAGACAACAAATTAAACAGAAGCAACGAATTGGAGCAGTGAGGACACCGCTGAGGAATTTCAGTGTGACACAGTCTCCCTGGAATGTTCAGAAGACGGGCATGGGCAGCATAAGTCCAAATCCCTGACACGTTCCAGTCTCAGGGGTGGGTCTTGGCATCAGCCATGCCTCAGTGCCCATCCACTGCTGTGTTTAATGAAGCGACCAATGAACAGCTTGCAGGGGTTCATTAGTTTACACAACAACACCACTCAGAGCATGGTTAAATTGTGCGCTCTAACCAGCCACGAAACACAAGGCAGAAAGCAATGATTAGTGTCAGACTTCCTGTGGATAACTGTTTCTCCAAAATAGCTTGGAGGAAACTAACTCTGGACCACAAATTCTTCAATAGACTAAATGAGGACACCTCAGCATTAAAGACTGTGCTCAAACAAGGTTACAGCTGAACTATCTGCACATTTCTGTAAAAGGGCATGATGGCCACGAGCTTCTCTCCCCACATAAAGGTCTGACGTGAGGCTGGAAGGTGTGGGATATGGTTCTGGTCAACTGGTTTTGTACTCCAGGACAGCACCATGTGGAATTCTTGTTTGTGAGTCATGGTCAGGGCCACACATATTTGACTACCTTGTGGTAATGCTAACAGTTTTAAATCTTTGACCATTGTGTGGTAACGCTAACAATTTTAAATTTTGCCAACTGGAAGATTACATGGGCACTCTACATGTTTCACTAAATTTTCAGGCACTGTTTATAAGCTCAGCTATACATCCTCTAAAAACTCCACAAAATACTAACATATGAAAAACAAAGAAGCAATAACTGGAAGAGCTTTTCATTTTTCAATTTTTATAAAGTTTATTTGCAGATTAAGGCATCTGTCTGCAAACAAAAAAATGGTAAGTTTGCACAATAATGGACCTTCACCATACTGCTGTGAAAGCATTGTTTGTCCAACTCTAAACAGCAATGTCTGGTATTTCTCAGTGGCTGACTCACTGTCTGCAAATACCTGACCTGCTTCGCTTGCAATTTTAATCTCCTGTAATGGAAAACTGCATGTTTGTTGAATGGCATTACGCCCCAGACAATCCATGCAGTCTACAGGGACACTTAAACAATGGCTAGATAAGGACCAACTTTTAGCTTTACACTTGCCAAAAAAGGAAATGTGGTGGCGACCTGTGTGCCAAGAGGTTGGGTATTTATATATGCCATAACTGTGTGTACAAATAAGGTGCCAAGGCAGATGTAAGCAGACAGCTGGACCCAAGCCTGCTGGAATGTGACCGCAGTCCTTAAGGGCAGAATGACACACCACTGTGGTCCATGGTTTAGCAATCCCTTGGACTTCTCAAGGAAGGAATGTATCCTGCAGTCCACTGGACCTGATTCTACCTCTGAGACAGTGAGAGTTTAAACTGACTGTTTTCAAAAGGCTCCCCTTGATCTTAAATACTATACTATATATATATATATAAAATGTCTTATGAATGTGGAAGTGTTTTGTGTGCTCTATAAATCAACACTACATTAAGCTAAGTATATATTATATATATATGATTATTGCATATTTCATAAGCTAATGCACATAATAGTTTCAGATATAATACATATATATGATAAACATTGGAACCACAACAGTATAATACTGTAAAAGACAAAACTAGCTGGTGACACAGAATCATGTTCTTGGAAGCAGAACTTTGTAAGCAGTAATTAGAATGTTAATATAATAGTAAATAGACTAATACTAGTAACAGAAACCAAAATTTGATGATGTGTCCTACCAGTACTTAATCAAATATTAATGCCAGCATGAAAATCAGTTTATGTAGACTTTGATTAAGAATAAAAGTCACCAAGAATGTTCCACTTCCAGATGGCACATGTATGCACAACTGTTGTTTTCACCTTTCATTTTTGAATAACAGTGATGACCACATCAACTGACTCATTGTTCACCAAGCTACCAAACAACCAGACTAACCATCCCAGCTAACCCACCCAACCAATAATTTAAGTGTATCAAGATATATGCCAAATATACTCATCAGACTTGGGTGTACAGCAGCTAGAATTGCTGGCTAAAAATGGCCAGACCTACCCATTGCAGTGTAAGCAACCAAGACCAACCACACATGACAGCAAACCCATGTCTATGTGGACTATGTACAACCCACTCACTAAGCCAGGCAAGACTAGCCACCTGCCTTGCCTGGATATGGTTCAAACGTTCTACTAACTCAGTAACTGAGACACCATGGTCCATCCCTCGCCCATTCTGATTACAAAACACAAGCCTATCCAGCAAACAGGCAAGCAAACTACCCAGACCAATCAGCACAACATGGTGTGGAGACACCTGTCCCTGGTTTTGGACAGGGCTTCTAAACAGAAATGCGGGTGAGGCTGAGGGTGGGACTCCATCAATTGCCCATGTTATATTATTAAGCACAAGCAGCAAGCCAGCAAACCAGAAAGACCTGAGACATGCATGGGACAGAGCTGGCAGAACTGTTCCCTGAGTCAGACTCCATCCCTTGCCTATGTTGAAACAGTAGAAAGGAAAATTTAGACAGGCGAAAGGTGTGAATGTATTAACAGCAACTACTTTAGAGTATGACTATCTGTTAAGACCAATCCGGCCAATGTAGCGGTCCCTGGGGAAGAGCCCTGACTGGCACAGCTCCAGCCACTTCCACTTTTTGTTAATACATGTTAAACATTTAAGAAGAAACAGACCCTGGTCTCAAAGGAGCCAGGGGTGGGTGCTGTGGTCATTTCTTGAGGAAAGCTGTTCCACTCTGGAAGAAAGTCTTCTGCCTGTATAGCTCTGTCTGGTGAGATGGAATGTCATACATGAGGTCAGGGTATGTCAGGTGGTTCCAGGTGGTTCTCCTAGGGCGATTGGCTGGTGAGGGGCAGTGTTTTATTTGATGTGGATGAGACCATGGTGGAACTTGTAGTTCTAAGGTAGTGAGGTGACTGTGTGCTTGCTTTCTGCCACTGCCAGTGCAGTTGTTCTCACATGTTGTCCACACACACTGATCTTCTATACTACTAGTAATATAGTCCTGTTTCACCCACCTTACTGCCCATTTCTGGAACTTTTCAAGTGCCTTGATGTTGTTGGCTGTGAAGGAATCCCATACAGTACACGTACGTTGTACACAAACAAGTAGTAGCATTCTGGGCAGCACTCACCGGTGCCTGGCAATAGCATGAGGTAGGGCTGACAAGTGACAGACATGAGACTGCAGTCCAACAAAAAAGCAATCTAGGCAGCACTCACCAGAGCCGGGCGTGGGGCAGGGCTGACAGAACTGTTGGCTGAGGCTCCAACCCTTGCCCATGTTGACTGAACAGCAGCAGTCCCGCAGCGACAGCTTCTCTGAGATCCTGTCCTGGCAGTTCAGGTCCACCACCCGCGTGTAGCAGAAACCTAACTGGGCCGCTGCAAACCAACCAATTCATCTTTAATGCCCTTTCAAACTATATGCTAATGAATCAAATTAATAACAAAATTAATAAACATCTGGGATCTGTCATTAGTTTCTAAATTTTGAGGTCAGCTTATCTTATTTTTTGTTCGGTCAGTTTTTAAGTTAGCTGTAAGTTGTCATGTTTGTTTTAGTCTGAAATTCAAATTCACAGAGGCAAGCAGGCAAGAGAAACAGAAATAGAAAATGGACGGCCGAAAACGGAAAAGAAGAATGCGCACCGCTTTGCGTGTACTGACTGCACCATAGTGATACTGACTATACGAGGTTGGCCACCTCACTCAGTGTTCAGTTTTCTCTGAGTAAGGCCTGCATGTGCACTGAGGTGCAACGTTCTGACGCTGCAATCGTATGGTTGCCGTTTCAACATGAACACAGATCTTTAGATACGTGTGTAAATCGGTGGTGACAGCAACCTCCCGACCTCACCGACGAAGTTCTGGAACTAGCGCCACAGTCAAACCAGAAATGGCGTTGGAGTTATTTCCCTTGTTCATGCCGCGTTTTCGAAAGTTGGTGTACCTGAACTGCAGGGGCAGTCCCGCAGCGACAGCTTGCCTGTAGATTATAGCCTGCACCTGAACTGCAGGGGCTGCTAGCCTGTAGATTATAGCCTGCACCTGAACTGCAGGGGCTGCTAGCCTGTAGATTATAGCCTGCACCTGAACTGCAGGGGCTGCGGCTAGCCTGTAGATTATAGCCTGCACCTGAACTGCAGGGGCTGCTAGCCTGTAGATTATAGCCTGCACCTGAACTGCAGGGGCTGCTAGCCTGTAGATTATAGCCTGCACCTGAACTGCAGGGGCTGCTAGCCTGTAGATTATAGCCTGCACCTGAACTGCAGGGGCTGCGGCTAGCCTGTAGATTATAGCCTGCACCTGAACTGCAGGGGCTGCTAGCCCGGCCTGTAGATTATAGCCTGCACCTGAACTGCAGGGGCTGCTAGCCTGTAGATTATAGCCCATACCTGACTCTTGGACCCACACTGACTGAGCCGGCCATGTTCAGCTCGGTCTGGAAAGAGAATAGCCTATACGGCCTGGGCCAGCCTTGACGACTGACTCAGCCGTACAGCGGCCCTGCACTGCATTGCTGCGCACTGACTGGATCAGAGGCTAATCAGTTTCGAAAGTAGACAATTCAGAGAGAGAGAGAGAGAGAGAGAGAGAGAGAGAGAGAGAGAGAGAGAGAGAGAGAGAGAGAGAAACACAGCGGAGAGACAGACAGAGACACAGAAACAGAGAGACTCAGGGACTAGAGAGAGTGAGAGTGAGAGAGAGTAAGTAATCTGGTGTTTTACGCCCAGTCAACCATTAGGGTCATCTCAGGGCGTTGAGAGAGAGAGAGAGAGAGAGAGAGAGAGAGAGAGAGAGAGAGAGAGAGAGAGAGAGAGAGAGAGAGAGAGAGAGAGAGAGAGAGAGACAGACAGACAGACAGACAGACAGACAGACAGACAGACAGACAGACAGACAGAGACAGAGAGAGAGAGACAGAAAGAAAGAAAGAGAGAGAGAGAGAGACAGACCGGCGTGAGACAGACAGACAGACAGACTCAGTGACAGACTTGCCGACAGACTGAGAGAACTCGAAAACTTTATCAGTTCTGGGTTCAGTCAAACTTGTCTCACTTTTTATTCTCAGTGTATAAAGTAACTAGTCCTTGCTAAGCTACTAATGAGAATGAAAAAAATTACAAGGCACCATTTACTAGTATATTAAACACGCATGAATGAATGGAAATTTATGTATGGAACATAAAAACTGAGAGAGAGAGAGAGAGAGAGAGAGAGAGAGAGAGAGAGAGAGAGAGAGAGAGAGAGAGAGAGAGAGAGAGAGAGAGAGAGAGAGAGAGAGAAAGGGAGGGAGAGAGAGAGAGAGAGAGAGAGAGAGAGAGAGAGAGAGAGAGAGAGAGAGAGAGAGAGAGAGACAGAGAGAGAGAGACAGACAGAGAGAGACAGAGAGAGACAGAGAGAGAGAGGAACTTACATGTGCACCCGGTCCTGTCTGGTGTAGGTTCGTATCCTGGGTTACAGGTACAGAAATAGCTGCCCTCCGTGTTTGTGCACTGGCCGTTACGACACACCCCGGGAATCGTCTCACACTCGTTCACGTCTGTGGAGGCCGGGATGACGAGGACGAAAAGCACATTAAGATCATGCCGGTATTACGTGGGGTAAGCGTACAGAAGTACTAGGGGGACGGATTTAACTGGCCGTACCCCCCCCCCCCCCCAATTTTTTATATATATTTTAAAATGCATGGTTCGCTTTGACTGCTTTAGGCATATCGGCTGGGACAGTCACACTCCCTTCCTTCCAACCCCATTTTTCGTTCTCCTCAGGAAGAGTGCATTGCCTGTCCAGCATGGCCTGTGTGCGTGTAATGTCTTGAATGAAAACACTGAGACAAGTTCCTTTTTAATTTTGTTCCCCAAAAAGCTGACCAGAAGTTCTCACAACGCAGCTCGTTGAAACACGCCTATCGTTCTTGAATGTTTCAAGTTGACTGCACGGTCACGCTCGTGCTCGTCCAACCAGAGGTACTACATCATAGTGCAATGTCTAGTGGAATCAAATGCAGCAAACAGCGTGTATGTTTTTGATCTTTTTTTCGGCAGGTTGGCAGTCACAATTTTGTTTCATTTTTTTTATTTTATTTTTATTGTTGTTGTTAAGAATATTTCTATAAAAGGTTTGGCTTGTGAGACAATGATCTAACATTCAGTGTTCTGCGACAGTGCATGGGTTTCACATGGACCGTGGGGCAAGGCGATGTACTTGGAATGCCACAAATGGCACGTATGGAATACCATTCCGGCAGACCTTATCAGCTTCACCCCCCCCTTCTCCCCTGCCCCCACTTCACCCCCCCCCCCTTCCTCCCCCGCCCCACAGCCAGGAGGCGCACTTCCAAGTGCCCCCCCCCCCCCCCCGCCACTCCCCACCAGAACAGAACGCCAAGACTTAAACCACTTACGAGAAGAAGCAGACATAAACAGTTTTGTTCTATTCACAAACTCCAATTTATTATACACCTGCACATTGTCGGCCCACCCAGACAGGAGCATTGTAGACAAAATATCTCTCCTGTCCATATCAGGACAGAACTATTTTTATCCTGGTAAAATCCTTTTCAAAAATGACAATGTCAGCATAAAGTCAGACTTACCCCCACCCCTCTCCCCCCTCCCTCTCCCCCCTCCCTCCCTTGTTGCGGTGCACCTGCCACCACCCTAACATAAACGAGGAGAAAGTAGTGTTGACACGCACAGACAGACAGACAGAGACAGTCAGACAGACAGACAGACAGACAGACAGACAGACAGACAGACAGACAGACAGACAGACACACACACACACACACACACACACACACACACACACACACACAACACACACACACACACACACACACGTACAGACACACACAGACAGACAGGCACACACACACACACACACACACACACACACACACACACACACCACACACACACACACACACACACACACACGCGCGCGCGCGCGCGCCCGCGCGCGCACGCACACACGTACGCATGCACGCACGCACGCCTGACTGACCTTCGCAGACTTTGGTAATGGGGTTCTGAGTCTGTCCGTCTTTGCATTCACAACGGTACGACCCGAGAGTGTTGACACACTCCCCTCCCACACAGAGGCCCGGAATTGCTTGACATTCGTTCACGTCTGCAACAGCACGAGGGGCTATATTTAAAAGCAGCAACAAAAAAGCCAGTCAAAAAAGGAACAGCTTCAGTGGTTTATGTTAAATGCGCTTATGGAATCAACGTCTCCCAACTTCCGGTGACACGGTCCTCCGTCAGTTTTACTGCTAGTACAGCGTTAAGAAGATGAACAAATAAATCAACTGAATAAAAGCTCGCTCAAATTTACAAGTAAAAAGAAACAAGTGAACAGACCCATAAACATATATAATAGATAAATATTTTAGTATCAGTTATTCGTTTTTCGTTCTCTGTCTCTTCTCGGTCTCTGTCTGTCTGTCTGTCTAGTGTCTGTCTCTCTTTCAGTGGAAATTAAATTTTTGTATCACATGGGCTTTTTCCAACGCTCAAGCGCACCATCTTTATTTCAGTTTAGTTCAAGATAGTATCTATGCGCTCCAAGAAACAACAACAAAAAACCATAATTATGCGCTCCACCTCGTCTCTGGGAAGTTTCCCCAACAATGCCTTTGGTCTCGACTTAGCCAACGCAACATCTTCATCCCCCGCGCCGCCCCCACACCCCGGCCACCGTTTTCCGGCACCTTCCTTGAAGGAAGGATGTGGTAAACCAGTGTTTGGAGTTTGGTCCGCCCCATGTCCCCTCCTCCGTTCCAGTACCTACCCTGACACGTGTTGGTCTGCGGGTTGGGAATGTAGCCGCGGCGACAGGGGTGTGTTTCGGGTGGGCACTGCTCGCAGGGCGTCCCCAGGCCGCGCCGATGGTGGAGCAACACAACGTCTTGGTGCACACCACCCCAGTCAGCTGGCCCGACACATGTTGTTGGACACCTGGGTGAAGCAGGGGCCAGTCCGGAAATCTGAAAAGGAATTGAAATCGTTGTCCACTGTCTTTATTTCTAAGCTCAAAAATAGTAGTAGCTAAAAACCAAAAATAAAATATAAAAAAGGTTGTATGCGTGATGCTCTATCTGTTTTCCTGCGCGAAAAGTCCTTCATCCAACTAACCATAACCTGGACCCAGTCGAGAGAGAGACGAGAGAGAGAGAGAGAGAGAGAGAGAGAGAGAGAGAGAGAGACGAGAGAGAGAGAGAGAGAGAGAGAGAGAGAGAGAGTACTCGAAAACTTTAATTCTCAAGGATTAGGTCCATGTGGTCATATGAAACAGCCATTCCTTACTGTACTACAACAATCACATAAGCACGAACGGACAATAGATCAATGCGCTTGAAAGACAGACAGGCATGCAGACAGACAGCGGCTGAGAGAGAGTGAGAGTGGGGGGTGGGGAGGGTTGGGGGGGAGGGGGGGATAAAACAGGCGGACGGAGAAGGGGGCGGGGGGGGGGGGGGAGGAGATGAGCAGAAAGAGATAGAGACAAGTCCAACAGACAGGTAGGCATGCAGAGAGAGAGAGAGAGAGAGAGAGAGAGAGAGAGAGAGAGAGAGAGAGAGAGAGAGAGAGAGAGAGAGAGAGAGAGAGTGATTAACTTTATTTCTCAACGGTGAAGATATTAGCACGAAAGCCGCCTCACGTATCTGCCGTTGCTACAATACTACTAATAACCAAGACATTCACAGTGAAATATTATGACAGAAGGATATAGACAAATACAGCATCAATAATAATAATAATAACGACAGACAGACAGACAGACAGACAGACAGACAGACAGACAGAGAGAGAGAGAGAGAGAGAGAGAGAGAGAGAGAGAGAGAGAGAGAGAGAGAGTGGGGGGAGGGGGAGGGGGCAGGGGGCACATACCATGCTCACAGCTGGTGCCAGTGAAGCCATAGGGACAGCTACACCTGTCCCGGTCGACACAGCGGCCGCCGTTCAGACACTCTCTGCTGCACTCCGCTGCAAGGGACAAAGAGCTAGCGTTTTAGTCACCACCAAAACACAGAGACGGGAGAAGCAGAACCAGTGATACCGTAAAGATAAACGTCTTCTTCTCATCTTCAGGAACATAGTTAACAGGCACGTGCGCGAACAAAATTTACACACACGCTCGTACAAACACACTCGTATATATACCGCCCCCTCCCCCACCCACCCCCCGACACGCACACACGCAAACACATAAACAAACACGCCCATATACCCACGCACGCACACAGATACACGCACGCATACACGCAGGTACACTAC
Organism: Alviniconcha strummeri; assembly: GCA_963584105.1. Classification (NCBI taxonomy): domain Eukaryota; kingdom Metazoa; phylum Mollusca; class Gastropoda; family Provannidae; genus Alviniconcha; species Alviniconcha strummeri. The sequence goes on from OY757550.1 coordinate 8,885,235, forward strand.
AACACACACACACACACACACACACACACACACACACACACACACACACACACACACACACACACATACACACACGCA
>OY757550.1:8885512-8893012 GCA_963584105.1 Alviniconcha strummeri
GGCAGGTCTTTAATCTCCCCAACGAAGAGTTCAAAATATTTTTTTTTAACCCAAATGCTTCGTTGATTTTATTTTTGAATTTAAAATGTTAATGCTAGCAGGCCGGGATGAAGAAAACACCGTCAAGTGTCACAGTGACCCTAACGGATCCACAGGGCTTCTCTGATCTCGCTCCTTGGGCGCGCAACGCGCGGACCTCTCGTACCCGAGATCGAGACAGCCCGTGCAGCACGGTAGACAACTAGGTCACATGCTGTTATTGCTGCATGCATCCAGTCCTGCTATACGTCACGAGCGAAACTAAGTTTAGAAACTGAATACAAAATTAAGGGAGCATTTTGAAACAAAATCCCTCAGTTTGTATTTTGACCTGTTCTACCAGTCAGACGAAACTTGTTTTGAGAAAGCTAGCTGCATTAAATTGTTAACATTTTGTTTGTTTGTAGTCTTTTGATTCGAACTATCTATTTTTGTCCAGCTGGTTATTATTATTATTATTATTATCAGTATGTATGACTCCTTTTCTTCTATCAATGACGATCTATGCAGAATACACCCACACAATTGTTTTGTATTCCACATCCGAGAGTATTTCCGGTGACCTTGTTAACGTCAAAACGTATGAACCTCCGCGAAAGTGGCTGTTTTTCTTCCAAAGTAAATCGGTTCTAGTAATACACGTTTCAAAGTTTCCCAACATGTTTGGACGTGTTTTGCATTCAAACGTTTTTGGGAGTTGCGTCACCCCGTAACGGAGGGTTATTTGGCTTTATTTTTCTGTGATCGCATTTTCAGAAAACGTCATGATTTTTGTGCTAATTCCATTGCAGCGTTTGCATACCAGGGCTGACACGAGACGCGTACAGGGACAGCGAAAAGGGGTAAACACTTGCAACAACAGAAGAAAACATAGGAGAGAAATACTCGACATTGACATCTCAAGATCCCCGGCGCCTGGACCTGTTTAGTGGTAAGTGGGAAAATAATTCCTGCCACAAAGGAAACACTCCAAATACACGGTGTTCCCTGAAAATAGTGTGGAACTAAGTGAGGGCAGCTGCGGCTCGCTCTCTCACCCGTCGCAGCTAACAAACAGTCTTCCTCTCGCCTCACGTCAATAACAACCAAAACCGTGCTATGTACGGCATGCAGCAGGCACTTACAGTTTGTTTGGGTAAATTTTACTAACCCCCCCACCCCATCCCCCCTCACCCCTCTACACACAAACACTCGCCACTCGCAATACGACAAATCACGCCCTCTCCCCCATCCAGTATAGGCAAAATCAGCTAATAGTTGTCTGGGCCCGAATTATCACGCAGGAACCGAGCCGTATCATATACATCCAAACAGCCGAAGCCTTTTAAAGGATCCAGCCACCTTCTCGAAATATATTTTGCCAAGTCCAGACCAAAGAATAGATGAGATAGCCTGAAAATTAGACTCAGCATTCAGGGTTTTGCTTTAAAGTGCCCCGTTGACTTTCAGTATATCGAATTAAGATAGAGTTCTTTTCTATGTGCATTTAACAAGCCAGCACGCGTGAGTCGTACTTGCAACGCTCAAGGGGCCGTTTGTAAACACTAGCGGTATCTTCCGTGAGTATCGCGGTTCAAGTACTGCGTTAACCCGTGAGTATCGCGGTTCAAGTACTGCGTTAACACTTGGCCGTCCGGGGGGGGGGGCCGATGCGAGCCACGCTGGGCTGGGCTGGGCTGGGCTCGGCTCGGCTCCAGAGCCGTAGGGCTGAGCGAGGGCCCGGCCCGAAATGGCCCCAAAGAGACAGCTGTATGCGACAGGCGAGCTGTGACACTTGATCGTCTCTTACATAATAATACTGACACGCCATCCGACTAATCTGTTGTTCGCGAAACCCGTTTTTAAGATTATAAATTTAATTGTTTGACTTTTTTAAAATAATTTATTTTATACAAAATGTCTTTTGAGGAGGCCAATTCCTTTCATTTACAAGATGACGACCACTACTGAGCTTTATCAGTATCGGAAACCTGCAAGACGTTCAAGGTCGCAGAGGCGTTGAAAAAATAAAACCGAGACTTCGCATGTTTGTCACATACATGTGCGTGATCTTTAACATAACGCATTCAGCGATTTCAACGTAAATCTAAGGTAGACATATCTGACGTTTCCTGGTTTGATGTGATCCGTAGCGTTGTTGTTTTCTCGGGTGCTGCGTAAACGGCAGTGTTTCAAACCCTGCATGGTTGTAATCTTTCGCAGAGTTTATACGTTCATGCCAGTTTCGCTGACCTTGACCCATTTTCAAGTCGCCGTACGGCGGAGTCTGGAAAGCAAAAAGACAAAGTGGAATTTTGTACTTTGTCGTTTTAAATTTGTGTCCACCGAGCTCCTGCTCTTTTTGTCAAAGAAACTGCGCATATTTCTCCACTCCTTCCCACATGCCTCTCGCATTGTGTTACATGTGCACAATGCTGAGAATGGAGCTAATTAAAGGTGAACATATCAGTACCCAGTTTCTGCTACAGTCAGTGAGTGTGTGTGTGTGTGTGTGTGTGTGTGTGTGTGTGTGTGTGTGTGTGTGTGTGTGTGTGTGTGTGTGTGTGTGTGTGTGTGTGTGTGTGTCTGTAGTGCGTTTTTTTTCTCTTTTTTTTTTCAATGTAAATTGTTTTGGTAGGGCTATGCTCTACATGTGTATAGAATATCATACTTAGGTTAATGTGTATCATGTGAGCGCTCAGGGCGTTGCTGAGCGCATGATAAATGTACATTATTATTATCATTTTTTTAAAATTATTAATGTGGCTTCACGATGTGCTGGTAAGATAAAATGATCGAATACGAAAATAAAATGATTTGAGCAAATACCCATCTTTTAGCTTGGGCATATTATTAGTAGGTTATATTTGCCAGATGATGTTTTTGGTCATTTTCAAACGTGTGTGTGTGTGTGTGTGTGTGTGTGTGTGTGTGTGTGCGTGCGTGCGTGCGTGCGTGCGTGCGTGCGTGCGTGCGTGCGTGCGTGCGTGGGCGTGCGTCCGCGGTGTGTGTGTATGTGTGTGTGGTGTTTAAGAAAAGTGTTTAAGTGTCTAAGAAAAGTGTCCAAAAGACGATTTTGTCTTAATACATAATCTCTTGGGTTAATTTGATCTGAACACAGACGTAGACGGTCCGGTTGTGACAAATGCATGCATCCAGGTGATTCATATAATCCAAATCTGCTGATCTAACACGTGAAGCACGGCACCAAGAAAAACAAGGCCCAGTGTACAAAGACTACACTGTTGCCAGTTTATTGTCCCAGCCCAGTGGCTGAATGCATCCCAGCCTCCAGCACAAAGGTCTGCTGATGCGAACCGCGGAGCGAGGGCGAGCACCGAGAACGGTGCCCGTCAGGTGCACTTGTCCCCCGCCAGTCATAACATCACCCTGGTAACAGGAGCCTGCTCTCCCCCCTCACAGATGTGACACTGCCAGAACATCCGCACCTGTACCTAGCGCAAAGCAGAGAGAGAGAGAGAGAGAGAGAGAGAGAGAGAGAGAGAGAGAGAGAGAGAGAGAGAGAGAGAGAGAGAGAGAGAGAGCATGCAAGCAGCTGCTGTATTTCACGCAAAGCAGAGAGAGATAGTGGGCGTCAGCCGGTTTGGCCTAGCGGTAAGTCGTTACAGGCTGGTAAGCGGAAGGACCTCGGTTCGACACCGCTTCGGCTTTCCTTTCTCTTCAAAAAGATTGTGGTTTGTGAACACTGCACTGTGACTTTGTCCATCACTTCCTACTGAAACATTAAAATGGCTTTCATCGCTGCCCATCTTAATGCAGAAGTCATTCTGGTGGTGACAGTGTAGCGATAGGTATATAATCTCCCTCTTCCCCCACCTCCATACCCCACCCCTTCTCCCCTTCCCTAATAAGCCTGATGCAGTGATGGTTTCTGTGGACGTTAAGCACCATGTTTACTTATAGATAATGGGAGGGGGAGAGCTGTACTTCATGCAAAGCACAGGGGTGGGGGGGGGGGGGGGAGTACAGCTGTACTTAACACAAAGGAGAGAGAGGGGGGTACAACTGTACTTAACACAAAGGAAAGAGAGAGGGGGGTACAGCTGTATTTAACACAAAGGGGAGAGAGAGGGGGGAACAGCTGTACTTATCACAAAGGAAGAAGAGAGAGAGAGGGAGAGGCAGAGAGAGACACAGAGAGAGACACAGAGAGAGAGAGAGAGACAGACAGACAGAGAGAGAGAGGAACAGAGAGAGACAGAGAGACAGAAAAATAGAGGGGGTACAGCTGTACTTAACACAAAGGAGAGAGAGATAGACAGAGACAGAGACAGAGAGACAGAGACAGACAGAGAGACAGACAGAGAGAGGGGGGTACAGCTGTACTTAACACAAAGGAGAGAGAGAGAGGGGGGCTTGTTTTGCATGTCACTTACACACAACTGACTGTCCCCCACGAAAAGCGACTCGAACCGATTTTTCCTGGCAAGGACAAAACAACTCCACCTACAAGCAGACAGCAAAATAGACAACACTCCCACAAACATTGCTTCCTGTTCAAAACATAGCCTTCTCTCTCTCTCTCTCTCTCTCTCTCTCTCTCTCTCTCTCTCTCTCTCTCACACACACACACACACACACACACACACACACTCTCTCTCTCTCTCTCTCTCTCACACACACACACACACACACTCTCTCTCTCTCTCTCTCTCTCTCTCTCTCTCTCTCTCTCTCTCGAGGAGAGAGACAAAACGGGTGTATAACCCGCATCAGTTCCCGAATCTAAAGACAACACGACAACACTTTTGACAACAAGAGCAACAGTTTCAGGCCTTGGGGGGAAAATTCCGCACCCCTGTCTCCAGTGTATTGCTTGCCTGGTCGGGGCCGGACAAGGTGGGTGCGGGGAGAGGAGGTGAGGGAAGCGGGGGTGGAGGGGGGGGGGGGGGTAACCAATAGGCGCACTGGTCCAGAAGAAACTGATCCCTAGGGTGCTAAGCGACAGTGGTGGCCACACAAAAGCACCTGTTTTGGACCTAGACAGGACGGATCCCCCAACATTGTACGTCGCACCTCATGCCGTGTGTGATATTTCACCAGGAATGGGGTCAGGGGTGAGAGAACAAAAGAGCATCGTGACGTCAAGACAGCCCCTCGGACACACCGATGTTTGGGCGAAGGACTTGGAAATCTTTGTCGGAATGACAACATAAACATACCTGGCGACCTTGAACTGAACTGTGTGACACATGGTAACCTTGAACTCTGGACCAGAATACATGACCGAAAACATAACGTTTTACATACCCACAGCCGAAAAACATGACACTCATGATCATCTACAACATAAATTATACGAAGAGAGGTTTTCTTAGGGAATGTTGTGTAAGAATAATATCTGACGCACAGCAGAATTAAAACTAGGAGCACAGGCGTACGTGTACACAACACCAAAAGATGGGCTGGTCAATGGCTCATATTGCCCACATTGCGGATATCTGAACAACATATACCCACACATGTTTTTCTTCATTACACAGAATCACTGTCATGCCTCCACAACTAGCAATAAAGCGAAAGCATGCTGCAACGGGTATGTCAAAACACTGCAGATAAGCAGGTTGTTACAATGACTACACCTGATAGTAGCCCGGAGAAGCTGAAAAAGCGAGACCCCGTGTACTACATGCGTGAACATGTTAAAGAACTTCCGGCAGCAGAAAAAAAGGTCGTGGCAAAGCGAAACTCTGGAAGCTTCACTAACGTTAGAGAAGAGCCAGACTGAGCAGTGTGTATACCTCGAGCCAGGTGACCCACATTTCCCAGTTCCTACTTGGGAGTTAGCTCATTCTTGGATCTTCACGTCCCGTTAACCGTGTAGGGTCACCTCAGGACGAATCACATTCAAATTATTTTCCATCAGTTCAAACCACGTCATTTAACATAGGGACCTTATTCTCAGTTTAGATAACGAGATAACAGCGTTGGGAAATGGAACCTGCAGGCAGTTTGCTGAAAACCCTAGAAGTGGCTTCGGTAGAATTGCGATTGTCAGTAATTGAAATAGCTGTGCAGTTAGACATGGAGCTATAGGGTCAGGAATATCTTACAAATCTTACTCAGCTAACTGTTTATGCAAATTATCTGGTGCGTGTTGCTCAATGCAGAAAAAAGTGGAAATGCCATTTTACACTTTGTCTTGCCATCAGATTATTTCCTGAACAGCGGTAACAGTTCCGTGAACGAAGACCGCTGAGCACAACGGAAAAGGCCTTGACTAGCAGTCTGTGGGGACGACTGCAACAGCGTGCCCTTGATGGTCTAAACAAAGGGCAACATAGGCGGCAGTAAATGTTACCGACCACACTTAGCAGATATAATCTATTGACACAGCAATTCAACCCAAACCTGTACCCACTTCCAGAAGAGACAAGGGGTAGCAGTTTCGGTTGATAAGACTAACTCGGGTGCTGGCGGCGGTTCAAGGAGTAAAGACGCACTTGCATGCGATAGTGGCCTGGTATGCTTCCCCCTCCTTCCACCCCGCTCCCGCCCCCCGCCAAAAGAATGTCTCCCCCGTTTGACATTTGCGGTCCAACCCCGTGAGGACAAACTTCCCTCTGTCTGGACCCGCCACAAATGCCCACTGATATGGGTCAAGCGCCGGCAGTCTACATGTACACACTGAGGCAGTGACAGCTCGCGCCTTTAGGGTAGAGAACGATTCCGACCTCGAGCGGGATAACCTCCCGAGAACGATTCCGACACCTGCGCTGTCACTGATAGATTGCGACGGGGGTTTATACGAATGACTTATCTACCACGCATACTGCCAAATGGACACGTGCCAACCGTGCAAACACGATAAACTTTCCAGTGCAGAATGCTTCGCTTTTCACACTGTGACACAGTTCTAATTCTGTTCGCCCATGACATTGTCAGCTGCTTGCACGCGAATTGCACTGCTTCCAAATTTTAAAGGACTGGTCGTGCGATGTACTGTACTAAATCCAAAGCAGCAAAGAAACAACAGCTGAGACTGACAACGGAAGTGAACCGTTACTGAGTTCAGAACTTTGAGGCACATGTCCATGTTAGCTTTGGGGGCTGTCGGCAGCAAGCGTGGCGGAACGGAGACGTCAGAGTTTCACCGAACCTTTCCAGTTGTCTTCTGCAAGCACAACCCCGCTTATTACGACAAAATTTCGCCGTCGCACATTACGAGGGGGCGTTTTTTTTCACTTTCAGTCCTTGAATCTTTACGTCCCGGCAACCGCACAGGGTCAGCTCAGGATGAACCACACATTTACAGTTACTCCGTACCAGGTCGACACGCAACTCACCAAAACATATAAAACACTGGCTCACAGTTCTACACTCAGCACAATAAACAGCAAATACAAACAACCAAGCCAAAACAGTCAAAATTAGCACCTTTCACTTTCCACATTTCACACTTATTTACAACTGAGCAAAGATACTTGCAAACAGATTCCCTGAGACGTATTAGCACAAAAT
>OY757550.1:8895512-8921443 GCA_963584105.1 Alviniconcha strummeri
ACTCAAAATCATCAAAGGATCCGCTTCCTCCACTCAGTCCACCGTGCCAGCTACACACAGCAAGCACTGCATTTGTTTCAGGTGACGGCATGCGTCCACCCATTCACTAGTCCAAACAAAGCAGCTGAGCGGGTGGGATGAAAAGACCTGTCCCGATCGACCGACATTTCCAAATGCCCAGTAAGCACTTTCGCTCAGCACTCGGACAGCGTCGAGTGCTTACCCAGTCCAACTAATTGTTTCAGCTCTGATAAATCTCTGTTTGCCTATCATAAAGCACCGCCGCTCTGAAGACTGAGCAAAGCCGAGATCCACAGCGTAAAACACGACGAGGCAGAATAATGCTCGCCGCGCCTTCAAAGGAACCTTCCACGGCCAGCCTGGAGGTTCGTACAAAGACGTCTCCGCCAACGGGGATTTTGGTTCTCCGGTGAAGGACAACAAAAGGGGACAAGGGAGTAAGCCATGCATCTGAGGGGTCTGCCTGACGATACCTACCCCTGTGTGTGAGTTGGTACAACGGGGACAGAGTCGTGGTACGGAAACGGCGAGTGCCACACACGAGGCGACGGCCTGGGGGCAAGGAGTGATGACGCCGGGGGGGGGGGGGGGGGGGGGGAGCGGAGGATATGGGAGGGGCGGGGCGGATGAAGAGTGCGTCTCGCGTTGTTAAAATTGTAGAGGTGCTCGACCATCTCCGGTCGCCTCATACGCACCCTGAATACCCGTACCCACCGACATGGCACACCCAGAGTCCCCGACCTTACGTGACGCACTGGAGGTTGGACTCTTCAGTGTTGCCCGAGTGTCGTACCATCACGAACCAACCAGATACCGACCACAGTTACATTCACCCGGCCAGCGGCGGACAGCCTGCTATTGTTGTCTCGCTCGTTTTTCCACACCTTTCGGTTCAAAGTTCATGCGGTGGGATACCAGGGACCCAGAAAAAGTGATTACGGTCCCCTCAGCTGAGAATCGCAAACTATGAAAAGTTGCCTCTTTTAATCCTGGGACAGGCCAGAATATAGTTTTACATGTTTCATCTGCTACATGCCAGGAACCCTACCGTTCTCATCACTGCCCTGCTTGCTCATTCAGCTTCATTTCCCCCAAGCCCTCTACCAACACAAAGTGATGTGATATGAACGCCGAATCGGGGCACTTACCCGTAATTTGATAACCTTTTTTTTCACCCTGATATGACCATGGCGGTTAGATGGTGTTTTGCAAGAACCATGCAGTCAGTCGGTGCTGTGTTCCTAATCAAATTCTAATTGTCAGCTGTTTCTTTCTTTTTTCTTTTTCGACTTTTCAAGTCGAAAAAGAAAGCTTTCGCATAAGAACTCAAGGGATAGCTTGTTTAACGGGTTGAATGTTTGATCGTTTTCGGCAAGGCCAGAATGGAAACAAAGGGATGCCAGAAACATATTACCCGCAGTCGAGCACAAGAAGCTGACAAAAACAAAAACAAAAACGCCGGAAATAAAGGGAAGTGCGAGAGGAAAAAACGAGCCATGGGACATTTTTTGTTGTGCACTTTGTCAGATGAACATGAAGTGCAACGCAGCGAAAACAGACATAACACTGCTGACTCGACAACAGCGAATAGTAGACTACAACACACACACACACACACACACACACACACACACACACGCGCGCGCGCGCGCGCGCGCGCACCTTAAAACTAACAAGGATAAATTAACAGGTAGTTAAAGGATCAAAGGACTGACATAGCTGAGGTAAGAGGGTCGGATCCACAATTCTAACGGGTCACTAGACTGGCCAGCTAAAATGCAACGGATCCGGTGGAGAGAGCAGAATAAAAACAGAGAGAAAGGAGGCCAGCGCTGAACTGAAGAGCCAGGAAGACGCACCACGCCAAACAGAACGCAACTCGCGGCCGGGTATGCAGAAGGTGGTACGGCGCCAGGTGTGAATTGCATAGCTATATCCACTCCAGGTCGGCGCTGACAACCCAGTTGAAGGATGCAGACGCCCATACTTGTATGCTTATTAGTCACGTGAGATGCCTGCAATGCAGTTATTTCCAGCACAAAAACAAAACAAACAAAAAACGACATTCTAAACAATATGCAGGACTCTGGGGAATGTGTAGCGAGAAGGTCCAGTTGGTTAGTTCTTGGATTTTTACGTATCGTCAACCGCAGTTTCACCTCAGGACGAAATGGTCCGTCGAGCATGCTGCACTTAATTCAGTTTAATGATTCATAAATCCTTTAGTTGTATAGGACAGAAATCCTGGTATCGAGAGAGAGAGAGAGAGAGAGAGAGAGAGAGAGAGAGAGAGAGAGAGAGAGAGAGAGAGAGAGAGAGAGAGAGAGAGAGAATGTAACCTATGAAACACTGCACTGTTGTCACCATAATGAATGTGTGGCAACGTGGGTCGTTTTACGGGATCGTTACTTTTACAGGTTACACGTACATCACTAAACAGTGTATTCAAAATTCAACTCACAAGGGAATTAACTAGCGTTCGAAGGACGTCAAACAAACAACAACGAAGATTCAAGATTCAATAAACAACTCGCCTTTCTCTACCCTCTGTCTGACAGAAGAGCTGGAGCCATTCAGTGCCCGCGTACAAACACACCTCCTTAGACAAGTAACTACTTTGTTTTTTTACACCCAGTTAACCGGTACGGTTACATCACAGCGAACCTCCAGACAAGCCCACGGACTTTCCAAGTACCATTGTAATAATGTAAAGCACGTGCCCCGGCTGTTTTCGAAAACAATGATCAAGCGCCTTGTGTCTGTGCAATTCAAGAGTGAGTTCGAACACGCGTTATATTGTTGTCTTTGGCGGAGCTATGTAATGGCTAAGAGCGAGAGGCTAATTGCTGAAGAGGACAAAACACAGGCACACGCAGAATAAAGCCATATAGACAAACATAAAATTTCGCTGCGCCTGGTTGCCATACACACATGCACCTGCACAGATTCACATAAAGGAATAAGTAAGTAAGTAAGTAAACATGGTGCTTAACGTCCACAGAAACCATAAGGCTTATTAGGGACGGGGAGAAGGGGGGGAAGGGGGCATGGAGGTGGGGGGAGAGGGAGACTATATACCTATCGCTACACTGTCACCACCAGAATGATTCCTGCATTAAGATGGGCAGCGATGAGAGCCATTTTAATGTTTCAGTAGGAAGTGATGGACAAAGTCACAAGACAGTGTCCACAAACCACAACCTTTTTTGATGAGAAAGGAGAGCCGAAGCGGTATCGAACCGAGGTCCTTCCGCTTACCAGCCTAACGCCTTACCGCTAGGCCACACCGGCTCACACACACACATAAAGGATTTATCTCTTACATCTTTCATATACTGTTAAAGTCAAAATGCACTGGTTTACATATACATAAATTCTAATGTGTATTTCGGCATTTGGTGGTGTAATCCTTGGCATGTCGTTGGCTAGGGTTGGATACTGGCTCGAGAGCTCGAGTTTTCCTTGTGGAAAACGAGCAAAAATCCTCATTACTGCCTTGTACACTCAGTCGTAACCGAGTATCTGGTGGCTGGGTTGGAGGTGTTAATCCGCGATACACTGGCGTTGAATCCAGGGGGAGCACGGATCATGGCCCTCGTCAACTCTCCTCCACTGGCGGCTGATCGAAACTGGGATTAAGCAGCAGCCTCATGAACCTGCGTGTTACACATTTCCGTTTTTTCTTTGTTATTTCTGTGACGTTAAACTTAATGTGTATGTGGTTCCGTTTCCGTTGCAGCAGTTCTCTTCACATACAAAAAACTCCTCCTCTTTCTAGCCCCCAGAGTTCAGTGCACGCCACTGAGTCCACGAAGGTCTTCCAGTTCCACAGTGCGCAGGAGCATTCCAAGAACTACGCGGAAACGTAGCATCGGGGATGCCGATAATAACAACTGCACAGTGCGATGCAAGAGTTGCACGGAATCTGTCAGCTGATGCCAAGCGGCCGTTATAACGGACTCTTTTTTTCTTCTTCTCTTTTCTTTTTTTAAACCTATGCTTAATTTGTGTCGTTCATTGTTCCCATGCCTACCGGTTGTATCGTGCCGCGGATAGCTGAGACACGCGCAGTGCCCGTGGGATGGGGTGGAGTCAGACGTGCCCCGCAGTCAACGTTCCGCGCTCTACGCTAGGACAATGCACAGACCACGTGCGCCAACACAAGCAACAGGTCTAGAGGGCATCTCAGCTGCAAATACACCATTTCACATGTCTTCATGCGCTGTTGGACTCTACCGCAAATCTGGAACTTTCGTTCGATGAAACTTGCACCTTATGAAAACTGACGCAAATCGATTTTCACTGAATGATATTCAAGGCCATCGTGTCATAGTACCAGATATGCGGGAAGTGGGCGCTGATTTTCTAGGTCTTGAACAAGGAATAGTGATGCCAGGTCTTTTCCAGGTCTTCACCAAGGAATCGTGACACTAGGGTGGTCATCATCGGTATCAATATAGACATCATTCGCCAGCCAGTTGAAGGGAAACTTGTATTTGTTGTTGTTTTTCGAGCCCAGTCAACCACGACGGTTATATGAGGAAAATAGCCCCATGGATTTTACGGTTGGAGTCCACCGTCTGCTGGTTACCCAATATGGACGCGGGCAGTCTCGCTGGAACTAACAGAAGTAGTAGCTAGGTAGTATTTGTTGTTCCTGTTGTAGTTGTAGCAGTACCTCCACGAAAATTGGACGAGCTTACGGCATACGAAACGGTTTCAGATTCTTTTCCGTCGCTGCGGCAGTGTCTTCTGTTAGTTCCAGCGAGACTTCCGGCGTCCATATTGGTTGACCAGCAGACGGTGGACTCCAACCGTAATGTCCATGGGGCTGTTTTCTTGACATAACCGTCGTGGTTGACTTGGCTCGAAAAAACACGAAAACAAATTTCCCTCCAATTTCAGTGTGAGCGCGCGCGGGCGCGCGTTTGTGTGTGTGTGTGCAGCATGATGCAAAGAAAAACCATGGTTGCAGGAGACGGTGTCCCGGGCTGGCGTCCAGATGGAAGGCAACAGCGCGGGCATAGGCGGCAGCAGGACAAGGTGGATGTTGTGAGGATCGTGGGCGGGGGAGGGGGCGGAGAGGGAGGAGGGGGACGGGGGCTGCAGGTACTCGGAGGGGGAAAAGTCAAGCACGCTGCGCTTAGGAAGTTTACACACGGTGTTGCTGCCGCAGCACATCAGTCCCAGCCTGTGGAACCGGCCCATTTGACGGGCTAATTACCACTTGACAGACTGAACGAAAAACGTCAAGGAAAACCACGAGGTCGGCATCATCTATGCGTTGCTACAGAGGGGACGGTAGGAACTGGACTGAGGCAGGGGATGGCCGTCTTCTGCAGTGACCCTCTCTGCTCTTGGCCTACTTACTCATGTTGCTTACTTACTTACGGAGACTTCAGTGACTTCACTGAGTGCAAGAGGACATCTCGTACAGCCTGCCCGCAACTCTGACCTCAAAACCACTGATTACAAGGCATGACAGTCTCCTGTAGTAACTCTTGTATTGTTATTTGCAACCAGTGTGTCTCTCTTTCCTTCTCTCTCTTCACACACACACACACACACACACACACACACACACACACACACACACTCTCTCTCTCCAAGCTAAGATTTGACTGCCTGCCGTGACTAAACAGGACTGAGTGTCGTCATCCCCTGCTTGCACTGAATGCACACAGAGACTGAGGGGCATCCTGTGGGTGATGAAGTGGGGGACCTGACCCTGACAAGCTAACACCCAGTGCTGGGGACGTCGATGAGTAACGGGGTGGACAGTGATCAGTCAGCTCAGTTGCTCTTCTGTCAGTTTAGAATTTAGAGGCGGATCCACCGGCAATAGAACTGACCGATGGCCGGCCTTGCAGCCACCACAACGTATCTGAATGTTGGAGGTACAATCGCTTGGCTGCACTGTTCTCCTAGTTTAACCTCGTCTTGCAGCCACCACAACGACAATGAATGTTGGAGGTACCAATCGCTTGGCTGCACTATTCTCTTAGTTTAACCTCGTCTTGCAGCCACCACAACGACAATGAATGTTGGAGGTACCAATCGCTTGGCTGCACTGTTCTCCTAGTTTAACCTCGTCTTGCAACCACCACAACGACAATGAATGTTGGAGGTACCAATCGCTTGGCTGCACTATTCTCTTAGTTTAACCTCGTCTTGCAGCCACCACAACGACAATGAATGTTGGAGGTACCAATCGCTTGGCTGCACTATTCTCTTAGTTTAACCTCGTCTTGCAGCCACCACAACGACAATGAATGTTGGAGGTACCAATCGCTTGGCTGCACTATTCTCTTAGTTTAACCTCGTCTTGCAGCCACAACAACGACAATGAATGTTGGAGGTACCAATCGCTTGGCTGCACTATTCTCTTAGTTTAACCTCGCCTCATGCAGCCACTGACCACAACGTACATGAATGTTAGAGGTACAGTCGCTTGGCAGGCTGCTCTGTTCTCATAGTTTAGCCTCGAGAAGTAGCCGAGCCGGGTGTTGGTGCAAAAGAATCCGTGGCGCGAATCTTTGTGGACGAGAGCCCCAGTTACACCTGACTCCCTGCAGCGGCTGCTGGCTTACCGCTGTTTCGAAAGGTCTACTGCTCGGAGCGGTGGTTCTCTAATCAGCCCCACAAAACCTGGAGCAGGTTACACTCGATGTCTTGCATGCTTACCATACTGTTTAGCTTCCTACCCCCCCCCCCCCCCTCCCCCCGTCCCCTTCCGATTTCGATCTTTAGTAGTTCGAGCTGGTCCTTCTCCCTCCGCCCCCCCCCCCCCCAAAAAATAAATCATTTCAGCAACGTATTCGAACAAAATAGGTAGCATATCAACGCAACTCTGTCGCAATTTCTTTGCCTTCTGGTCAGAATTAACCTGGACTAAAATAACTGTAGCCAGGCTGACCTGCCTGTAGACAGCGGCAAAGAAATGCGGCCTGAGAAAGTGAGGCTAAGAGCTGCAGTGCAGTGGCAAACGCGCGCCGCCGTCCAGACTATCAGACGCTCTATCGCTCTTCTCCGCGGCTGCTTCCAAAACAAAACGTCCCGCAGAAGGCTGCACAAATGACCAAGATGGATCTTTAAGAGCGTAACCGTTTAAACATCCCTAAACAGCGCCGCTGCCAGCAATAAGCAGCTGGCAAAGCCGCCGATGTTAAAGCTCTGCGCTGGTTCTGAGCTGAAGGCCAAGAAATCCGCGCAAATCGAGTATAAATCTTAGCTGCGGTGACCTCCAACCGACTGATAGACTGCGAACAAATGCGGGCCTAACTGACGAGGATCAAGGTAGCCAGGTGAAGTGGGTTAGATCAAAGGGAAGAGGACAGTTAAAGCGGAGGCAAGAGCTAATTTCGTGACTTACTACAGGTGAACCCCGAAGCCATGTTAAGCCTGCACGTTGTACAGTAATTGTAGGGATTAGAGGGGAGGATTAGAGCTGTTGAGAGAGAAAAGCAGCTCGCTTTTTCTCCCCCTTCTCTCAACACTATCTCCACGCGACTGCAAGCGATACGCGGTGAAGTCGGAGGCGGTTTCTGCTCTCAAGCGGATATTACTTAGCCGTTGAAACCGAGTGTTGCGTAATTCTTTAAAAACAACAGCAACAACAACAAAAACGGCAGGATCCAAAGATAGGATTTCAATTTTGTGTGGAAAAGTCAACAGCCATCCTTCATTTACTTGTCTCGTCTCTCCAGGTCCTTCCCGCTTGGAGTCCGTCACTGAGTCTTTCCATGCAGTCTTACATGCACGACATCTTAATGACCTCCTGCATGAATTCTGACTTTTCAGCCGTTCCCGCATAACAGCAAAAGTACCCCAATGAATATTTTTGGTACTTCAGTATCCTCTCTTCCAAACTACACTCTTTGAAATAATTGAACCTACCGGTAGTGCGAATGTTTTAGGCGGGAAAGGGCTTACCGTTGCCGTTTTGTCGTTACTGAGTAACTAAGTAAGTAACTTGGTGTTTTGCGCCCTTGTCGTCAGCAGTTGTACATATAATTCCCACACGAATCGCGACCGCAGAGGTAGAAGACTAATAGCCAGTTGCAAACATCTGCATATGCAGCCTCCGTTCCTGTGAAAAACCAGCTAGGCTATCGCTGTTAAAGACGGAATTAGGGCTGCATGTCCCAAACACAACCCTCCTGTTAAAGACGGAGTTAGGGCTACATGTCCCAAACACAACCCTCCTGTTAAAGACGGAGTTAAGGCTGCATGTCCCAAACACAACCCTCCTGTTAAAGACGGAGTTAGGGCTGCATGTCCCAAACACAACCCTCCTCGTTCTCCCTGTCTGATTACAAGGGCAGAACTGTTGCAACAGAACCGATCATTCGCCTCCTGTGTCAGTTAAGTGACGGTTGTGCACTAAACTGCAGTACGTTCTTCTGAACCAGAGAAATTAAACTGATGCGGTCGCCACGCCGCTGTTTTCGGCCGTTATCATGCAGTCAACGACACGAGATCACTGCCAGCCGAGATTTTAAGGCTTAAAAATAAATAAATATATATTTTATTATTTTATTACGGTTCTTTAAAAGTTGCGGGCCGATCTTCCACAAGGTGGAAGTATCAACATGACAAGAACGTGCCATTTTCGGTTGCTGGATGTAGCAGATACAGACGCAGTGCCAGAGTATCAACAGACCGTGGTTTTAGGATGGATGTGGCAGAAACAGACACAATGGCATCAGTAGTATCAATATGATCAAGAACGTGGTTTTACGCTGGATGTGGAAGAAACATACACAATAGCATAGTATCAATATGACCAAGAACGTGGTTTTAGGTTGGATGTGGCAGAAACAGACATGACAGTGGCATAGGTATCAACATGATCAAGAACGTGGTTTTGGGTTGGCTATGGCAAATCTATACCGCAGACACAGTGGCGGACCTGTACAAAGCCCACTGACGTGCATAGTTCACAGATACAGACACAGTGGCGGACTGAGCAAAGCCCACATGCATTGTTCACAGATACAGACATGTTGGCGGACTGTGCGAAGCCCACATGCATAATTGACTCACCCTCGAGGTCCGTCACTCTGTACCGCTTGATCCCTGCTCCGGGACCGGAACCGAGTTCGCCGTCTCTGAGCGTTGGCATCATCAGGCAAGACCGCAAGTAGCACCAGTACCACGAGTCCCCACTGCAGCCACGACAACGACAGTGTCTGTCGTCCCCTCATAGTTGACGTCGCTGCAGCCAAGGTTCCAGCACTGTCTCCTGACTAACTACACACTCCAAGCTAGAATTAAAACCTTGGCCGTGGGTTCTGGTTACTTTTACTCCAATAACAGATCAATTCAGATTCCAGCTTCTGGTCCGCAGAGCCAAAAATTGAAACAAGGAAATTTTCTGTTTGGAAATTTGATTCCAGTTTCGGCCGTGAACCTGACTGACTAGGATGCTATTCCAGCTGCCCCATCCGGCTTTCAGAGGTTACACAAGTCCGTGTCTTATATCATCGTTATCAACACCTGTCTCCTATATCGCTCAGTCTTGTTGAAAGCCTCGAGCCCGCAACCTGAAGCCCACAAACGCTTAAACTTAACAGCCAGAGCATCCAGCAGCAGCGACTCCTGGAATTGCGCAGAGCGTGGATGTCGAGACTGCAATCTCAGCTGCTGTGAGACTGCCTCCCAAGCGCACGCACTCTCAACAGACCCCACTGACGTCCGCCGCTGCAGTCGCAGAGTGAGAAAGCCCAGTGGTTGAATCCGCGACCCTACCCGGCCAACACCCCGGGTCCGACATACGATCCACCCCTATAAGACAAGCTAGCGCCTCGAAGTTTTGCCAGCCACGCTAAGCGAATTCACCTTCTCGCGGCACCGACACCGCGCTTCGCTGTCGTGTGCTGCTACACTTACTTTCCACTCTACGAATCAGACGCCGCAAGCTAGCTAACTTGGGTGTGCGTCTTCAGCGCTAGGCTGCTGCTATTTCCTTTTGCAGTTTCCTCCGTGTTTCGCTAAACTTTGTAACGGGGGTGAGTGAGAGGGTAAGCGCAAACCCCGTGTCAGAACGTCTCCCTCAGTGCGGGTTTCTGCCGCACGCCTTTCGCGTCACCCCGATACCTGCACGTTGACACTGACCCCCCCCCCCCCCCCGACGAACGCCACGTTGCTGAAGACTGCTTTCCATTGTTTTGTGAAAGCTGATGGTTTCAGCGTTTCAGTGTCATAGCCTGGGTGCACACTGAATGCGTTGGTGGTGGTGGCAGTGATGGTATGTGTGTGTGTGGGGGGGGGGGGGGGGAGGGGCGTGCACGTAAGCACATTTTTGCATCTAAATTAACTCGCTTTACAGCCCCAAAACATAATACTCGTACCGATTCATTGGAAGAGCTTGTGGAGGTGCTACTCAATCAGTCAGTCAGCCACGCCAAACGATACAAAAATAAGTATGATACCGACTTCCGGCCTACCCTGCTCGACGTGTGGGCCCAGGGTATAAGGGTGTGTGTGTGTGGGGGGGGGGGGGGGGGGGGTAGGCTAGTAGTCGATGCTTGGAGTTAACCTTTACCTTTCCTTTGTATGATTTACAAACTGTTTAAATACGAGGAAGGATAATATACCGTGTCAAAAAACAAAAGCAGCACCCCCCCCTCCCATACACACACAAACAAAACGAAGAGGAATAACACAGGGTGCCAAAACCATTTTATGAGTCGAGCGTGAGTGAGCTGTAATGAGTTCGGACACATACATCTGTACACCGTACTTAGCTTTACTGGCTTTAGTTTTGGTGTTCAAGTTAGGACACAACATCTGTACACCGTCATCACCTTTAGTTTTGGTGTTCAAGTTAGGACACATACATGTGTACACCGTCGTCACCTTTAGCTTTGGTGTTCAAATTAGAACACATACATTTGTACATCGTCATCAATTTTAGCTGTAGTATTCAAGTTAGGACAAATACATTTGTACACCATCATCACGTTTAGCTTTGAGACAGAGCTCAGGAGCTGTGTGAAAGACGAGGTGGCCATCTCAAGACTTAAATTCTGTTTCAGTTTTAAAATATAGTCACAAGTGTTTAATCGCTTATGGAGCTAGCCGGAAGTACGCATGTCTCGGCAGTCCAAAGCGGAGTGGATCTGAGTAGACATTAGAACTGATCTCTCTGGGCTAGAGATGTAGCATGTCTGGTATGGAGCACTGCTCGACTTAGCACCGCAAAAGTCAACAAAAAACAACAACTTATTTCTTTCAGATTTTGTTCTTGCATAAATTGTCTCGTCAAATAATAATGTCCAAGTTCCGATCTTTGGTTACCTTATAATGTCCAGTGTATTTGTTCTATGGAGTCAATAATTGTTGGTGATACGACAACAATATATATGTGTTGGAAAATCGTTCCTAAACTCGTTAGATTTAGCTTTCACGATTCACATGTCCTCGGTGAAGTCTGGAAGTCGCCATATCAGAACTAGACTTCAGAACAATACATACAGCGTGGTCTAATTCAGACCTGCTATTTATGTGAATTACTATAATTATGTATAATGATATGCTTGGCTATCTGGCAAAAACGTGTGTGTGTGTGTGTGTGTGTGTGTGTGTGTGTGTGTGTGTGTGTGTGTGTGTGTGTGTGTGTGTGTGTGTGTGTGTGTGTGTGTGTGTGTGTGTGTGTGTAAAAGATGCATGATACACGTACACCCAGCAGACAGCACTTTTGCAGTTTACTACTTTCAGTCGTGCATTGTTTCTTTCATCTCACCTGACCTGAATGAATTAAGGTGCAGATTTAAGTAAGCAACGTGTGACTTTGTCACGTAGTGTGCAAGCCGCGGATCAAACGCATGGCAGACCGAAGGTTGTGACAACCAGGGATTGCAAAGCCTCGTGTGGCTTTACAGTCGCCCCGAAAATTGCCAGCTAAGCAAGAGCAGTCTTTCATGTGACGCTTAATGGCTGCTGAGTGGAGTGGAGTGCCGGCAAAGTCACCGCCAACCTTGTCGATACCATCGATACCACGTGTGGGCCAAAGCGGAGACTGTGGCGGCGTGGTTTAGTTCGTGACCCTAGCCAGGTCAGAGGTGCTGGAGAGGGTTTGGTCTTGACTGCTTGCATACTGACCTGACTCGTATCATCAACGCAAGAAGCGTGCACTTCGCGGATGCTAGGTGTCCCATACGCCATGTGCTTGAGCGTCCAAGCATGTCACCAGCTTTGGCTCGTGACCCTGTCCATGTCACCAGCTTTGGCTCGTGACCCTGTCCATATCACCAGCTTTGGCTCGTGACCCTGTCCATGTCACCAGCTTTGGCTCGTGACCCTGTCCATGTCACCAGCTTTGGCTCGTAACCCTGTCCATGTCACCAGCTTTGGCTCGTGACCCTGTCCATGTCACCAGCTTTGGCTCGTGACCCTGTCCAGGTCTGAACTGCCGGAAGTGTGTATCTGTGTGTGTGTGCGTGCGTGCGTGCGTGCGTGCGTGTGTGTGTGTGTGTGTGTGTGTGTGTGTGTGTGTGTGTGTGTGTGTGTGTGTGTGTGTGTGTGTGTGTGTGTGCGTGCGTGCGCGACGTGATTCAGACAGTAGTACCGCTAGAAAGGAATCTTCCATGGTATAATTGTTTGTAACCCTAGTTCAGGTTGAAGCTCTAGAAATGGACACCTGATTCGGATTAGTACAGCCACTGCTAGAAAGGGAGTATTCATGCAGGACAGGATTGGAAGATGTACTCCGGGGTATGGGTGCAGTCGTCTGTGTGGGACGACTACAGACTGTATGTGTGGGAAAGAAGGCGGCAGCGGCTTGTGTCCACATTCCAAGCCTCGCTTTTCAGCATCCTTGTGCCAAGGAGGAAGGACACAGTGGTAAAGCGATGCTAGGGGTTACGGTCACCAAGGAGGAAGGACACAGTGGTAAAGCGACGCTAGGGGTTACGGTCACCAAGGAGGAAGGACACAGTGGTAAAGCGACGCTAGGGGTTACGGTCACCAAGGAGGAAGGACACCGTGGTAAAGCGACGCTAGGAGTTACGATCACCCAGCCGAAGGACGACGACACGTTGCACTCAAATTCCCACGACGCTGAACGTGATCATATTGACAACGACATGCTCTACGTCGACTTCAGGTCCCACGGACTGACTGCCTCAGTATTCGTCTATAGTTGGTACACTTCAGGGCGTTTGCCGCACGCCAGGAGGCATTTTTCTAAACCGAAAATACAAGAAGGCCGGCTCCTAATATAAAAGAGAGAAGATACGGCTTCAGACGTCTTTATCAAACCCATTGCGTGTCTGCCAAGGGTCTGATTCACGACCGTAACTCTTTATCGCCAGTTGGGATCTGTCAGGTGCAGTTCTTGCACACTCCTCTACACGCTTCCCTGTTGTTGGATGGATCAGTGCTTGAGAGCACAGGAGAAGGGAAGGACCCATGCAGCTCAAAACCCACAAGCTAAAGGAGGAAAAGGAGAAGAAAGGAATCGACTCGTACGCATCAAGCTGTCCACAAGACTACAGAAGCTACCGTCAGGCTGCCAGAACAGAGACAGAATTCCGCGCTGAGCTCTAAGCCCTGGCTCTCTCATCGCAAGCTTTCCATCTGACAACCTACGGCACTGTGTTGACCGTTGGAATGCAGGATGATATGGGTCTGATTCCAGAATTCAGATTTAACGTAATTTTTTATTCATTTGATTACAGGATGATGTGGGTCTGATTCCAGAATTCAGATTAACGTAATTTTTGATTCATTTGATTGCAGGATGATTTGGATCTGATTCCAGAATTCAGATTGACGTAATTTTGCTTCATTTGATTGCAGGATGATTTGGGTCTGATTCCAGAATTCAAACTGAAGTAATTTTGCTTCATTTGATTGCAGGATGATTTGGGTCTGATTCCAGAATTCAGACTGACGTAATTTTGCTTCATTTGATTGCAGGATGATTTGGGTCTGATTCCAGAATTCAAACTGAAGTAATTTTGCTTCATTTGATTGCAGGATGATTTGGGTCTGATTCCAGAATTCAAACTGAAGTAATTTTGCTTCATTTGATTGCAGGATGATTTGGGTCTGATTCCAGAATTCAGACTGACGTAATTTTGCTTCATTTGATTGCAGGATGATTTGGGTCTGATTCCAGAATTCAAACTGAAGTAATTTTGCTTCATTTGATTGCAGGATGATTTGGGTCTGATTCCAGAATTCAGACTGACGTAATTTTGCTTCATTTGATTGCAGGATGATTTGGGTCTGATCCCAGAATTCAGACTGACGTAATTTTGCTTCATTTGATTGCAGCTGATAGCTCGTCGTCAGTGAACGCACGCCGTTGCTTATTTTGATATTTAGAATCCACAGGCGCTGGAACTATGGGCAATATGAAGTTTGATAAAGTCGATCAAAGCTGTGAACCGACATAAAATAAAACAGTGATTCATTAAGCAGGTCATGGGCTCACAGTCGCCCCAGATCTGCATTCTGACCTTCTTCAGCGGCCGTAGAAGAGGAAGCTTTTGGATAACTCAGCAGGGTTCAGAGCGGAATGGACCTTCATTTTTTATCCGCAGTACCCTCCACCATGTGGCTGTGGTGGAGGATGATTCATGTTAAACGGCTATTAAAAGAGAGATTTAGCATACTGAGTTTCATTTATTCTAATCATCCTCTGCCTGCTCCAGATATCGGGAAGATATGTAATGCCATAACAACACCGGATAGTTGAGATATTGTAGTGCGCCTGGTCCCAACAATCAGCCGTTTGATTGTGGGCGTAGATGGGGGAACGGGGGTTGGGAGGTGGGTGGGGGAGGGTGGGTGCACGAATGCAACACATAATATGCAGTATGCCTACTGCGTCTTACTGGATAATAGATAATATACTTAACAAGTTTTGAATTATATATAATTCGAAAACCTGCTAAGCATATCATCTACTAATAAAAAGCTTTAGACTCTCTGCAAATACGCTTTCGGTAAAATAACACAGTCTCGCGTACATCCCTTCAACTGGTTGGAATTGGTAGCACTGCTCCTGCGGCTGCTGTAGCCTTACCGAGGTAAGGGGACCCAAATTCCCCACAAACAATTAATGACGTATAAAAAAATATAAAAAAAGAAGAAAAAGAAGAAGAAAGAAAACACAGACACTGACACCCCCTTTCATTTAGCTGCATTACAATCGATAGCAGGGAGAGAGAGAGGGAGAGAGAGAGAGAGAGAGAGAGAGAGAGAGAGAGAGAGAGAGAGAGAGAGAGAGAGAGGGAGGGAGGGAGGGAGGGAGGGAGAGAGAGAGAGAGAGAGAGAGAGAGAGAGAGAGAGAGAGAGTCCAAGCATGTTTTGTATTGTATAATTATTTATACTTTCTCTATATGACACGGTGCTTCCTGCACGGTGCGGTGCCCAGGAGTCACAGAGAGCCTTGTTTTTCTGTCTATATCTATATGTGTGTGTGTGTGTGTGTGTGTGTGTGTGTGTGTGTGTGTGTGTGTGTGTGTGTGTGTGTGTGTGTGTGTGATAAAATGAGCGTATCCGTAGGCCTTTGTAAGCGGTCCTGGCTCTTACGAGATCTGTTATTTATTTATTTGTTGATTGCAAGTCACAAACCACCGTGGGGCAAAACTGATTAGACATGAACGTCGAGTTTTAGTTTGCAGGTATTGCTCGGATCGGCCCGGAACTGCCGGAAGACATTTATGTTCAGCGTTGGGAATACCATGTCTGTAACTGACTTCAGTTGTCCCTGTCCTCCAACGCCTTGCAGAACGCGGTTAAGGTTATATAGATCTCACTCCGTGTCATCTGGATGATAAATCAAGCTGTGCAGGTTTTCAAACACACACATTTCCTATCTTCCCGTAGCCGCTGGAGAGAACCCAGTCCGCGCGCCAACTTGGGAAGGCATCCATTGATACAATCTACTTGCAGGCCAAGGAAAGCCGAGTGTGGGTTGAAATTCCTGTGGAGCGACCTCTCAACCTGTGACAGGTCGATAAGATTGCATGCTGTGCACATTCGCTGCCACTGTGAAACAGAAATACGGATCCTGCTATGTTTCGTTTCAGACGAGTCGGCTACAATCTCGGAAAAAGACTCTGAGATGCTACATCGATGAATGTCGATATAATTAAGTTATACTGTCACAACTTGAAAAAGAAAAGAAAAGAGAGAGACTGAAAAAATTATCTGAAAAATCTAGACACTCTAGGCCTTTTTTCTTCTCGCCGAGCTAGCGTTTCGTTCATAAACAAGTATGTATTCGATGAATCGCTGTCTGCCGGTCTGCGAGGCGCAGACCGTACATTCCTGTGGCAATAGGCTGTGTGTGTGTCAGTGTTTATATATGGCGTGAATGGTGAAGTTTCTTGAAATGTATGTAAACGTGGTTTTTGTCAAGTTGTTTGTACATCACACTGAGTTTAACTCGTGTTAGAGAACAGCGCTTTATAAGAATTATCCATTATTATTAGTTATGGCATATGATGAAACTTTGCCGTCTCACTTAATCAGTAACACTTCGATCCCTTTAAACAGAGTGTGGTCCAGAATTTCGGCGATGTAAAACAATGAGGTATACAAATAAAATAAACGGTCGCACAGAGTTCAGTTTACATTGTTGAGCAGGGGACGTGGATTTGATCTGTCTCTGTTATCAAACGGATTAAATGTCCATGGCCACTGTGCTCTCAATACCTGCAACTAAATACGACCCAGTGTGTGTAACTTCAATACGAGCAGACGTTAGCTTAGTAGCCATTATGAGCTCGCATGAAGTGAAGACTATACCATGCAAATAACATTGATACTGATCATTGCTCGCGTCGGGTTGATTCATCTTAGTGACTGTGCCCCTCATCTGTTGGCCTACACCGAGGTGTACCGTTGTCTACGCCTACGCCGAGAGGTAGGCTACAGTCGTCTGCGCCTACGTTGGGATGTACGGCCGCCTACGCTAGCTACACCGAGATGTACGGCCGCCTACGCTAGCTACACCGAGAAACAGTACGTACACCGAGATGTACGGCCGCCAATGCTAGCTACACCGAGATGTACGGCCGCCAACGCTACCTACACCGAGAGGTACGGCCGTTTACGCTAGCTACACCGAGATGTTCGGCCGCCAACGTTAGCTACACCGAGAGGCACGGCCGTTTACGCCAGCTACACCGAGAAGCACGGTTGTCTACCCTTATGCCAAGTGGCACGGTCGTTTACGCCTCGCCAAGAAGCAGCGTCGTCTACCCCTACGCCAGTAAGTACTGTCGTCTACCCCTACG
This sequence comes from Alviniconcha strummeri, assembly GCA_963584105.1. Classification (NCBI taxonomy): domain Eukaryota; kingdom Metazoa; phylum Mollusca; class Gastropoda; family Provannidae; genus Alviniconcha; species Alviniconcha strummeri. Next base: position 8,912,792 of record OY757550.1, read on the forward strand.
CCAGTAAGTACTGTCCTCTACCCCTACGCTAAGAGGCACGATTGTCATTTACGCCTACGTCGTCCACAGTTACGCCAAGAGGTACGGTCATCCACACCTACGCAGAGAGGTACGGTCTTCTGATCGCTTACGCCGAGAACACGGTCGTCTACACCTAGGTCTGGAGAGTTCGCCCACCACTCCCAGCTTCATATTAGACGATTTACCGGCCTGCTCTCCCTTTGCCCTTCGCACAGACATTCGGCCATCCGCTTCTGGTTATTAAACAGTTCAAACATCCGGCGCTTTGATAATGTAATCAATGCTGTAGCCTGCTGAAAATGAAAGCACCGATTGCCTGATAATTGTTTTTGCAGCCGTGTAGGTCATATCAGGCCGATAAGTCACACGCACGCAGCAGTCAGGCAGGCAGGCAGGCAGGCAGGCAGGCAGGCACGCACGCACGCACGCACGCACGCACGCACGCACGCACGCACGCACACACACACACACACACACACACACACACACACACACACACACTTTTCGCGTAAACTGGCACACCATTTTTTTCTTCTAGTGTTTGGGTGGGGTCTGTAATTGTTGCGCGCTTACACTTCTTTTTTTTTTTACAGTATGAGAAAAAGGGCAACTGCACAATGCAAATCCAAGCCGATGCGCCAAACACTTTAGTGCTCTTCCTAATTAGGTTTCACACTGGCATCTGGAGTCTTGTTGGCGCACTGTATTAAAGGAACAACTAGCCTCGAAGGAACTACTACACACACACCAGCAACAACAACAACAAAAAACTAACTGAAATCATGCATTTTGTCTTAAAATTAGTGCTATTTTTAATTTAGAAGCCGAGTTTCGTGAGAGGTGATTAGTGGGACTGGACGTTAAAAATTACTTCTGGTGTCACAGGTGACCTGACAACTGCCACCGTCCTCTTCAGTTGATCTGATTCCTCGGGCAACCTCCGCACGCACGTCTCGTGCCGACCTTCAACCAGGCCGCGGCATGCCACAGGACAGTCACGACACTTGACGATGTTCCGTGCATCCAGTCCTGCTAACCGTCACTCAGGAAACTCAGTTTAAAAATCCAGTTTGAAATTAATCAAACATTTTAAATATAAAATACGTGCTTCTTCCACCTATAAGACCATTCTAGTTGGGGGGGGGGGGGGGGGGGGGAGAGAGAGAGAGAGAGAGAGAGAGAGAGAGAGAGAGAGGTTTTGATCTCGTCCACTTGTATATTCAATGTATGCGCCTTGCGCTCACTGAGGAGACGCGCAGACAAATAGTTGTTGTAGTTGTTGTTGTTGTTGTTCTTATCATTTTCAGTATTTTATCTGATCCCTTTCACCTGTTGGACAGTTCACGCCTTGAGGAGGCTACTGCCCTTAAGTCATTTATAACAACGGAAGTAAGACCTGAGAAGTAGCGAACTTTTAACTGGACGAAACGTACTGGCGCAGCAATCCGCTCTGAACTCCAAGCCCTTCCTCCCACAGTCACGTTTTCACAAGTGTTGCATCAGTCGATAACAAATACCTCTCTCTTCTCTCTCTTCATCTCTTTCTCCCCATCTCTCTCCCTCTCTTCCCCTCTTCCCCTCTCCCTCTCTCTTCCCCTCTTCCCCACTCCCTCTCTCTTCCCCTCCCCTTCCTCCCCCCCCGCCCACTCCCCCCTGTCTTCCTTTTCACTTCTCCCCTCTTTCTTCCTCCCCCCTCTCTTCCTCTCCCCCTCTCTTCACCTCTCCCATTCTCTCACTCCCTTCTCCCTCTCATTTCCTCTCCACCTCTCTATCTCTCCTCTCTTCCTCTCTCTCTCTCTCCCTCTCTCTCTCTCCCTCTCTTCCTCTCCACCTCCCTATCTCCCCTCCCTTCCTCTCAGTCTCTCCCCCTCTCTCTTCTCTCCACCTCTCACTTCCCTCTCCCTCTCTCTTCCTCTCCATCTCACTCCCCTCTCCCCCTCTCTCCTTCTCTCACTCCTCTCTCCCCCTCTCTTCCTCTCCACCTCTCCCTCCTCTCTCCCTCTCTCTTCCTCTCCACCTCTCACTCCCCTCTCCCTCTCTCTTCCTCTCCACCTCTCACTCCCCTCTCCCTCTCTCTTCCTCTCCACCTCTCACTCCTCTCTCCCCCTCTCTTCCTCTCCACCTCTCCCTCCTCTCTTCCTCTCTCTTTCTCTCCATCTCTCCCTCCTCTCTCCCCCTCTGTTCCTCTCCACCTCTCTCTCCTCTCTCTTCCTCTCCACCTCTCACTCCTCTCTCCACCTCTCTTCCTCTCCACTTCTCCCTCCTCTCTCCCTCTCTCTTCCTCTCCACCTCTCACTCCCCTCTCCCTTCCTGTCCACCTCTCCCTCCCCTCTCCCTCTCTCTTCCTCTCCACCTCTCACTCCTCTCTCCCCCTCTCTTCCTCTCCACCTCTCACTCCCCTCTCCCTCTCTCTTCCTGTCCACCTCTCACTCCCCTCTCCCCCTCTCTTCCTCTCCACCTCTCACTCCTCTCTCCCCCTCTCTTCCTCTCCACCTCTCACTCCTCTCTCCCTCTCTCTTCCTCTCCACCTCTAACTCCCCTCTCCCTCTCTCTTCCTCTCCACCTCTCACTCCCCTCTCGCTCTCCATCTCGCTATCCCCCCTCCCCCCTCTCTTTCCTTTCCCCCCCATTCTCTCCTCCCGCCTCTCTCTTCCTGTCTCTCCTCCTCCTCCCCCCCCTTTCGCTCCCCATCTGCTCTCTGTCTTCCCTTTCTTTCTGTCTCTCTTCCACAGTCCCCGCCTCAGCGCGGGTACAAACATGCAGACGGAGAGAGCAAGCGGGACGAACCACTTGGCCCAGTGCTCGTCAATCTGCAGGAAGAACAATGTACGGAGCTGCATAGCGCTTCGCGGGTGAACCTAAGGGTTAATTGTAGGATTTTAAAGATGCTGCCAACTGGCAAAGTGCATTCATCAGCGCAGACGCGCGTAGTATGCCACAGGCCACATACTTGAGCCAGTCGCCGAGGCCTGAAGCGAGCCTCGTCTGAGAGGGCATGAAGCCAGATAATGGAGACACGGGAATGTCGTATTTTCGGATTTTTGTCGGGTAGTTCAAGTACGTTAGTGTGAAAGGATGTGTGCACGCGGTTTGCGTGTACGTATGTGAGTGTATGCGTGTGCGTTCGTGTGCGCTCGCGCGCGCCGCTCATGTTTCGTCAGATCAGTTTAAACAGGGTCGGAAAAAAACAAAACAATTGTCAGTGATTTGCATGGTGAGGTTCAAATTCACGACCCTCCAATATATTATGGGCCTTGGCCTTTCTTTAGCTTGTCCGGAGATGCAGCACTAGTCAGCGTACTACAGGGGCTAAGTAAGTTGGACTGAGTTTAACAGTATATATTCCATTCGTTCGGCATATGGGCACGTGTTAATCTGAGTTTCGCCAGTGTGTGTGTGTGTGTGTGTGTGTGTGTGTGCGTGCGCGCGCGTGCGCGCGCGTGTGTGTGTATGTGTGTGTGTGTGCGTTCGTGCGCGCGCGCACGTGTGTGTGCGTGTATGTGCGTGCGTGCATGCATGCATGTGTGTGTGTGCGTGCGTGGTTGCGTGCGTGCGCGTGCGTGTATGTGTGTGTATGTGCGTGCGTGCGTGCGTGCATGCATGCATGCGTGTATGTGTGTGTGCGTGCGTGCGTGCGTGCGTGCATGTGTGTGTGTGTATGTGTGTGCGCTCGCGCTTGTGTGCGTGTATGTGCGTGCATGCGTGCGTGCATGCGTGCGTGCATGCGTGCATGCATGCGTGTGTGTGTGTATTTGTGTGTGTGTGTGTGTGTGTGTGTGTGTGTGTGTGTGTGTGTGTGTGTGTGTGTGTGTGTGTGTGAAACTATCATGCTGATGATGTTTTTGTTCGGTGGAGGCGCCGGGCAGGGGTGGGGGGTGGGGGGGGGTGTTAATGAGCCTCAGCAATGCGCCAGTCACAGGGGTCGGCGTTCTGCTGTCGCCAGGATTATGCAGTGATAAGTGACAGGACGATACACCTCACCACATCCCCATGGCCTAACTCCCCCCATGCTTCGCCCCTGACCCTCCGCAGGGCACCACCCCCTCCATGCTTCGCCCTTGACCCTCCGCATGGCACCCCTCCCCCCCTCCACGCTTCGCCCCTGACCCTCCGCATGCCCCCCCTCCCACCCCACCCCATGCTTCGCCCCTGACACTCCGTGTGGCACCCCCCACCCCATGCTTCGCCCCTGACCCTCCGAGTGGCACCCCCCACCCCATGCTTCGCCCCTGACCTTCCGTGTGGCACCCCCCACCCCATGCTTCGCCCCTGACCCTCCGTGTGGCACCCCCCACCCCATGCTTCGCCCCTGACCCTCCGTGTGGCACCCCCCACCCCATGCTTCGCCCCTGACCCTCCGTGTGGCACCCCCCACCCCCTGCTTCGCCCCTGACCCTCCACATGGCACCCATCCCCCCCTCCACGCTTCGCCCCTGACCCTCCGCATGCCCCCCACCCCCAACACACGCACCCCACTCCATGCTTCGCCCATGACCCTCCACATGGCACCCCTCCCCCCCTCCATGCTCCGCCCCAAAGCAGCGGCAGCAGCGACAGTCAACAGCAGGATTAGTGGAAGAAAATTAACATGGAAGCTGTGTGCAAGAGAGATCAAAAAGTTCAGTCCCGATTTGAGAAGGAAGCTTACCATACAAAACTGGGCATGTTTTGACTGTTACTTTATTAAAGCGCACAAAGGGCTAAAAAGAACGCTGATTTTAACGAGGATAGGTGAACAGTGTTTACTTATCATGCAGTTAGTTCTGAAAACTCCGGCACTAACTGAAAGCTAGTAGACATTTCATCTATCACGTCTGCCTGCCTGCCTGCCTGCCTGCCCACCCACCAGCCTGCCTGCCTGCCCACCCACCAGCCAGCCTGCCTGCCTGCCCACCCACCAGCCTGCCTGCCTGCCCACCCACCTGCCAGCCTGCCTGCCCATCCACCAGCCTGCCTGCCTGCCCACCCACCCACCTGCCTGCCCGCCGGCCTGCCCACCCACCTGCCCGCCTGCCCACCCACCCACCTGCCTGCCCACCCACCCACCTGCCTGTCTGCCCACCCTCCCACCCACTTGCCTGCCTGCCCCCCTGCCCATCCACCTGCCTGCCCACCCACCTGCCAGCCTGAATGCCTGCCCACCCACCTGCCTGCCTGAATGCCTGCCCACCCACCCACCTGCCCGCCTGCCCACCCACCTGCCAGCTTGCTTGCCTTCCTGCCCACCCACCTGCCTGCCTGCCCACCTGCCTGCCTGCCTGCCTGCCCACCTGCCTGCCTGCCCACCTGCCTGCCTGCCCACCTGCCTGCCTGCCTGCCTGCCCACCTGCCTGCCTGCCCACCTGCCTGCCCGCCTGCCTGCCTGCCTGCCCACCTGCCTGCCTGCCCACCTGCCTGCCTGCCTGCCTGCCTGCCCGCCTGCCTGCCTGCCTGCCCACCTGCCTGCCTGCCTGCCTGCCCACCTGCCTGCCTGCCTGCCCCCCTGCCTGCCCACCCACCCACCTGCCTGCAGCAGCAGCAGCAACAACCACAAACCCCTGAGACAGACAGAAAACCAACCCCCAAAATGCGTCAGTCAAAGCCACAAAGCACCAGGCGCCTGTGCTGGCGTGGCTGGACACTTGAACTCTGAACTCTGGGGCTCCTTCAGGTTACACGGACATGAGTTAGAAGTAAATGAACGAAGAGGGTAACAACACACGCCAGTCAGTAATGGAAGACAGAGCCTTATATATTGTATTTCTGCGTTGTGTGCAATTGCAGTGTCATACGCAGTCATCCTTGTGGGGGTGGGGGTGGGGGAGAGCGGGGTGGGGTGGGGGTGGGTGGGGGGGTGGACCCCTCCACCTATCCCACCAGCCGCCCCCTCTCTCCCCACCCCTTCCCCGCGCCCTCAAAATATGATGTAACTGCACTGGTAACAGACAGAAGGTACAGGTAATTCCACACACACACACACACACACACACACACACACACACACACACCATAGCTGCTTCATATTTATCTTTAAATCAAAAGATTCCACTGAAGAAAAAGGTGACTTGGATGATTTGTGAATGTGAGACAGACAGAGAGAAGATTGTTTATTAACGGGTAATAAATAAGCCTGTTTGACATACACAGAAAGGTGGGCCGGAGAAAGGGTTCTTCCAAAAACTGCGATGTATCAATCCATATGCATAGCTACTCGACATGTTTCATTGTTGCAGCCTTGAACATGGTAATACGGTTGTGACATCACGGATACGGATCGTGTTCTCACTATGTCCTGTATTAACTGCACGAATGCGGGGGGTATGCCACGCATAAGACGCTTGCTTGCATGCATTCAAGTTCAATCCTGATCACTGTCATCAGGAATACGATCTGTAGAACCGACGTATTCATGATTTGCTTTGCTCGCAGCAGCAGGGGGCAATCAAACGTATCCAGTACGTTGTGACCCATCTCAGCCTGTACACGTGATCCGTCGTGGACCTGGCCTGTACACATGACCCGTCGTGGACCTGGCCTGTACACGTGACCCGTCGTGGACCTGGCCTGTACACGTGACCCATCGTGGACCTGGCCTGTACACGTGACCCTTCTTGGCCTATGCAGGTAACCCCTAGTGGACTTGGCCTGTAGAGGTAACTCCTACTGGACTTGGCCTGTGCAGGCCTGTACATGAGACCCCATTCGGCCTGTACACTTGACTCCTCCTGGCCTGTACACGTGACCTCTCTCGGCCTGTACAGGTGATCCCTCTCGACCTGTACACATGACCACTATCGGCCTGTACAGGTGACCCCTAATGAACATGGCCTGTACAGGTCACCACTAAGGAACTTGGCCTGTACAGGGAACCCGTAGTGAACTCGGTCTGTACATGTGACCCTCTGGGCCTACACGTCACCCCTCTGGGCCTGTACATGTAACCCTCTGGGCCTACACGTCACCCCTCTCGGCCTGTACATGTGACCCGCCTCGTCTCTCGGCAGGTGACCCCCGACTAACAGTTGGAAGAAGACGATTTTCTCTCTTTGTCATGTGGATAAATTTGGAGGGGCAACTTACTAAAGTGTAAATTTTCCGCACATTCACTAGCAGATTGCTAACTTTCCATACCGTTTTATCCAGACTATGATTTGTAGTCGCTTACTTGGTAGCATGATATTTATTGCCCTGCTAACGGTTAAGTCACAGTAGGCGGAACAAGACTCAGCCTAAACAACAATCTGATTGATTGTCTCTTCCTGACACGTGTTACTCTACGCTAAAATAGGATATATGGAAAGTAAATACGGTTGAATTAATGAACATGGACTGCAGAAACTCGAATATGAGCTAGCTTCCAACACCGTGAGAGAGAGAGAGAGAGAGAGAGAGAGAGAGAGAGAGAGAGAGAGAGAGAGAGAGAGAGAGAGAGAGAGAGAGAGAGAGAGAGAGAGCATACAGAGAGATGTATTCTGAAGTACAGCAAGCTTTAAAAGGGGGAAAGCTCACAACTGCATAAGGCGGTCTGCAGAATTAGGCAGTGTAAGGATACTGGTCTCTCGCTTTGGCCAGATAGGTCCGCCCATTCAGAAAAACAGAGTAAGCAACATAACGTGCTCGAACTTGAACTCACGCTCCGAACTGCACAGACCCAAGGTGCTTGGTCACTGTTTTCGAGAACAGCACAGACGCTTACCTTGTTTACATTACAATGGTTCTTGGACATCCTGCGGCCTTGTCAAAGATATGTGTTGGTACGCAGGCACTGACCGCATGGCTAAAGGCCATCCGTCAGTCAGAGGATGGCGAGAGGTCAATTTATTCTGCATCCATTGATCTGCATACGGTTTCATCAGTGGTAACGTCTGCAGCATCTAGTTAAACAATATCCAGTAACATGTCTGCAACAGCTAGTTAGACAGTATCCAGTAACATGTGTGCAGCATCTAGTTAGACAGTATCCAGTAACATGTCTGCAGCAGCTACTTCGTATCCAGTAACACGTCTGTAACAGCGAGTTAGACAGCATCCAGTAACATGTATGTAACACAGCTAATTAGTATCCAGCAACATGTCTATAACAACAAGTTAGACAGTATCTAGTAACGTGTCTGTAAAGCCAGTTAGACTGCATCCAGTAACATGTCTATAACTGCTAGTGAGACTGTATCCGGTAACATATACATGAAACTGAAAATACGATGTCTTCTGTAGACTGCCCATTTTCACGATCATAAAAGACCTTAAGGAAACTCCGAGCTCGTTTTAAGCAGCAAAAATACATCAGCATTGTGTGTTACGCTCATTTGCAAGGAAGAAATGTCAAGGGGAGAATTAAATAAAGGTTTCGCACAAACGCCTGGGGAACTTTCCAGTTATTGAAAACAAAGAGGCCGGGTTGAAGCAGCTCTATTTTATAGCAACGAGAAAACAAGAACCCGTGGTAGTCACGTTATCCCACTTGCACTGTATGCCACCTACTGTCAGGTATATTTCAAAATGACATTAGATGTGGCTTCACTGTTAGACTTAACTTGACTTTTATTTTTGCAAGCCTCAGTCCACTCGCCAACCATCATGACAATATGACACAGCGGAAAGAGTCAATTATTGTCATGTAAATTAATTGCCTCTCAGGCCATCTGTCCTTTG
>OY757550.1:8924143-8954566 GCA_963584105.1 Alviniconcha strummeri
GAGCATGACGTGGCGTGCGCGGAAAGAGGTGTCGTCGTCAGTTCATCACGTAATGTGACAAAAGGTGACGTGATGATGATGAAGTGATGCTTAATGTCCTCAGATGTCAGTTGACATATTAAGGACAAGGTGTGACCAAAATCGAAGCACGGTTCAATAATTCTTTACGTCCACGGAAACCAGAAGGCTCGTTAGGACGGACAGCCCAGGACGTCCACCTCGACTCTCACACAGCTCCTTAACTATGAAAGGTGACGGCAACGGGCTCGGTTTCTACAGCGACGCTAACGCGAGGGAGGCCCAGTGCAGCCATGTAGTCAAACTCCAAGCACTAGTTTACGACATCCTTCCTTCAGCCACTGCCGTATTTAGTTACGCCATAGGGTCCAGAAAACTGTCAGCTAACGAGCAGTTTCTTTGCTGGTGCTCAGACAGTAGTAATTTTGTTACAAACAACTCAGATTATATCAGACGTTTGTTTTATGACTGACCATGTTGCTTACACCAGCTCAAATCAAACGAAAATCGTTTGAATCAAGACTTAACACTGTTTTTACCCGTGGTGGATGCGTCTCATGTTTACGTGCGTGCTTGGGCGCTAGGTTGCTTCCACAGTCTTATCAGTACCCAAACCTTTCGGAGGGCGCTGACCGCGTCTGTGGACAGCTGCGCGGAGATAAAGAGTGCCCCTTCAGTGACGTAACTAAATCTGGCAGAGTTTGGAGAAAGGTGCCGGAAAACGGTGCTCGGAGTGTGGGCTGTAGTGTGTATGTCTGGGCTCATATTGACTACTGTCATTCCAAACGTCGTACCATGTTCATTGCCTATAATTTATATGTTGTCACTGGAATAGCAGTAGTGTTGTTGTTTTTGTTGTTGTTGCTGTTGTTGTTGTTTAAAAAAATATATACACGTTTTACGTAGGGCATAATTGTATACAAGGGCCCGACAGGGAAATTCATGATTTCAGGGCTTCGCATGTGTGTGTTTTTATTCGCTCGTATAAGGCCTTCGTGGCTACGTTGACACAGTGTTGACTTACGCGTTAGTTCTCGGCTTCTGCTTGGCTCTTGGGCAGGCGTTAAAGGTCGTTACGCGACACGCCGCGTCCAGCAGACAGGCTACGTTGACCTGGTTTCGCACCGGTACTGGCTGCAATCATCCTTCTGATCAGTCCGCTACTTCCTTAGCCCCTGGACTTCCAGTTACTGTGGCGGCTAATGCACGGACTTGCATTGACTGGTCCAGTATGTATGTGTCCATGGCACTATATGTGTGTTTCCATACCACCGTTCGGCCATTACTTACTGCCTTCTTATAATTATGGCGTAAGTAAGTAAGTAAGTAAGTAAGTAAGTAAGTAAGTAAGTAAGTAAGTAAGTAAGTAAGTAAGTAAGTAAGTAAGTAAGTAAGTAAGTAAGTAAGTAAGTAAGCAACTTGGTTAAGTGTTGTTTTTTTACGCCCAGTCAGTCAGGACGCTTACATTACGACGATTATGGCGAAAAGTTGACAGAGGAGTTTATAACGGCGTGTGCACCGATCTTGTTTTGCTCTTGGTCTGCGGCATTGACGAGTCTGGTGCAGTGCTGATAACGAGTCTGGTGCAGTGCTGATAACGAAGAATGAAACAAATATGAAAAAAATGAAAAAAAGCATCCTCACTCTGCCTTGACCAGAAGTCGGACCACACCATGCCTTTGAATTACATGTACTGATCCAAACTAGTCCAACCCCGCAGATCATGAAGACCCTGTTGAATTTGTTGGAAAAATGTTTAGGTTATTTTTTTCTTCTTCTAGTCTTCCGGTCTTGCTTCATTGTGCTTCGGGCTCATGTTAGGTGTAAGCGCCTTATTCTTTTACATTACATTACAGCGTCATTTTTGTGATAGTTTCCACGTTTAACTTACTCGACTTATTTATGAAATCTGCATAAATACCCTGTCAACGCCGTCAAAGTTCACATCAGGTCAAACAAGTCCGTCATAAGACAATTCACATTCTGAACATGCTTCATCTCTCAAACCACACTTAAGTCGGAACTACAAAAGAGTCAAGGATAACCATTAGTAACCACACTTCGGACCAGAAACATTTGAGGGAAGCTCGACAGAACGCGTTCGAGAGTAGGCTTATCTGCGCTTACTGATAAAGTGATGAAGTGTAAGGTCAAAACATATTATTCGGTCAAATCACAAGCAATTCACATAATTATTTAGTTATAATTAATAATAAACAAAAACGCGTGTTTTTGGGCCAGTTTGTATCCTGTCTTGTGATCTGTCAACACATGAACCCGCATCAACCGCTCGACTGTACGACGAGCGGGGCGACATCTGTCGGAAGTAAACATGATACCATCTGTCGTTAGCCTTCGACATTTATAGAACACAGAATACTTTATTCATTCAATTACGGAAAATTACAGTGTCAACTCGCAGATAAAAAGCACATAAAAGCAATAACAATATCAAACAAGCAAACAAAACAAACTGAATAAATCACCACAATGTATAAAATTATACAGTACCAATCAATTAGTCAATATATATATAGAGAGAGATTTGTGCGTGCATACGTGTGTGTGTGTGTGTGTGTGTGTGTGTGTGTGTGTGTGTGCGTGCGTGCGTGCGTGCGTGCGTGCGTGCGTGCGTGCGTGCGTGCGTGTGTGTGTGTGTGTGTGTGTGTGTGTGTGTGTGTGTGTGTGTGTGTGTGTGTGTGTGTGTGTGTGTGTGTGTGTGTGTGTGTGAGAATATCGACACAACGCTTTCACTCATCCATGCCGCTATCCGCCTTAGCAACATTTTGAGCAGTAAAACAATAATCTCTAAAATTCACACATGAACACACACCTACACTCACACTGACAAACACACCTGGACGTACTACACACACTGACGTACACGGAAGTTTGAAGACTGTGATACTTTTAATGCTTGCTGGGTTACTTCGGTGTTTTCATAAAGCACAGAACTACAGGATCGCTTTTTAAGGCCCACTTGCTTCTTTCCTTCGGGTCCCCACTGCGCATGGATTTGACCACGTAGCCTTGTATAACACCCTTTTCTGCCTGCTTCCCCATCAGCTCGCCCCCTTCCTCCTCCCGTCTCCCCCCCCCCTCTCCACCCGTCCAAGTCACAGTCTCGTTCTTTGTCGATGGTTCGGGGCTGCGTTGATTTCTTTTGATCTGCCTTGCCATCTCAGTGGAGTCCCAATGGAGCCGTGTCCAGTTGGTGCTCGAAGGCGGCGTGGCACACGTACGACCGAGCCATTTCATTTTTTGTTGTTGTAGCTTTCATTTCGTTGGTTAGGTCTAGCTATGGGGCATACTGCCCCTGTTCTGTGTCGGTGCTCATTGTTGACAGCGCGTCATGGTCTGTGTTTGTCTTTAAGCGTCTGTAACAGCGGAAGGTCGTGTATAAAGTGGTAATGGTCACAACGCTCACTTCGGCCGAAACGTCACACAGAGCTGTGCAGTCGGTCCGTTTTGTGGACCCGGGTACCCGGGTATAATCATAACATCAACTTTGATTATGTTAATCGTTGTTGATGCAAAAAGTGAAATGATGTCGGGCAGTGACAGAAGACTGAACTTTCTGTTCAGCTCTGGGTAAAATCCAAGGAGACGGTCGGAAATTCCTGGACCGTTTCAAAAGTTATTTTGGGTCAAAAATATCATCACAATCATTAAATGAGATCCATATCTACCGATTACAGCCAAAGTCCGCAACAAAATGTGAGTTTTTTTTTCATATAATTTTATTTGTCTTTGATTGTCAGTTCGAGTCGGTGTATGTTGCCCTTTGACGTTTGACCTAGTTTCCCAGTAACAACGTGAACGCTTCCTTAGTGCCGATTTTGGCAAGACAATCGTACTCACGACTCAACGTTTTCAGATTGCAATTTTTCCGTACATTTTCCGTGGTTTTTAATTGCCGTAGCTTGTTTAACGAGGCCGCTTACCTAGCAGCACTTCGTCGGCTTCGTTCGCCATTTGCAATCCATGACACCAACTCGAAACAATCAAAGACAAAAATATATGAAAAAGCTTACCTTTTGTTGCGGATTTCGGCTGTAATTGGTAGATATAGACATTTAATGATTGTGATGATATCTGTGACCCAAAATAACTTTTAAAACGGTCCAGGAATTTCCGACAATCTCCTTGGATTTTACCCAGCTCTGCAAATAACCATACACTATGAAGAATATTTGCAGAGCGCCCGAAAGTTGCATTTCATTTGGGCTCGAAACGCAGCTTCACAGTAGCACTCTGAAACGGTAACAACAACAGCACATCAGCAAAAGCGCGTGACTAAGCGACCCAGCAACAGTACACTGAGTATGGCTAACAGCGATGATGGAAAACAAGAAATAAAATCTGAGAATCAGAATCAGAATCAGAATATTTACTGTCCCAGTATAGGTTTACAAGGAAATTTGTCTTAGTTTGAAGACACACACACACAACTCTTACTCAAAATCACAGAATACTCAATACAGACAAAATGTTTAGCGCTGTTTACTGGGTTTAGTTAATGTTCCATTTCGGTCAGCTCAATACCTGTGTAGAGAACAAGACTGATCAGTGTCACTGAGCCCACTCGTCGTTTTGACTCAGTTATGTAATCTCAGCTGGAACTTGAGACGACTGTCTACGAGACACAGCAACACAAAGGCTGATAAGCACGAAGTTACCGATCGCTTCCCGTCCGTCTAAAGGCCTGTATGTATTACATACACCGACGACACATCCACTGACACTCAATTACCCGGCGAAGTACACACAATTCGACGCAGGCCTACTGTTACTGACACACACATGACTGTGACACACACTCACGCTGATCGACATGCAGGCCTATGCATTTATATGCGGCACGTACGCACGCATACATACACATAGGCAGACAGACACAGCCAGGCAGAGACGGACTCTCTTTCACACACACACACACACACACACACACACACACACACACACACACACACACACACACACACACACACACACACACACACACACACACACACGCGCGCGCGCGCGCGCGCGCGCGCGCGGAATGTCGGCCGCCTTTGTCGAGTTAAAGTGGCCAAACGATTGCGGCCAGCACAGCTGGACAGAAACAAAATCAGAATTAGTCCTATAAGCTTTTATTACTAATATCTATAGCTTCTACCTGGCGTTTTGGACTGATTACAACTTGAGAAGGCAATAAATAGTTCCTTTAACTGGAGTGACCTTACTCAGTATCCGCAAGGACCCTGTAGCAAATATACTTTGTGACTATTGACTATATTTCAATCAAAAACTGTAATCATACCACAAGGGGCAATTTTGTTGTGGTCATGGCGGGCTCGTAACAAATACAAGTTAAGAGAACAACACAACAAACACAACACCACCGGCAACAAAAGTCTTACTTTAACCATAGCATAGTTATACACAAAGTATAGAACAATTGTGACTATACGCGCTGAGTATGCTTTGTGACAATTGACTATACACACCTTGCCGCGACAAACGTGTCATAACTTATTAGGCCTATATCCTATGATGCCATAATTACAGGCGGGACTTAATCGAGTCAACGAGAATGTAACGTGATACTGATTGTCACGTGCAGCACAAACGCACTCAGTCGAGCGACTGATCCATATGATATATATAATTGATATTAGGTCGAGTCAGGCGGCGGTTGTGGCAACAGCCCGCAACTCCTGTCAGTCTGAGGCACACAATTCATTTCAAAAACGGCAAAAGTGGCAAGTCCGCACAGGGGCATGCAGTTGACACTTGCTCGACGCCGCCGATTTGATAATCTTACGGCGCGGCCGGCGGACTCAAGTGTAGAACTGTAGAATACACACGTTACAAGAGACTGAACAGGTCATTTGGGTTCTTCAGCAGGCCCTGGTGGGACACTTGCCTGGTCACTGAAGTGATAATAAATTCCGCCTGGTGCATCCACCACCTCCCCCTCCTCCCACCCCATTGCTCTCTCAGTCTGTGTTTGTGTGACTGAGTGTCTGATGTAATGTTATGCTGTCATGATTTGTAGATGTAACCGAGTGTATTGTATACATGTTTCGGGCTATGACCCTATAATCTTTTCTTTCCGGTCCTTTTCCTTTTTGATTGCACGCATACACTTGTAGTGGTCGCTGGAATCAGGTCCAGCAGACTGGGACTGGGTGCGGGAAACACGGAGACGTTCGCCCCTTCCTTCGCCGCCGGGATTAATCCGAGCCGCGGGAAAGTGTTGAACGAAGCCGGTGGTCCTGCATACTACAGGTAGGCTGCCAGTGGACAGGTGTAGACCAGTCTGGCTGCAGCCCGTAAGAGGCTCCATCCTTCACGCTGGTGGTTTCTTCTTCAGTCTTCTTCATTGTTGCTTTACGTCCAGAAGCGAGATGGCTTATTAGGGACGTCCACCCCGACTCTCACACAGCTCCTGAACTATGACGCTGGTGGCACACTGCCAGGCTTTCTGTACACAGGGGCAGTCCCACGCTGCGTAGTTTCCCAGTCAGAGGCTGGAAGTGGTCTGAACATGAGGTGCAGGAGAACATCACGTGGTGAAACGAGACGCTCGAGACGCCCACGTGCAGACGATGCATGATGCGAGCTAGGTAGGTAGACGCTCGAGACGCCCACGTGCAGACGATGCATGATGCGAGCTAGGTAGGTCGGAATTCCAGGGAAGAAGACTCCTGCCCTGCAGGGGGGAGAGGTGTCGTCCCACTCCTTGGCCGTGGCCATTGAGTGGAACTCCTTCTCCCACTGCTTCCACGCCTGCTTGGTTAGCTCCGCGTATACGTCGGCCAGGCTCCAGTTCTGATGATGAAGTGTTGCTTAATGACCTCAGATGTCAGTTGACATACTAGGGACAAGTTGTGACCAATGCCGAAGTACGGTTCAGTAATTCTTTACGTCCACGGAAACCAAAAGGCTCGTTAGGACGGACAGCCCAGGACGGCCACCTCGACTCACACAGCTCCTGAACTATGTTCCAGTTCTGATGTTGATGAAGTGATGCTTAATGTCCTCAGATGTCAGTTGACATATTAGGGACAAGCTAAGACCAATGCCGAAGCATGGTTCAATATAGCTTTACGTCCACGGAAACCAGAAGGCTCGTTAGGACGGACAGCCCAGGACGTCTCTTGTATGTGTGTCATAGTTCAGGAGCTGTCACTCTGAGAGTCGAGGTGGCCGTCCTCGGCTGTCCGTCCTAACGAGCCTTCTGGTTTCCGTGGATGTAAAGAATTATTGAACCGTGCTTCGGCGTTGGTCACAACTTGTCCCTAATATGTCAACTGACATCTGAGGACATTAAGCATCAATTCATCATCGTCTCTTGTATACTCACCGCGACTCTGTGAGATACGGGTTTAAAGTACAAAGTCATGCACACAATTTATGTGCTTGATTATTACTCATTTTAATTATTAATCACAGTTACCATCATGTATTATAGTAAACTACATGGTTATTGTATTATTTAGATAATTGCTGTTGTTTAGACTTTACATTTGCTTTCATGTTCTAAATGTTTTGTTTGATTGTATCTTTTCCAACACAGACACTGTTTCCTGGTTGGTGTGCAAATAAAACTGATAGCCGGCAACCGTGACTTGTGACTCTTCATCCATGCTTCCAACCTGCTTCCCTCACTCCCATCCCCGCTCCCCTACATATAGTAAACACACTACACAAACTGTTAACTGCAATAAGCTACTTTTATTTTGATACACAAGATTACAGATATAGAGAGCACAGATCTAGACTACAGGCGGCTAGCTCAGTTCACACGGACTGCTCAGTCAGTGATGCAGAAATCCAGAGCGATGGGGTGAACAGGGCCAGGTGTCACTCTGTTTGCGAGACTGAGGTATCAGACTGTGTGTCTGTGACTGACAGACACACACACACACACACACACACACACACACACACACACACACACACACACACACACACACACACACACACACACACACACACACACACACAGAGACTCATACGGCACTGACACACAGTACACACTCACACACATTGACATTCATACACACACACACACACACACACACACACACACACACACACACACACACACACACACACACACACACACACACACTGACACACACACACACACACACACACACACACACACACACACACAGTGTGCACGCTTGCACTGACATGGGGCATTACTGAGTCGGGGATGAGCAGTTGCACTCTGGGCGGCCGCAGCCGCAACTTGACTGCCGGAACGGTCAGTCATGAGAGTGACGTGTGGTCACAGTGAGTCGGCACTATAGTAAACACCACTGCCGTGACATTACTGATTTATCAGTGATACCGGCAACTGAAGAATTTGTAGTCTTTGGTCACACATCTGACCTGACGGAAGCTCGATCAATGATTCTCTCTTTCTCTCTCCCCTCCGGCCTCGCTGCCCCCGATCTCCGCTCAGTCTCACTCAGTGACTCTCTCATCAGCATAGTCTCTCTCGGTCTCGGCCGCAGCGATGCACACAATGGCTAAATAGTGAAAAATCATAGTCAACAATATTGACACTCACTTCTTTTTTGGGGGACGAGGGGGGGGGGGGGGGGGGGGCTAAACCTGAGATTTAGTCAGTTTAAGGCAAAGACTGTGCTATAGGCCTACATTGTAGTCTTTCAGTGGCTAACTTGCCGGCTGCAGCAAGGCCGCGGCCTAGTTGCCGAACTGGCTGCCGCGGACCAAACTGACACGGCCGTCAGTATTAGTTTCCCTCCCATTACGTCAACAAATTCATACGGCAAAAAACCCGAAGCTAGATTTTGATTTGTAGTAACACTCGGAAGATTTGTGTTCATAATCATGCAAACTGATCGAACGGCACTGAGCAGTCGGCAGCTAACCATAAGGCTATCTGTGGGTTGCCCCAGGAAGATTAAAACGCTGCGGAGAGGCCTTGTTCGTCACGGAAGCAGAGTGGTCCCCCTTACCCCCAACAGCGCTGTCGTCGTGAAATGAGCGAAACTAGAGGGGACGATAAAACGTTTGAGGCAAGCTGTTTCTATTCTGCGCCTGTCTGATCACACCAGGAGGAAAGCCGAGATCCCGGGACATGCAACTTGTCAGGTACACGGAAATCTTTGGGGAAAGCTTGCTTTGGTGTGTGTGTGTGAACGGTCCATCTGCTAATGTTTGGAATCTTCTTTGGTACGTTTTAGTGTTGACAAGATTAAATGACTGTTTTTCTATCGACAGAACAACTACAATGTCAGTGACAGTAACATTGATTGATATCCAGCATCTACGGTTGATTGCTTAACGTTGATGTCATTGTTTTATATTCGTGGCAGGAACAGATATAATTATGATACGCCCGGGTAGCGATACCCAAACTAGGCCATAGTGCTTTCCAACTTATTCTAGTTGTACTAATCTGCTCTTGTGTAAACAACGAATTGAGGAAAACTTACTCGGTGCATGACTACATATCGTTTGAAAAGTTAAACAATAGTATAATTTCATAACCATTTAGTAATTAACATTCGTTATAAAAAAAAAATTTTTTTTAAAAACTTAGCAAGTGTTCCACAATCATTATTTTGGTTGATAATTTTGTCACTTTTAGGGGGATCTACTTAAGCGAAGAGAAAGTGATTTTGTGACGTGCAAGCATGGAGACTTCTCATACAATGTGTCAAGTGTAGTACTGGCAGTTTAGTACTGTTGTAGCCTCCGTAATTTCCATGGGGAGGGTATTCCAGTCTTTAGTTTGACTGTTCTTGGCAGGAATGAATATTGATGGTACTGAGTTCTGCAGGAAATCATTGACATTGTTTGATTGTTACATTATTCATGAAATCAGTGATTTGAATTTTAATAGTGAAAATTACGTGTATGTTTGTTTGCTTTTATTGGTTTTAAACCTCTTTATAAATATTTTTACTAAAGAAAGAAAGTATGTTTATGATGCCACAAGCCTTGAATTAGTTCTGTCTGAAGTATCTTTTCACTGAGCCTACAGTGAAACTGGTCACCTCACTAATTTTTTGATTGTTACATTATTTATTCATGAAATCAGTGATTTGAATTTTAATAATGAAAATTATGTGTAGTTTTGTTTGCTTTTATTAGTTTCAAACCTCTTTTTATATAATATATATATAATATATTTTTTTTTTTACTAAGGAAAGAAAGTATGCTTATAATGCCACAAGCCTTAATTTAGCTCTGTCTGAAGTATCTTTCCACTGAGGCTACAGTGAAACTGGTCACCTCACTCATTTTGTCATGCCTAGACAGAGTTGACTGCTGCAATTTTCTGTCCCTAGCCTTTGTTGCATTCAGAACTGTGTATTTTGCCTTATATCATACACTGATACAGTCATACTGAGAGGAAAAAACTGCATACATGTCACTTGTCATGTGTGTGTGTGTGTGTGTGTGTGTGTGTGTGTGTGTGTGTGTGTGTGTGTGTGTGTGTGTGCATGCATGTGTGTGTGTGTGTGTGTGTGTGTGTGTGTGTGTGTGTGTGTGTGTGTGTGTGTGAGAGAGAGAGAGAGAGAGAGAGAGAGAGAGAGAGAGAGAGAGAGAGAGAGAGAGAGAGAGAGAATCACTGTTACTGTCAGTCATGAATCATTAAAGTACAGTTGGTAATGGTTGTGACCATTAAAAGGCATTTGAAGTTACACTGTGACTCTGGGATAATTTCAGTAGTGACTAGCCAGGTGTGCACACCAAGTTTGACACCTTAGATCTTAACCTAGTTAAAGTGTGATTAACAGTAACACTGACATTTACATGAATAAAGGCAGACAATGCTGTGAATATTAATTATTATAATGCAAAGTTGTAAACTTGTATTTCAGTCAGTTTTCCTTTGTTGACATTGCCAGATAGTGAGATTATATGCCTGTTGTTTTGTGAAACAAAATACAGTACAGTATACATATATGTATAAAGTTTACAGATCTATAGTTTTATCTTACAGTAGATTGTGAGAAAACTGGCTTTGTAATACGTTGGTATAACATCAGCCTTTTGTGTATTCCTTTCTGTGTACATCTGTTTGACTCTTTGAGTGTGTGTGCATGCATGTCTGTGTCAGTATGTGCCAATAGAGGTGCACACAAAAAGTGGTGCTTTTGCCTCCACATGTTTGCTGCATCAGTTGCATGGTTATCAAATAGTTTAAATGGAATATTCTCCTCAGTGGCAATGGACTGTGGTGAAAACATGGTGCCTTTATAAAAAAAAATCAAGTAGTTCTTTCGGTTTCACTAGTTCAAGTTACTTGTTGATTTCTTTGTTGAAAATAATAAACATATAATATATATAGATACATTATGATCTGCATGTATTTTGTTCAACATGTGGCATTTCGAAGACATGAATCTGCAGATGCAGAAAAATCTATGAAGTATGCAGCTTTTGTAACATAAACAAAACAACAGACAAAACAAACACACTGAAAACCACCCATATTAAACTGCAATCCATTTTGAAGTTGTTGCTTGGGATTAGATGTACTAGGCATCAATTGCTGACTAGTAATAATATTCATCTCAATCTTTGTGATGTGCCAATTAGTACAAAAACTACAAGCAGTTCTGTTTGTTGATGGTCCAAAGACAGTTAATTATATGTAAACTTTTTCTTTTTCTTTTTTGTAGGCCAGTATTGTAGGGGTGTGGGGTGTGGCGACAGTTTCTGTTTGTTACACTTTTCCTCATTCAGTGTAATTCTGTCAGAAAATGGTGTACAGCTGTAGATTCAGTTACAAGAAAGCAGTCGGAAACCATTAACTAACTACATACCGTTTTGTAATTGTCGGAGCACTAGTGTGATCAGATAGCCCATGAAGAACCAGTTAGAAAATTTGACAAGGGTTATTTAGTGTTTAATGTAATACTTACAGGGAAAATCAAGTTATGGGGCAATTTTGCAGTTGCATGTGCATGTGAATCATTTTATGGCTTTACAACATTCAGCATATTTAATGAGATATTAGGTTGTTTTGTATCAGTGAGACTGAGTCTGTTTTTTAAGAACACTTTACAACATTGAAAAACTATTGTGGAGACTTGTGGTCTTTGACCTAAATTTGCCATAATATCCAGTGACCAAAAGTTAAAGATAAGAGCTTGGTTTTGTACACCTCAGGGTATTCTTGCATATAATATAAATATAAAATCTGAAACGAGGCTGACTGCTTAAAGTTTGCTGAGAACAATGATGTAGGTGAAATTGTGATCTGAGGGAGTCATGCATTCATGTAAAAAAATATTTTGGATTCATCTCATTCTTTTGGAACAAAGTAGTTCATTCTTAATTCCAATGGTTTTAAGTACATTGTTGGAGCTGGCAGAAGAATTCTGAACAACTGCAAAGGTGCTGAAACTGGGCAAAAGAGGTGGATGTGTCTCTAATAAACTGTATGTTTTGAATTTAGATTTGAGTGTCCTTACTATGGCAGATTGACGAAAATATGGATCTGTCAGCTTTTTGAGCCAATGGCAAACACAAAAAGAGGGGCTACATAATCAATAGGGCCATCTGTCATTGTTTGAAGTGAGGGTATAATTTACATTTGAAGGAAGGTAATTTTTTTTTTTCCACTAGATTTATTATGACCATGATATAGTTTCTTGACATGTATTATTAGTATCTGGGTGAAAAACAAATAAGCCAAAAACCCTTACAGAATTAATGTGTGTTATTGGGGTCAGCCTCAGACAGCCATAGCAACAGGTGCTTTCTGAGCAAGGAGTGGTACCCATCTGGATAGAAGCCTTTACACTTGACTTGTTATTTGTTGTGACACACTTTCTTCTTCACATGTAAATAAAATATAAAGGGCTTTAGTTGCCTTCTCTTTCCCCTTCCAGGTGTTAATTGTTGTAACACCCTTTGTTCTTCACCTGTAGATAAATAAAAAAAGGCTTGGGTTGCATTCTGTTTTCCCTTATTTGTGTTGAGAATTACATTTATTTTACTTGACAATGCATGATTGCTCCCTGCCATTAGTGCCAAACAAAATAGAGCATTGTGTAGCAGTTGACATCAGTATTATCATTATTATTGATCGCTTTTATATAGTGCTATTCTCTGCTCTTGAGCAGACTCACTGCACTCGCATGTGATTCTGCATGAGTGAATAGTTTTTTTATAAAAAAAATTTAGCATTTAAAAAAAGAAAGATTTTTTTTTGAATATCCGCCCAAGTGGTGTACTTACAGATCTGGCATACATACATACCTGTACAGTACAGGGGAAACATACTGAGTATTAGTAGTATTAGGCTTGTGGCATGATGCTTGAGACTGAAACAGTCTTGTTCCCCTCCTGCCATTTTGCTGTGACATCTGACAGTTACTCAGCTGCATCAGTGAATCATTTTGTATCTCCAGCTGCTCATGCCATTTCAAAGAATGCCCTGAAGTGGTTGACTGGATGTTAAAATCAGTTATCTATCTATCTGTTGTACACTTTTTTACTGTTTATGAAAGAGAGAGAGAGAGAGAGAGAGAGAGAGAGAGAGAGAGAGAGAGAGAGAGAGAATGAATCAGGTGGAGAACAAAAAAAATGCATTTGATGGAAAATAATGAGATCATAATTCTGTTCTCCCCTCCTTCCCCCAACCCCCAACCCCCTCTGCTCTTGCTGGAGTTTCATTACAAAACCATCACCACATCTCTTTGTGACCAGAACTGAAAAAGCAGGGATGTGTTTGGGGGGTGGGGTGGTGGGGGGTGGTGATGATACAGGAGTTGCACACCACACATCTTCAAAGAATTGCAATGGGGGCAATGGGGGAGGTAAAGGGTTGACAATGGGGATGTTTGCTGAGCTACACACTTATCAAAGTGTAAGCTGGGGTCTGCCCTCCCTGCTTGGGGCCAGGCTGGTGCAGCATGTTTGGACAACACCCCCACCATGATGCCTGTCTACCCAAAAATCTATCTCCTAGCACTACCCTCTTTAGATGTGCAGCTGCTAAAAATAAATTTGGTTGGGATTGTTTAGTGATGCTGGCCAAACACCATAAGCCAGAGATTAGCTTTTGCCCTCACTGTGGGGAAGAAGAAAGAAAGAAAAATTGGCAGAATGGTTGCATTTTAGTGCCAGATTTGTGTTTTGAGCATTCATGCTAACTTTGTCTTTGACATTATTAAGAGTTTCAATGCTGAAAGAGTTTTTATTTTGTATGTATTTATTGAACTGCTGAAATGGAATCAGTTGGCAAATGGAAAAGAAAAGCCTGGCTTTTTATTATTTTTAAACTTATTGTATATGAAGACAAGTTTTGACATTATTTTTAAACTCATCGGATCTGAAGACAGAAATATATATATGTGACTGTAAAAAAAAGTGCAGCTGTAATCCACTGCAAGTCAGAATCCTTATTCAGTAGCAGTCTGATGAAACAGAGTATATATATCTCTGCAATCAATGAGCTATGATTTAAACTAGTTTTAGATTCACAACCCTGACTGTTGTTAAAGCTGATACTGAGAATGTGATGCATAGCATATTGCATTTTGAGTACATAGTTTTAGGTTATCTTTCCACTTTTTCTGAACATAAACCTAAATGCAAATTTAAGTATTTGGTATTCATACATCATCTTTGAACTCATCACCACACACACAAACACGCATCCACACATGCACATATGCAGAGGCACACATGCACACACCCAAACAGCCATGTGTCCTTACACCCAGATACTGCGGCCATTGTTAATTACTAGCAGATGGCGCTGCTATCAGTATTATCAGAGGATACAAATAACTATTGCTCTTTCATTCTATGGTGATGAAGACATCTGTTCTTGAAGCAAAGGATTAAATTCCCCATGCTGGAGATGGGCTAGTTGATAAAGGTTGACTGGATTGTATAGAGCTGGTGGTAATGTGGCTTCAAGGTCTGTGTTCTCTGCTGCTGGTACAGGGGAATTGGGCTTTTAAGCTGATCACTCCAAAACTTGGGGGGGAGAAAGACATCTTGGAGCTTAGATACGAATAGTCTGATGTATTAATGTTATAATCAAGCAAGTGCAGTTGAATTCAAACTTTCAACAGAAATACTGGCTCTGAGTCTTGGTAAGAAAGACAGGAAGAGGTGGATCTGGAATTTGTCACTAAGTGAGATTCTGCACTTGCTCTGAAAATGCGTATGTTCGTGCTTATGTTGGTTGAACACAGTTTGGATTTTTTTTATACAAATTTATGAAGAGAATGGCTTTGACTCTAGACCCCTGAAAAAAATGAATGGAGCTGAGAATGCTTACAGCCTAGGCATTATGAACTTGGACATCTCTCAGTCTCACTCTCAGATGAAAGACACTACCAGATGTGGAAGTTCTGCCTTGCCAGTAAATAATGATACAGGGCTTCCCTGCCCCATCATAGCAACAGGACTCTTATTGATTGTACAAGATGACCTCAATTTCCATGACCAAAAGCTGTCATGTTTTCATAGCATTGATTGGGGGTGGTTGGGGGGTAATCATTTTGTGTGGGGATGGGGGCATGGTTGACAAAACCTGGAAGTGAAGATCAGGTGGCTGTGCTGACCAGGTTAATTCTACCAATGCTGGACATGACCCATACAGCTGTGCCCTGGAGCCAAATTATTCACTGACAGCTTGCGTGATACACGTCTGGGATCCATGTTCATAATTATTAGATCAAGTAGATATGTGTAGTTGTCTCTCACACCCTCTCTCTGTCTCAGTGTTGCTGTAGTGTGGTTTGTGTTTGTCATGTTTCTGGTCAAAGGATTGCACTGCATAAATGGAGGGAAACACACACACACACACACACACACACACACACACACACACACATATGCACCCCCCCCCCTTGAAATATGAATGTTTGATTTAAAACCTGTTACAGCTAACAAGGAATTGGAAGACACCTCTGTAAAGTTCTAGTTGCCAGGGATACTTTATATAAAATTACTGGCATCCAGACAACTGGGATTTGAATACACTGTGGTGCTTAAAATAAGACTGGCTGTCCTCCAGAAGAGATGGCTGACAGCTTCAGTACTACACTACAGTGACTATTATACTGCACAGCAGTTTTGCGCAACCCATGTTAATGGTGGTATGTGTTTTTGTTTTTAGGTTTGTGTGAGCTGACCTAGAAGAACAGCACCTCCAGCTCTTCAGCAAGGACCCAGGCTGTGGCAGGATGGCAGGCACTGGCGGTCTGCTGGTGCTGGCTCTGTGCATAGCGACAGCACTGACAGCTGGCGTGGATACCAGAGCGGAACCTGCCACCACTTACATGGACATACGCATGAAAGGGGCCCATCCTTCAAAGGTAGGCTGGCTGTTAGTTTAGCAGTGATCCATCTGGACATTTAGGTGTAGTACTAGTAGTAGAGGTAGAGGATGTGCTGCAACGTATCAGAACTTAAATACATATTGGGACCTGCTTTTCAAGGCGTTTTATGTTCTATTTAGCTAGCAACCCTTGAACACCTGTGTGTGTGTGTGTGTGTGTGAGAGAAAGAGAAAGAGAGAGAGTTTGTGTGTGTGTGTGTGTGAGACAGAGTTTTGATCTGATTTATTTTGAGTGTAAGTGCCTTGCACTCATTTTTGAGGAGAGATGCAGAGAAATATTCAGTATTATTATGCACATGTATGCTTTTTTTATTACCTTGATCTAATTGCAAAGACAACATGGCATTACAAATCTGAAAGTGAAAGTTGTGTTTGGGGGTAAGATCTTGGTCTTGATGGGCTTCAAACATTGTCACTGTGATTGTCAGTGTCATTTATCGGAGATAAGATGGGCATGTTTTCATCCTGGTGAAAAACCTAATTGAGCATTGGTGGTTTTTCAGACATAGTGTGAGGTCTATTTTGGTGGTTTTTCAGACATAGTGAGATCTATCAAATACTGCAGGATGGCAGTCACTATCACTGTTTTGAGATTTTCCTGTTCATACTTCTACTGCAGTACTAGCGGTACTGGGTACTCTATCACTGTGGACCTCTGTACAGATTCTGTGCAGCAAAAACAGCTGCCATTCCTCTGATTGCACTATAGTGTCCCAAATTCTGGTTTGTTGCATATGTTTGTCTTGTTTTGAATATTATTTCACTTACATTACACATCCACTAAATAAAGGCAGTTGAAATAGCAAAAGTGCTGTGTGCCTTTGGATCTCCCAGTCATTGGTTTCATTGGGCACAATCATCAGGGATTCTCATAAATTAAGCAGTCATTTTCTGGTAATTTCAGCAGGTAAAATCAATAGATGGTGAAAAAGCATTCCTACTGCCCTACTGGCTGTTGTTTTGCTTGACCTCCTGCTTCCCTTTCCACACACATCCATGCACACAAAAGCAATAAACCATGTGTCTCCCTTTCAGGTCTGGGTGAGGGAGAGAGAGGGAGAGATTTGAGTTTTAATATTGTGCATAATTCTGATGGTGGTAGATATTATGTATGGCTTCGTCAGCTGCTGTTACTGTGTGGGAAAAGCAAACCCCAGATGGCTAAAGCACAGCATGGCAGCTCCTTGTCTGACTAAAATGTTGTGGTGTGTGGCTGACGCTGTGATAAACTGTGCACATGTTATGTGGGTGCCTGCATGTGTGTGTGCTGAAGGTGGGGGGCAGGGGTGGTTCTTGCATTTTGTGTGTGTTGCTGTGTGTGTGAGTTTACATCTGGGGTGTGAGACATGCAGTTTTTGTTGGAGTTTTGCTCTGATTTGCTCCTTTGCCATTAATGCTAGAGTAAAGAACTTGCACAAAATTGTATTGTGTCAGTAATGTAATCAATATAAACCAACTGCTGCCACTGGATGGAGAAACCCAGGAGCAGCAGGCAGAGATGGCATTGCTCCTTCATTTTAATACCCAGTGTGGTGTTCAGGTGTTGTTTTTGTTTGAAATCAACTTCAGTCCAGGGTTTTGATTACAAACCAGGTGCTGTCTGAAAGATGCAGGCAACTGCATTTCCTGCATGTGCACAACCGGTCATCTGACAGGTTCCAGAAGACATGCATTTGGTACCAGACAGCTTGAACTGTCAGAAAGGGCAGCTTCTTTGCATAGAGCCACTTGCAGAGCATTGGACAGAATATGGTAGAACTGAAATAATTTTGTTTTGTGGGACAAAACAAGCTTGATTATGCTTCCTCTATTCCGTTCTTCAGAAGATCACATCAGCCTCTTTTTCTTTCTCTCTCTTTCTGTCTGTCTCTGTCTGTCTGTCTGTCTCTGTCTGTCTGTCTCTCTCTTTCACTCCACATTAAAAAGCATATCTGCCACTGAGGAACACATATCTTTTAAATAATAACAAGCACACTGATTAAAAAACAAGAATCATGATTTGCAATCAACTGTAGAAGAAAACACACACACACACACACACACACACACACACACACACACACACACACACACACACACACACACACACACACAAATAAAATAAGTGATTTTTTTTTTTTTTTTTTAAGTATAGTGATTTGTATGTGATTGTCTAACATTTCCTAGGCCATTACCTCAAAACAGTCACCCTGATATAACCGTACTGTTTGACTGGGCGTAAAACACCAAGTTACGTAATTTCTTACCCCAAAACAGCAGCATGTAACAATCACCTGTAGTCTTGACAGAACCCAAAACCACAGTAATAGCTCTTACTACTACTGACACTGAAATAGCTGCTTGTCCATTAATTTTGTCAGCATGAGAAAAGAGTTGGACAACTCTCTGTGTTGTGCCCACTGAGCTGAAGCTGTTAGCTCAAAGGTCATGGTGAATGCAAACTTCATTGTCAGTGTGGCCAGTGCATTCATCTAAATGGCTAGATATGTACTGTCAGAACAGAGGTGCATACTGCAGGCTTACTGTAGTAGTTTAGTACTGATAGATAGATAGATATATATATGTTTTTATATGGTCTTGATTTCACTGGCCTCTACTGGTCTGTACTTGCTTGGATATAACTGTAATGGCAGATTGGGCGTAAAACACCAAGTTACTTACTTACTTACTGGTCTCCATGGTCTATAGCATTAGCTGTACTACTCAGTTGCTTTATTAATCAGAAAGCTGCATCAAGCTTTGAGCTGCCTCTGGGACTTGCACTGCAGAAAATAAATAAATAAACTTTCATTATGGCTTAGTCATGCTTTTGTGATTTATGGTTTGCATGCAGGTCATGCAAAAAAGAGAGGGAGACAAAGAAATGGAGAAAAAAAAAAAGAGTGATGAAATAGAAGTTAGACTCACCATAATTATTATGACTGCTGTCTGCAGTCTGATGAAATTGCTCAAATGAATGTGTTTCGCTGTTTCAGCATGATGCCTATTTGTGTACCAGTTATCCAGTCGAGGAAGAGGAAGCATATATTGGTCAGTTGGTTATGAAAAAGAGTTCTAATTACTTTTAGAATCAGACTGTTTTGTTGTTACAGTCCGGTAGTTTGTGTGTATATGTGTGAATATATATTATATATGAAATAAAAAATAAATAAATAAAAAAAGAAGAGAAAAACAAGAAAAGCTGATTGTGTATTTAATGGCTAAAATGGGGTTAGTAAGACTGGGCAGTTTACACCAACCAGCATTTTTCTCTTTAAAAGTTTCATAATGGCTTGGTTCAGATGGGCAGTGGAGCACTGGTAGATTTATTCTGGTAACTGCTAAAGTGGCATCATTAATAATGATAATAATTTAGCATTTTTATTAGAT
Source organism: Alviniconcha strummeri (assembly GCA_963584105.1). Taxonomy (NCBI): domain Eukaryota; kingdom Metazoa; phylum Mollusca; class Gastropoda; family Provannidae; genus Alviniconcha; species Alviniconcha strummeri. Next base: position 8,943,879 of record OY757550.1, read on the forward strand.
CAAAATGCACAAGATAAAAAACCTTCGATTTCATTGTTTTTATGGGATGGTGCAAAACAACTTTGTTTGCAATTTGTTTCTTTTAAGCAACAAATGGACAATTACAACAACAACAACAAAGTGAAACAGTGTATCTTTTGTTTGTCTCCAAGGAGGAGCATGAACATAAATCCACATTTTTCAACTGTGAATATTTCATTTTGTAGAGAGTTTAGCATGGCTAACATTCTAGGCCAATTATATGTATTTTTTATTTAAGTGTGTTTGTTTGGTTGCTCACTGTTGTGTGTACTATAATGTACATAATTATATTTTACAAGGTAATCTTTTTTTTGTGTTTGCCATATACCTATAAGTTTAACCAGATAAGTTTACCAAGTTTTAAATAATAACTGTGGACGCAAGTTACATACTATTCTTGAATTTAATTAGGTACAGAATTATAAGGTCTTACAGAGAACTTCATAATGATGTATCAACATTTGTATGAACTCACAAATTAAAAAGAAAGAAAGAAAGAATTGGAGCTACTTTCGTAGCTTACATGGACATGTTGTTAATTTTTTGCAGTGAAGTTTGAGGCCCTAGCTAGTGCTGACACGGCACATCATATTTTGATGTATGGATGTGATGGTGAAGGCTTTAGCTCAGCAAATATATGGTGAGTAGTTCCTGACCCTTTCCCTTCTGTTACTTTTGTCTCTTTCTTTGAACAGTACTTTGACTGTTCGTTGTGTGGCAGTTTTTAGTCTTTGTGTGTGTGTGAATCATAAGCCTCTGTTTCGTTTTATGAGAATCTTGTTTTTAGGTATCTTCTCCTACAGTTTTGTCAGCGGTCAAACTGTCTTTTTGAAATACATGTAGAACTTAATTGCTAAGATGTGTTTCTGAAGCTTTGGACAGAATACTGTTACAACTGTAGAGCTAAAGTCTTCTTGGTTTTGGAAGTCAGATCAGGATTGGTAAATGTTACAATGGCAGAAAATGTGAGAACTCACTTGTCTTGCCATGCTGTGTGTGTGTGTGTGTGTGTGTGTATGTGTGTGTGTGTGTGTGTGTGTGTGTGTGTGTGTGTGTGTGTGTGTGTGTGTGTGTGTGTGTGTGTAACTCTCTGTTGATATTCAAATAAGTGCACTTTCAAATTTTAGGTCTCATTTTAGAAATTGTATACTTCATTTAGTATTCAGATAAGTGCATCTTTAAATTTTAGGGTTCTGTTGAGAAATTGTAATTTTCATTTGCTGTTCAAGGGGGTGCTACCTGCAAGTTCTAGGTTTCTGTTAACAGTTAAGAAATTGTGACTTCCACCTGATGCGCCAGCAAGCACCCTTTCAGATTATTATTTTTGTCAAGCAATTATAACTTTCATACACTGTGCACACAAGTACAACTTCATGTTTTTGGTTTCTGCTGAGAAGTGATTATCTGATGTTCAGGCTAGTGTTGTCTTCAGGTGTTTGGTTTCTGTTGAGAAAATGTCCATGTTGCTTGGTGAGTGAGGCAGTAATGACTTCTTTGGCTGTTTTTTGTCCTGCAGGAACTGCCCCCCTATCTGCAGAGGGGCACAGCAGATTATATTTGCCTGGGCGAAGAATGCACCACCAACCAAACTCCCTGATGGTGAGGTCAACATGCTCCTCTTTCCAGTTTGCAGCACACAGTCAAACCCCACATAACAATCCTTAGTGACAGCCATTTTGTCTCAGTCCAAAAGTTCTCCTATTTTATGCTTGTAAAAAGCACTCCTCCTAATATGGGCATTTGTATGGTGGTCAAGTTGGTGTGCAGGCACCTGTTCTTCAGTCCTAGACTGTCTTTTTGATCTCAGTATTACCGCCAGTGAGGCTTTTTTCTCTCAGCGTTAGTGGTGAGTTGGCGTTCGTGTGCCCTGTCACCCGATTTGGTGCTGCCGTTATCACTGCGATTATTGCCCCTCTGTCAGATGTTTGGACTGAGAATATACCTGTTTCTCCTGACACAGGTATACAAAATCTTGAAGTGAGGCAGGTGACCAGCCCATGACATGGCCTCCTTTTCCCCAATCAAGCTGGCCATAGAAGTGGGTTTCAACAGTACATTTGATTTATATGTTAATGAAAAGGTCACTTATTGTTACCAATTGTCCAGCCTGGTTAACCATCTAAGCCAAAAGAACGGGGAAGCAAGTGAGGAGTTATGCAGTGGAGGAAGCAGCCAATATGGTACAAGCAATTTAGTGTAGGAAGGAAGAGAAAATAGAAGAAGGAATGACTGGACTGTGGAACAAACAAATTATCATGTGGTTGTTTAGTTAGCATAACTTCATTCTTCTTCTTTCGCTTTTGGGGTGCATGTGTGTGTGTGTGTGTGTGTGTGTGTGTGTGTGTGTGTGTGTGTGTGTGTGTGTGTGTGTGTGAGAGAGAGAGATTGTTTGTTTGTGTGTGTGTGTGTGTGTGTGTGTGTGTGTGTGTGTGTGTGTGTGTGTGTGTGTTTGTGTGTGTGTGTGTGTGTTCTAACATATACAAACGTCTTCATTTTCATAAGCAGTGATCAGTTTTGTTCCTTATTATAAATATTAATGAACAATGTTTTTTGTTTTGTTCTTGTTGACCCAGGAGTTGGATTCAAGATTGGCAAGAAGACACGTATTCGTACAATTGTGATGCAGATTCACTACGCTAAGTCATTCGCAGGTATACCATAAATGGTGCTGTCTTCCATTCAGATGCATGTATGTGTGTTCATACATATGTGTGTGTGTTTGTATGTGTGTGTGTGTGTGTGTGTGTGTGTTCATGCATATGTGTGTGTTCACACATATGTGTATGCATGTGTGTGTGTGTGCTGTGTTGGTACGAGGTAATATGACAGTCTCACAGAAAAAAAAAGAGAGTGATTTGACCTTTCACTAGTATTAGTTCAAGTTCTAAAGTCCCTACCTTAAAACTGCAGCTTTCCTGAAAGGCCCTGATTAACTGTAATTTCACTCCCTTTGAACACAAGCAGTGGAAGGTGCTGCATGAGTTGAGGGTGATTGATGGGGGCCCTTGACACTGACAGTGAGGAAGTCGTGTGCTGTAGGTGGTCAGCTGCTTCAGGGGCACATCTTAGCTGTGGATGTGCTGTAAGACACTTAATGGTAGACCACCACTCATTAGGAGGCCACCTTTTCTGATCTCAGGTGAACAGGTATTTTAACCCATTTCCTGCTGCCTATAGGACGTCATTATGATGTCTGGTGAAGTGCTTCACTTTTGTCGGTAAGACATTGTAAGATCTCCTGATGAATTCCTGTTGCTCACACATTTTCATGTGGAGCAAAGGTCTCAGAATGAACTGTTGTTAGCTGCACCAGTCTTTAAGGCCAGTGTTGGAAGCTAGCCACACCAACAGTGCAAAATTGTTTGGCAGGGAAGGGGTTAAACCTCCTGTTAGTGTTGAAGAGGGGAGTGGGGACAGCTCAGTGGTAGAGTGACAGACTTGTGATTGAAACAATGAAAGGTCTCAGGTTTGAGAGCTGGCAGCAGTAGTGGAAGAATTTTCTTCTCCAGGGTCAGCTTTCTGTGCTGACTCTTATTTTAGTGTCCATTCCACCCCTGTGTTACCGCAGTAGCATGTAATCCTGGTCATGCTGCCAAAAGCACAGGTGGCAGGTTACAGCTAAACACACATGCACATGATTTGTTGGTCTTTCTGGATTTTTTGGTACAAAGTTATAAAAAATGAGCCATTTTGATGGTTTCAGCTGTTTTGTTAAAAGTGGCTTACAAGGGAATACTTGTAATGTTCAAAAGTACACAAAATACAGTTTTATTGGATATTTCAATCACACTTTAAAGGGGAATTTGAAAGTTGTGAGAAAATGTGACTGTGGTTGAGCACTGCTGTTTTGTGCCCAGCAGTCTGGATCAGTGACGTTGGAAACAAGGCCAAACTATGTGGCAGATGTATCAAATATGTCATGAGCTAGCTTTTGTTCTTCTCTTAACTGGTAAAGAGTGAGTCAACATGGATGCTCCCAGAGGAGCTAAACTTGAAGCAGAAAAGTATTTATGTGTAAGTATCAGTGAAACAGCCAGCAGAGGCAGGGAGAGGAATATTTTTGTACATTTTCAGTGTTTTCAGACCAGCTTGGGTGTAGGGTTCGGTTCCCCTTTAAGAACCAGGTTAGGGTTAGTTGAAGTCAGGGCATCCAGTGGGGAACATAGTGATTGTCCCGTTGACACCCCTGTAAGTTGGTGGTCTGTTTAGAAATTGAAGTGTTGTATTGACCTGAGGCAATCAAGCCTCCGTTTGGGTGGACAGGTCACATAGGTTGTGGCCTGTCAGGTAGGATTTGTAATAATGATATAGTACTTTCATGAAAATTCCCTGAGGCAGTTTATGGTAGTTGGTATGCTGGGGATTTAAAACTGAATGAATCTGTCATACATCACTGAATTTAGCTCTTCAGATTGATGAGATGAGTCTGCCACTAGTGTTGGTGTCAGTACACTCAACGTTTTGAAGCAGGAGGGAAAAAAGCACCACATGATCTGTTGTCCTGGCCTTCAGGCAGTTTATGCTGATGTAAGCCGTTCAGTGCTGGCTACTTGTGATTGACTGTACAGCTGTATGTACACAAAATTGTGGTTTTGGAATAGTCGACCAAATTATTGCACACACACACACACACACACACACACACACACACACACACACACACACACACACACACATGCATGCACGCACACATGCACACACACACACACACACACACACACACACACACACACACACACACACACACACACACACACAAACATTTCAATTAACTTTGTAACTAATAATAAAATGACCAAATGTTGCTGGTTCCAATCCATATTGAGGCAACTGGGCTCAAAGCACCAACTAACTAAATAACAAACTAACTAGCAAGTCTCCTTGTGTTATGACTGAGCCATGTTTAGGCAACACCTCACTGTGTTATGACGAGTCATGTTCAGGCAACATCTCCCTGTGTTATGACTGAGCCATGTTCAGGCAACACCTCACTGTGTTATGACGAGTCATGTTCAGGCAACATCTCCCTGTGTTATGACTGAGCCATGTTCAGGCAACACCTCACTGTGTTATGATGAGTCATGTTCAGGCAACATCTCCCTGGGTTATGACTGAGCCATGTTCAGGCAACATTCCCTGTGTAATGACCAAGCCATGTTCAGGCAACATTCCCTGTGTCATGACCAAGCCATGTTCAGGCAACGTCTCCCTAGGTTATGACCAAGCCATGTTCAGGCAACATTCCCTGTGTAATGGCCAAGCCATGTTCAGGCAACGTCTCCCTGTGTTATGACCAAGCCATGTTCAGGCAATGTCTCCCTAGGTTATGACCAAGCCATGTTCAGGCAACGTCTCCCTGTGTTATGACCAAGCCATGTTCAGGCAACGTCTCCCTGTGTTATGACCAAGCCATGTTCAGGCAATGTCTCCCTGTGTTATGACCAAGCCATGTTCAGGCAACGTCTCCCTGTGTTATGACCAAGCCATGTTCAGGCAACGTCTCCCTGTGTTATGACCAAGCCATGTTCAGGCAATGTCTCCCTGTGTTATGACCAAGCCATGTTCAGGCAACATCTCCCTGTGTAATGACCAAGCCATGTTCAGGCAACATCTCCCTGTGTTATGATTGAGCTGTGTTCAGGCAATGTCTCCCTATGTTATGACTGAGCTGTGTTCAGGCAACATTTCCCTGTGTCATGACTGAGCCATGTTCAGGTAATGTCTCCCTGTGTTATGACTGAGCCGTGTTACATGCAATGTCTCCCTGTATTATTACCAGCAAAATCTCCCTGTGTTATGACTGAGCTATGTCCAGGCAACATCTCCCTGCGTTATGACCAAGCCATGTTCAGGCAACATCTCCCTGCATTATGACCAAGCTATGTTCAGGCAACATCTCCCTGCGTTATGACCAAGCTATGTTCAGGCAACATCTCCCTGTGTTTTGACCAAGCCATGTTCAGGCAACACCCCCTGTGGCTGTGTTATGATTGAGCCATATTAAAGCAACGTATCCCTGTGTAATGACTGAGCCATGTTCAGACAGTGTCCCCCTTTGCTGTTTCAGCGGATGAAGCTCCAGACACCTCTGGCATACGTCTACACATCACTCGAGAGCAGTGAGTAACATTGCAATGTTTTGACTGGCAGAGACTTTGGTTCAGATTATAAATTGTGAGTGTGTAATGGCTGCTGTTGGTCTGGCTTGCTCATCATCCGTTTGGGGAAAAACTTTCAACATTTTATTCACATTTGCTGATGTGTGTAAAATGTCAAGAATGTCATGTCAGAAAGTTGTTTATCAAGTGCTCTGACCCTTGTCTGAAATTATGACTTGTTTTTTCTCATGGAGATCAATCGGTTATGGGCTGGGCGCATTAGTTTCTGAGATCCTGTAAAGTGTATTGCACAGCAGTACCCTTTGTGCGAATTTATGAAGTGTGTGACACATCAGTAGTCTTTGGGTAAATTAGTTTATGAAGTGTGTAAACACATCAGTGGTCTTTGGCTACACTGGTTGACTTTGGGATGGTCTGTGAAGTATATTGTATATTGGCACCCCCAGAGAGAGTTTATGGATTGTGTAGAATATTGGTAGTCTTTGGGCACATGGGTAGTCTTTGGCTACACTGGTTGACTTTGGGATGCTCTGTGAAGTACAGTGTATGTTAGTACCCTCTGTGAGGGTTCATGAATTGTGTAGCACATTGGTAGTCTGAGTGCATTGGTAGTCTTTAGTGTACTCTGTGGGAGTAGTTCATGAAGTGGGAGTAGTTCATGAAGTGTGGAACAGGTTGGTAAGTGTTGGGGTATTTTGTGAAGTATGTTGTATGTTTAGCACTCTTTCGGAGATTTGATGAAGTGCATACCCTTTGAGAGATTCCTAGACAAATTCCTGTGTACATTTTAATGTCACTGGCAAATAAATATCCTTGTAATTGTATCCTCATAGAAGTATGCAGGACATTAGTACCCTGTGGGAAATTTACAAAATCACTAGTAGATTCAGACCATTTGAGAAGTTTCATAAAGTATGTAATGTGTGGAAAGTTGACATTTGGGTAGATGAGAGATGAAGGAGAATATGCAGCTCTAAAACAATTGAAACTGAAACAAAATGTAAATGCAGAGCTAGAAACTTTCACATTCAGGAAAATAGTTTGAGATAATTACTTGTCTGTTGTTTGTTCCAGGCAGCCATATGTAGCAGGCATTTTCCTGCTGATGTCTTTCAGCTTCGCAGTACCTCCAAATGTTCCAAGTAAGTGACCATTGTAGTTACACCTAACATGAAGCTGTCACAGTTGATCTAACTGTCATGGTTGACTGGGTGTAAAAAACAAACTAGTTCCTTCCTTCTCACACCTGATCAGTTCTTGTGATGCCATAGTGCTGAAAGAACAGGTTGAAGTATGACTGATTCAGGCCTGTTGTGTATTAGTTGCATACAAGTGCTTGAAAAAGCCAACAAAATTGATTTTATCCTGCCGTGTACTCCAGTGAACAATCAACTGTAATGTGATGGCCATTTGTTGAGTATTTGCATTTAGTTCACATTTGTGTGATCTAAATTTTCACTAAAAGTCAACCATCAGTGCTGAAAGAACAGGTTGCTGCATCATACAAATGTCCACAGCACAGACACTTGCATGAATGCTTACACACACTGTTAATATGAGTTGAGGTCAGTTAAAAAGAAGAGGGAGAAGGAGTCAGCGGGGTGGGTTTGGGGGGGGGGGGGTAATTGCGGTCACACAGCTGTACAGAACATGGCATATTTAGCTACCCCACTATAGCTCAGTCTTTGCCTACTGGTTCCCAACCCTAATCTTGCACAGAAGTTAGCTTCATTTGTGGTGATTAACAAGTCTTTTCCAAGTGGTAAACGTAATTGTAATGACTATGTACAGACTGCACAAAAATCCTCCACATTTAAAGAACACACCCACACTGCTCAAAAACGTGTGCTCTACATTTATTGCTGTGAGCGAGGAGAGAGGATTTTCATAGGGGACCAGAATGTAATTGTAAGGCATGGTGCATGTGTTGTATGTAGTTTCATATTTTGTGCTGGGTTGTATGTTATTGAAATGGCACCTTTGCGTTTGCTTACTGTGCAGAATACCACGTGGACATGAGCTGCTATTTCAACAAGGCGTTCAGCATGTTCCCCTTTGCCTACAGGACCCACGCCCATGGCTTAGGTCAGTGTCTGATGCCCATGGCTTAGGTCAGTGTCTGATGCACCACAGTCCTCTTAATGCACGTGCTTCAGACATACACAAGAGGTGTGACTGAAACATGCTGAAGGGACACTAGAATCCAAGAACTAACTCTGCGTCAGCTTGAGAGTCATGCTTATTGACAGCTCTTTGCTGAATGCTCATTGTCAAACAAAACCCCACCCACCGCAGCTGAGAAACGACTGTCACATTTTGTCCACCATCAATGTCATTGACGATGAACTTGGTAAAAAAATAAGATGACCATTTTATGTGGTGTTTTTTGACTGCTTAGTGATGGCTGTGTGATGGCATTGTGGTGGCTGTGTTTTCAGGGTGGGTGATCACTGGGTATCAGGTCAACAACCATTTTATGTGGTGTTTTTTGACTGCTTAGGTAAAGTATGGCATTGTGATGGCTGTGTTTTCAGGGCGGGTGATCACTGGGTATCAGTTTAACAACCGTTTTATGTGGTGTTTTTTGGCTGCTTAGGTAAAGTATAGCATTGTGATGGCTGTGTTTTCAGGGCGGGTGATCACTGGGTATCAGTTCAACAATACTGGCTACCACATGATTGGCAAGGGCAACCCGCAGTGGCCTCAGGTAGGGTCGTCATGCATCCAGTTTTCATGTTGTGTTTACACCATAAATGGGCCAAGCATCACACTGATACAGTAGTGGTGTAATGCCAGACGCACTGCTGGCCTGGTTTTCATCCTAATTGAAGTACTACCTCTAAAAGCCATTGCACTCACCTCACCTGGGCAACGTCTTCTCGGGCCTTCATTGTAAGTGGTCACCCAGCTACAAATGATTGCCTTTGAAGATGGAATATGTCTGCTTGAATTATGCTTGTGTTGTTGCTGTACTTTGCATACTTTACTCCAGTAGGAATTGTTTGCGTAGGAAATTTGGGTCACTTTTCCCCAAGGAAAGCCAGCTGCCACATGAGTTGTGCTACCTAGCCCACTAGTAATCTTTAACATTGACGGGATTTTTACACTATTTTACCAGGACCTTTTTATTTTTTGCTGTAGTAGTTCTTTTGTGTGCTCACACCAGTAGCACATGGAAGCACAGTTGTTGTTGTATTGTGCAGAGAACTAGACACTGAGCAGTTAGACTTAGGAGAAGGGGGACAGGGTTACTACTGAGATTTGAACCTTGGTTCAAGGTCCTGTGCATTCACCGCATGGCCCTGACACCACCCTCTTTAGGCTAACTGCCAAAAGGTAGGGTTCTTTGACTGAAAATGCAGGGCTACCAAGTGTTCCCCCCTTTTAATCCTGGACAAGGTCAGAATATAGCTTTGCATGCTTCACCTGCTGCCAGGGATTTTGCCGTTTTGATTTCTGCCTTTCTGGTTTATTCAGCGACATGTTTGCACACCATGCTATTCCAGCAGGAAGTGTCCCTACAGTGAACAGTGGAATATACTTTTGGTCATGGCTGGATGTACTGGAGTTTGATCCTGATGGCAGGGATTTTGCCTTTACTGTTACAGTTGGCAGGGTGTTGACTCGCAAGAATCTGTGACTGTCTCTTTCAGTCATGTGGTATAATTCGCTTTTAATGATGCAGTTAGAGTGCTCTGAATGCATGCTATGAGAGTTTGAAGAAAAGTTCTATACCTGTTTAATGCTTGATGTAGTTGCTCAAGCACAGATTTTGCTGCAGTATTATGTAGGTGTGCACCGTGTTTTGTGCTTCCAGGCCTTTTATCCAAGCAATGCCAGTATTGAAGTCAAACCAGGCGACAAGCTTGTAAGTCTGCAGTGTGTGTGTGTGTGTGTGTGTGTGTGTGTTCATGTTGTAGAGTGTTGTGGTGTGTGTGTGTGTGTGTGTGTGTGTGTGTGTGTGTGTGTGTGTGTGTGTGTGTGTGTGTGTGTGCATGTGTTTTTTGGGGGGGAGGGGGGGGGGAGAGCATATATCCCTGCGTGTGTTGTGGTTTACATCTTCTTTTGTTTGTATCTGTGTTGTAGAGACTTAGGAATGTGTGGTGTGCTAGTGTGATGCACATTCACTTTTGTATTAGCACACATAACCCATGGAAAGCTTCCTGGATTCATTTGTAAAGTCAGGATGCTTCATGTCCATACTAATGTGTGTGTGTGTGTGCATACCTACATGTTTGTGTGTAGTTTTGATGCACACTTATGATGGTCTTGTGGAAGCATGCACTTGTGCATCTGTGTGTGTGTGGGTGCGTGGGTGTGTATTTACACTTTAGTGCAGATGGAAGTGAGCAAGAGAGGTGGTGTGGGGGCAGTTATGAGTATTATCGAATACAAGTGGATAGAGAGTTTTGATACACAGGTTTTTAGCATGCAAGAATACTGCCCTGTGCTTGTGTTTCAGTTCTGACACCGACAGTCCTGTACCTATGTTTCAGTCCTGAAATTTACAGTCTTGTGAGAGTCATGTACCTATGTTTGGATCCTGTA
>OY757550.1:8954766-8997974 GCA_963584105.1 Alviniconcha strummeri
GAGACCTAAACCCCAGCCCCCATGTCTCCTTCATGTGATGTGCTTGCCCTCACTTTGTCAGCCCAGTCTGCAGTTAAAAAAGATTACTTTATTCAAGTTAGCAGTAGTAAAGCTGAAAACTTGCTTAGGATGTATCCAGTCCCACAGTGCCATGAGTACTGTACAATGATACATTTTGACAGCACAGCAACATCACACTCACAGTCAGTCCAAGTTTATATTTATCCCCATCCATCCATAACATTCCATCAGAAATATGCACAGGCAATCCACACCTGCCACACACAAATCAAATCAGACAGTCATTTAGGACTATATTCATACAGCCAAAGTTCACATGCAGTTCACAGAGGTACTGGCAGCTAGTAGACAACACAAAGCATTACAGACTGATTTTCCTTTACATTTTGAACAAATGTTTTCACATGAGACTTGGATGAGAAAACCAATCTGCAATATGCGACAGTTTTGGGGGGGGGGGGGGGGGGGGGGAACCTTTTAGGCTCTGACAAAAGTTGGGCAGAAGATGAATACCGGACTTGGAGTCATCACTGGCCCTGGTCAGAATTCTTTCATGTTGCTTGTGATCTGCTCCCACCACAGGGCGACGGGCAACGATGAGATGTGCAACTTCTACATCATGTTCTACACCAACTCCACAGTCACGAACCCCAGTGGGGAGTGCGGAGGAGTTCAGATCAGGGAGCTGGTGGACAACATGCCGGCTGACTCAGACGTCACGCTGCCACCCAACCCCCTGCTGGATGAGGCGGCCCACGGTCACCATCATCATCACGCCATGGCACATTCGTCCACACCTGGTGCTGAGCACGTCACTCCCACAGGTGCGTGCCGCTCCTCCACTTCTTGTTCCTCACTAATTCATTCACAGCCAGGGCTCCTTTGGGTCAGGGCTTTTCCCGCCTTGCCTTTCAGTGTAGGTCCATGTGTTCCTGATTTGATTCATCTATACATTTAAGAACAATATATATTTTTTGCAGAGCAGTAAAGCAAGGTTTTTTCACATTGTATGTTGGGGGTGTTTCCAACGCTTCCTGTCCAAAGTGATGCATATAGCAGGTCTGTTCTTGGAACTCCTCCGCAGGGGATATGCCAGCGCAGGACCCAGACCCTGTTTTCAGCAGTGACGAAAGGTGGCTGGACCTGCCTGGCGTTGACATCTCCCCTCGCCGCCAGCTGTTCCTGCAGTACTTAGCTCAGACCACAGGCAACCGCAGCCCCTTGGGCCAAGACGCGCGCCCCGCTTTGCAGGATGCATCTAGCTTGGAAGAGAAACTGCCTGACTCTTTTGAGACGTGGCTGCGGAGCTTGGGTGACATCAGCTTGCAGAAGCGAATGGGAGGGGAATACTATGACGATTACGCGGCCAATGATGAGCGAGAGCAAGGCACATTTTCGGATAGCAACCCAGGACTGAGCCGCAATCGGAACAAAGCCTTTGAGGCCATGAACCAGGAGTTGAAGGGGTTCGAGCACATCAAGCCCCATGGGGAGACAGGCGATGCTGGCCACTGGCAGCAGTTCCCCAAAACCAGCTCCAGGAAGAAAGTAGGGTCCCTGCCAGTCCCAAACTCAGCACCAGCAGGCAGCCGTTGTGAGTTGTGTGTTGTGGCATCAGTGGAGTCTCGTGGTGCATCTTGACACATACCTTGAAGTTGTTTGTGTGTTCCCTCCAGTGTTCCCACTGGCATTATGTTTTCGTTGGCTTGCAGCCCATCGTGACTTGAGTGAAAATTGTTGTTTGCCGTATTTGAGTTTGCCCATTGGTTTAGTTTGGCAGATCTCCTGCCCTGTGGTCTTGGCTTTGTTGAAGTAGTTTTTGCTGATTTGAGTTCCACACTGTTTCAGTCACAGTCCATTGTGAACCCAGTTGCACAGGATATGAACATGAATTGTTTCTCACATTATTGGCAGGCATCATCGCACAGGGTCCATCCCTGTCAGTCTGTCAGTTTCACTGGTTCCTAGTCATTGCAGTTTTCAGGCAGTTCTGTCAGAATGTTAGTACACAAACATGCAGAATGTGTTGTACTTGATCAGCTCACACACTGAAGCTTGATGGTGTCCTTTCATTTACAATATTTCATTTAAACCTGTACTTGCACGAGTGTAAGTGTGTAGGAATGCTATGTTTTACAGTATTTCATTTAAACCTGTACTTGCACGAGTGTAAGTGTGTAGGAATGCTATGTTTTACAGTATTTCATTTAAACCTGTACTTGCACGAGTGTAAGTGTGTAGGAATGCTATGTTGCTCTGTTTCCTATGAATTACTTTTTCCTGTCCTGTTGTTGTTTAGCGGATCTGTGTGCTTTTTGTCTCTTCATGCTTCTGTGTTCTTCTACAGGTCTTTCCTGTGCCAAATGCACTTTTGCAGAAAAAAGTGTGATACAGTTAGAAGAACAAATACACACAGGACTGAAAACACACACACACACACACACACACACACACACACACACACACACACACACACACACACACATTCATGCTTGCATGCACGTACACACACGCACACTCTCTCTCTGTTACACACACACAGGGATACATGCTCCCCCCCCCCCACACCGCATGCACACGCACACCACAACACTCTACAACATGAATACACACACACACACACACACACACACACACACACACACACACACACACACACACACACACACACACACACGCATGCATGCAAGCAGGCACACACACATGTATGCATGTTCACATTTGTTTGGGTTTTGATGAGAAAAATACAGGATAGGTCCTGAATTCAATTACCACTTCTCCTGGGCGCACTGCGGGAACAGAAAACTCAGCCTCTTGATACATGTGTGTGTGTGTGTGTGTGTGTGTGTGTGTGTGTGTGTGTGTGTGTGTGTTCATGTTGTAGAGTGTTGTGTGTGTGTGTGTGTGTGTGTGTGTGTTTGTGTGCATGTGTTTGTGGGGGGGAGGGGGGGGGAGAGCATATATCCCTGCGTGTGTTGTGGTTTACATCTTCTTTTGTTTGTATCTGTGTTGTAGAGACTTAGGAATGTGTGGTGTGCTAGTGTGATGCACATTCACTTTTGTATTAGCACACATAACCCATGGAAAGCTTCCTGGATTCATTTGTAAAGTCATGATGCTTCATGTCCATACTAATGTGTGTGTGTGTGTGCATACCTACATGTTTGTGTGTAGTTTTGATGCACACTTATGATGGTCTTGTGGAAGCATGCACTTGTGCATCTGTGTGTGTGTGGGTGCGTGGGTGTGTATTTACACTTTAGTGCAGATGGAAGTGAGCAAGAGAGGTGGTGTGGGGGCAGTTATGAGTATTATTGAATACAAGTGGATAGAGAGTTTTGATACACAGGTTTTTAGCATGCAAGAATACTGCCCTGTGCTTTTGTTTCAGTTCTGACACCGACAGTCCTGTACCTATGTTTCAGTCCTGAAATTTACAGTCTTGTGAGAGTCATGTACCTATGTTTGGATCCTGTAGCTGACAGTCTTGTGACAGTCATGTATCTGTGTTTGAGTCCTGTAGCTGACAGTCTTGTGACAGTCATGTATATATGTTTGAATCCTGTAGCGGACAGTTTTGTGACAGTCATGTACCTGTGTTTGAATCCTATAGCTGACAGTCTTGTGACAATCATGAATCTGTGTTTGAATCCTGTAGCTGACAGTCTTGTGACAAGTCATGTACCTATGTTTGAATCCTATAGCTGACTGTCTTGTGACAGTCCTGTGCCTAAAGTTCAGTCCTGATACTGGTAGTCCTGCATCTTTGTTTCGGTCCAGACACTGACAGTCCTGCACCTATGTTTCAGTCCAGACACTGAGAGTTGTGTACCTGTGTTTCAGCCCACACAACACCGCAGGCATTTAAGTTACATTTTAAGCCAGGGTGGCCCAGTGAGCAGACCAAGATCGGGCAGGTGGGGGGTGTAGCCACCGACAATGATGGCAACGTCTACATCTTCCATCGGGGGCAGCGTGTCTGGGATGCTACGTGAGTTCACATCTTGCTGCTTCAGTTGTTTGGCTTGGGTGGTGGGGATGGGGGTGGGTGGGGGGGGGGGGGGGTGAAGCACCTGCCAGGAATGTGTCAGCATCAAAATGTCCTTGTGATCCAGCAGTACAAGGCAGTTGTATGTTTTGTCAGTCTGTGTGGTTGAAAAGAGATAAGTTGTATGTTTTGTCAGTCTGTGTGGTTGAAAAGAGATAAGTTGTATGTTTTGTCAGTCTGTGTGGTTGAAAAGAGATAAGTTGTATGTTTTGTCAGTCTGTGTGGTTGAAAAGAGATAAGTTGTATGTTTTGTCAGTTTGTGTGGTTGAAAAGAGATGTATTTGGAGTATGATTGAACTGTGGCCTTTTCCAGTGAAGCAGCTTTGTTCTAAGTGTCTGAGCAGTGACTTTTGCAATGCTTTTATCCCCTCCACGGCTTAGTGAACCAGGCGTTTTGAGGCAGTCAGGGGATGATGTCATTTATTTTAAGTTTAGAAACACTTGTCAAGTGCCCCATCTCGGGATGATCCCAAAATGCTTCACAGGGGCAACAATACAGTGATATTCTCTGAGCAGACCCACTGTACTGTAGTCATATGTGACTGCATGATGTGTCTGGCAAAGTGGTGGGCTTACAGCGCTGTTTGGTGATTACCTGGCTGCTGCCACATCAAACTGCTGCTGTCTTTGCACCCATTCTTTGTACATCATACAACCATACACTAGTTTACAGTGTCACTTTATTTGAAGCCACATATAGGACAAATGGTAGCATGTGTGTTTAGATGTAACCTGCCACCTGCACTTTAGCAGAATGACCAGCATCTTTTACATGCTACTGCGGTAACATGGGGGTGGAATGGATACCAAAATAAGAATCAGCACTGAAAGTTGACCTTGGAGAAGAATATTCTCCTGATGCTCCTGCCCGGAACCAAACATACAGCCTTTCAGTCACAGATCTGTCACTCTGCTACCGAGCTATCGCTGCTCATGTCATGACCTTGTGAACTCAGCTTGACCTGTGAGCCAAACAGAGAATGCAGCTTGAAATGACGTGAAGAAAACAACAACAAAAATGTGCACCTTAGATGATAACCCAGCCCATGGGGATACTTTCTTGATGCTGGTGATTTGTCTTGCTGTGTGTGCAGTTCGTTTGACTATGACAACAACTTCCAGTACCAGGAACAACCTATCATGGAAGACACTGTCATGATTTTCTCCCAGGAGGGTAAACTGGTCAGGAAGTTTGGCAGTGGAAAGTAAGTACCAACCTGATAAAGATCATGGTGATTTGCTTGTATTAGTTAAAGTGGTATGTGTGTAAAATGTGGCTTATTCTTGTGGACTGGGCCTTTCTGTTTGTGTACGTAGTGTGCTCTCCACAGCTGTGTACCAGAAAACTGGGGGGGGGGGGGGGGGGGGGGGGTCATCACATGTACTTTTCCTGTAAGAATGTAATTGTTACTCACTCAGTCATTTTGTTGAATGTAGACAGTGAAGTATTGCTCAAAGAGGCAGTGGTGTTGGACTGCAACTGAAAAAGAACCAAGACCAACACAAGTGTCATTAATTTTGAGTATTTTCAGAGTCCAAACTCTTTTACGTTGAAAATACTGTGAATTACTGAAATACTGTGAATTCATTTCCCTTGTGGAGGGTAAGATAAAATGAACATGGGAAATGCCTGAGGGACAGTGAAGAATAAAGGTTACTGACACCCCCACCCCCTCCCACACACACTTACCTCCCCACCCCCAAACACCACCGGCACAAACAGTAAAGAAACCCCACCTGAGGACAAAAATACCTAGTTCTTAACCACCTTGACCAGCAGCAGCTTTAGGTGCATCACCACCACCACCACCACCACCTTAAACAAAGCATGGCCATGAAGAACTTTGTGTTTTGTGTGTGCAGGTTCTTCATGCCTCATGGCATTGAGGTGGACACCAAGGGCAACATCTGGCTGACCGACGTCGCTCTGCATCAGGTGGGCTTTGTGATATGCTCAAAATAAACCCGCCCAAGTGCCCCCTCCTCCCTGCTGAAACACAAACACAGACACACACACACACACACACACACACACACTCTCTCTCTCTCTTTCCTCCTTACCACTGAAACATGCACATATGCACACATGCATGTACACACACATACATGGACACATGCAAAAACTCTCTCCACACACACACACACACACACACACACACACACACACACACACACACACACACACACACACACACACACACA
Organism: Alviniconcha strummeri; assembly: GCA_963584105.1. Classification (NCBI taxonomy): domain Eukaryota; kingdom Metazoa; phylum Mollusca; class Gastropoda; family Provannidae; genus Alviniconcha; species Alviniconcha strummeri. The sequence goes on from OY757550.1 coordinate 8,961,038, forward strand.
CTCTCTCTCTCTCTCTCTCACTCTCACAAACTCTCTTTTCACCCACGAAAAGTACTAAAGCAAAGGAATGCCCTAAGGCTGATGACTCAAGACAGCAGAACAGTTAGGTTAATTTGTATGTCGCTGGCATAGCTCCAGACAGTTGATCAACACTTAACCAGGGCATGATGACTGCATTTCTTTCTGTCAGTGGTTGGTTTGTTGAGTGCAGGGAGAAAGTTCCGCTTCCAGCTTCATGTGTGTGCGTGCATGCATGCATATATTTGTATGGGCGGAGGGGAAGGGAGGAGGGGAGTTGCTGCTTTGTTTTTGGGGGGTCTTGATTTATGTAAATGTATGCATATTGGATCTTGACAGATATGTATCAGATGTGTCAGGTGATAACTTTGTGTGTTTGTTAGATGTAGAATTATTCTGTATGTCATGATCAGATTTCATATGTGTGTCAGGTGCAGGATTACATATCATGGCTTCTCAAGTGAATATGTTTATGTACGGGTCTGTTTAATTATGTGTCAGGTGTGGCATGCTCTCATTTTGTGATATGTCATGTTTCAAAATTGTGTCTGTGTTGGTCATTGAATGTCAGATGATCATGTTTGATGTGTGTTGATGTGTATACCACATGTGGAATGATCTTGAGCAGGTAGTCCTGTTTGATGTATGTGTTTGCCAGGTGTTCAGAGTACCTGCCAGGTGGTCATGTTTGTGAGGGTGTGTTGCCGGGTATTCAGAGTACCTGCCAGGTAGTCATGTTTGATGTGTGTGTGTTGCCAGGTGTTCAGAGTACTTGCTAGGTAGGTATGTTTGATGTGTGTGTGTTACCAGGTGTTCAGAATACCTGCCTGGTGGTCATGTTTGATGTGTGTGTGTTGCCAGGTGTTCAGAGTACTTGCCAGGTGGTCATGTTGATGTATGTATTGGCCAGGTGTTCAGAGTACTTGCTAGGTGGGTATGTTTGATGTGTGTGTGTTACCAGGTGTTCAGAATACCTGCCTGGTGGTCATGTTTAATGTGTGTGTGTTGCCAGGTGTTCAGAATACCTGCTGGAGGCACAGAGCCAGACTTGATGCTGGGCGAACGCTTTGTTCATAACGAGGATGCTGCTCACTTCTGCAAACCCACTGATGTGGCTATCTTGGCATCTGGAGACTTCTTCATCTCTGATGGGTGAGTGGGGATGGCACCAGTGATGTTGGCCAGCTTGAGTGTGATTGTAAAGTGACCGACACAGTACCCCTCTCACACCGCTCATTTAAATCAGCAGCCAGCAGTTTTCATGCAGGGCGGTCTGCAGTGGGGGGTGTACCTATGGGGGAATATGGGTTTGTCTGCTGTGTCTGAGACTGTCCTTCATTGATAGATTGACCACACTTGCTGGCTGTACGGTACAGTTCAGCCCTCCTGTGAGATGAACTCTGTTTCAGACAGAATGGTTCAGATTTTCCCACCACACACTTTCCTTGTATAGCCAGTTCTTTTGCTACACAGTCTTGATAAGAAGAAGTATTTTGATGTTTTTACATGTCTTTAGGGGGTTCAGATGTATTGTACTTGTGCTTAGAACTGATTGTAAGATCTGCATAACTGAAAAAAATCCATGATTATTTCTGTTCTTTTCCCAAAACAATAGACCTGCCATGTTTTCCATTCTGTGCAGCTGTCTTCCCCTGCCTCAAGTGTCTGTTGTCTGTTCAAGTTGTGTGTAAATTAACTTTTGCAGAGTCAGTATGCTTTGTGTGTGTGTGTGTGTGTGTGTGTGTGTGTGTGTGTGTGTGTGTGTGTGTGTGTGTGTGTGTGTGTGTGTATGCGCGCGTGTGCTTAGAATAGTCTCTTCTTATAGTAGTCTGTCCCCGAAAGATTTTGTGCTTTATAAATACTTTCATTATTATTGTTATGGATGTGAAGGATGAGGTTGAAGAGTAAAGCAGGCGTGTTTGGTGTGCTGCACTGTATAGTCGGCATCACGTGACTGGATTTGCCTTTGTTTTATGAGCCTGTTTCTGACAAGGTCTGCGCTGTATTGTTTCCACCAGGTATTGTAACAGCCGAGTGCTCAAATTTTCAAAGGAGGGAAACTTGCTGAAGCAGTGGGGCAGACCAAATCTGTATGCCAGTAAGTATAGCCATTTCAGGCTTTCTGTGGGTGTGGAGTGTGTGGCTTCATTTTACCTTCACACACTGACTCTTTTCTGATGGATATTTGGCCATCAGTTTCATTGTACAGCATCTGCTATGTTAATTCTTCCTCTGCCATCATTGTTTGGATCGCTGGGTTTCATTGTTACTTGAATATGTCATTATCTGTTTTCATGTTGTTGTAGCCATGTGTACATTTATTGCAATGTTTGTTTGCTGATTGCCATCAAGTTTTCAGCAGTGGTGCTGTCATCACAGCTCAGGAGGAAGTGACAGAGTTCTCTCCCTTCATGGGACAGATGTTCCTTTAAAACCAGTTTCAGTTTTGTTTTGTTTTCCAAGACATCAAAAGTAGAGTTTATGAGGGCCCCATTTTGCAGGCAGAGTGAGCATAACTGTGTGGAATGAAAGCCTTTTTCTGTGGTATGGAGGGTGTTAACTTTGTAACGCTGTTTTGGGAAGTAACTCTTTTGCTTGCTGTGGAACTTTTTAATCTGAGCACCACATATTCATTTTCACATGCGCCTTGTATTTTGTAGCACCAGGAGCACCTGCCCCAGGAGTGTTTGACATTCCCCACAGCGTGACAGTGGCTGAAGAGTTCAACCTGGTGTGTGTGGCCGACAGAGAGAATGGACGGATCCAGTGCTTTGATCTGGAGGGCAACTTCAAGTATATCATCAAGCACCCTGAGTTTGGGGCTCGCCTCTTTGCTGTGGAGTACTGTCCCCTGCATGGTGAGTGAGGAGTGCATGCTGTGGGAGTACTGTCCCCTGCACAGTGAGTGAGGAGTGCATTCTGCGGGTGTACCCAGCACTGGGCTTTGGGGGGCAGCTTGTAGTGTCAGCAGAGTTTGGGTCGGGCCTTTTCGTGCTGTGCAAATGAATGCTGACTTTAATGTTGGAGCACTGTCCAGTGAATGCTGACTTTAATGTTGGAGCACTGTCCAGTGAATGCTGACTTTAATGTTGGAGCACTGTCCAGTGAATGCTGACTTTAATGTTGGAGCACTGCCCATTACAGGCCAAGTGGCGGGTGTGCCTTGGGCATCAGTAGTGGTATGTCAGTGTGGGCGTAACCAGTACTTTGCTGCCTGGGGGCTAGCCAAACACACACTCATGAAGCTGGGCTGTTACAGCAGTTTTTCCAGTGAATGTTTGTGTGACTTCATTTTCTTCTCCAACCTGATCTTGCTGTGAAAATGGAATCTGCACACATGCTGGAAAAATTGGGCAGTGGGGTAGAACATGGCCACCTCGGAGAATATTTGATATTCTTGGCGGGGATAGACAGTGGTGGTTACTGTCCAGTCAACCACGAAGACCAGATCAGTGCAAAACACAAACTGTCAGATCACATGTGGAAGGTGATCCACCGTTCATGTTACATTTCACTTTTTGTTTCAAGAAGGTTTGGAAAAATGAAGTTGAAGGAATCACATAGGCAGGAACTGGGCAAGCGCAGGGTATGACAATAACTTTTTTCCCCACTTGCCCTGTAGGGCAAGTAGATGAATTTTCTACTTGCCCGATTGGCAAAACTAGTCGCCCATGCCAGATTCTTAAAATCAGCCATTTTTGATTAAAATAGGTGATATGTTTGTCAAATGGATTTTGAAGGGTAGAAAGTGTGATAAAAGTTCTAAGTAGACTGACACACGCACACACAAACCATCTTCCCCACAAAGTTACATAAATTTGTAACATTAATTGCTAGGTTCATACTTGAAAGATAAAATTATGTAAAGTACTCAAGCTCATAATAAAAAAATCTACAGTGCCACTGCCAGTGGTACCTGTCTCAGTACTAATGGTATCAGCAATGAATCATTGCAGCAGTACAGAATGATAACCGCCTCATTCTGTCATGTGTCATGACTTCTGTGAAAGCCAACAGGCAGTTACTGTTCATTTCATTCTAACACTTTAACAGTTCTAATTTCAGAATTTTAATTATTGTTAATATTAATGACCCAAATTGCCATGCGTGCCCCTAGCCATGACCAATATAGCCCAGGCAGCTTGGATCAGTGGTTGTATTTTTTAACACAAAGAACTGTGCCAAACCTGCACCAGATACATTTCTTTATTTTCTGTGTTAATAAAGGATTCAGAAAAATACTAGTTTATTCCTGCCTTCGTTATCTGTTATTTAAGAATGATAAAGTTTTTTGTTTTTTAAGGTCCATTGTTTCCCCTATTTCCACAATAAAACAAGATTGCAAGTCGTGAGTAATGTCCCTTTGCTGAATGGAAATTCCCGATCAGAACATGATTATGAATTTGAACATTTTAGCGGCCACAATTAGGTCTTTTAAAATGCTCATTGATTACACTTTGGATCTAACACCCCCATCCCTCCTCAAAAGAAAGAAGACCAAGAAATTGCTTTAAAATTCCCACTAGTACTGGCATAGTCAAGGCCCATGTCCTCATTGCAAACACCCCAAGCAAATTCTTTGGTTTGCACTTGGGAACAAACTTCCTCTCCTGTGACTGGGATCTGTTAGCTTTTAGCTTTTGAAACTTGTTTTTGTTTTCATATCTCTCCTCCCCCCCCCCCCCCCCCCTTCCTCCGATGCTCCTTTTTAAGAAGCTAACTGAGTGCGAGCCATGCTTCACCACGAGTAAAGAGAGCTAGCTTCTGATTGGCTTAACTGCACTGGCAAGCCAATCATATGCTACGACACTGAAGTCGGTCAGTTTGATGATGTGAAAGGAAACTGATGTTGCGATTGTGGAACCGCAAAACAAAAACTGTCACAGTGACTCGAAATCTAGTGCTTGAATTGAAATAATTATGATACTGTCAATAAAAACATAAAAACTGATAACGACTTTCCCGGTCAGGCAGGCCTCTGAGATCTTCACCTGCCCGACCGAGTAAGTTACCTGCCCCAGGCAGTCCTTATTGTCGTACCCTGAAGTGACAGTCTAATGAACCACCGAGTTAGAAATGAGGAGGTGGATTCCTGGCAGTAGGAGAAGCAGGCAAAGCTGTATTTAGACCTACCTGGTTAGAGTGCCGGACTCATGATTGAAAGGTCCTGGGTTCGAGTTCCAGCAGGAGTGGCAGGGAGAAGTTTCCTCTCCAGGGTCAACTTCCTGTGCTGACTCTTATTTCGGTATCCATTCTAGCCCCATTTTACCACAGTAGCATGTATAAGATCCTGGTCATTCTGCCAAAAGTGCAGGTGGCAGGTTACTAACATCTAAACATGCATGCAGTTGCAACTAAACACACATGCACCTTATGTTTGTGGCTTTGCATGAAGTGATGTGACATGGTGCATGGTTGTATGGTGTACACGGAACGCGCTGTGAACAGGAGAGCGTGGTGGTCAGCTAGTCAGTTGTGCAAATGCTTATTTTGCATTATGTTCCTTTTTAACATTAGTGAGCATGTGTGGTTTGTCTTTTCAGGAGGTCTGCTGTTTGCTGTCAACGGACCCACGTTTGATGGACACAACCAAGCAGCTGTCGGTGGTTTCACGATCAGCCTGAGTGACAGTGAGCACAGTCTGCTGGACTCTTGGAATCTGCCCACACCACAGGTACAGTGTATGGAATCCCCTGTGGATGTGGCAGTGGATGTGATGTGTGGCATTGTTCTATTTCAGGACCCACAGAACCCCCTTGATGTGGCAGTGGATGTGATGTGTGGCATTGTTCTATTTCAGGACCCACAGAACCCCCTTGATGTGGTATTGGGTGTGATGCATGGCATTGTTCCACAAAGTGCCCTTGTTTTGCCAGTGGATGTGATGTGTGTGAAATTGGCCAGGAGCCTCTCAATGCGGCAGAAGATGTGGTAGGATGTGTTTCACTGTGCGTCCTCCATAAGGCCAAGGTACTTGAGCAGCAGCTGTGAGAGTTGATGCGCTGTGTCATTTCAGGGCCTGCAGAACCCCCACGATGTGGCCGTGGACTCCAAAAGACATGCTGTGTATGTGGCCGAGCTTAGCCCACCAGCTGTCTGGAAATTTCAGCGTGGAATCACCGCTGCCACCACCACCACCACAACAAAGGGGACCACGGCTACAGTGAAACCTGCAACTGTTCAACAGCCAGTCACACAAGTTGCAGGTACACATCTGAAGCTTTGTGTGTGTGTGTGTGTGTGTGTGTGTGTGTGTGTGTGTGTGTGTGTGTGTGTGTGTGTGTGTGTGTTGATAGTGTTGTGGTTGAATGTACAATTTTTGTTAAATGCAACAAATTTTTAACTCCTCAAATGTACCCATTTCTGCTCTCTCTCCTGTGCATAATTTCATCATATGGAAATTTATGTTTCGAAAATGGACAGTCTCCTGAGGATTTACTTGTTTCTACCATAGCCTGATAATTTATTTGGACTGGCCATTATGCCTCATAATTTTGTGCAGTTATTTTTCAGATTTCTTTCTTTTTGTATCAAGTAAAGAAGCAAAGAAATGTTTGTATCAGTCTTCATTTTGAAAATTGATCTGATTGCAAAATATTTAAATTGTAACCCACTGGGAAAAAAGGGAAAAATATTCTCTCAATTATTGGGGATTAATGCAATTATTGAAATTCTGATATTGATAAATTAGAAAGGTTGACCAGCATGTCCTAGCTGTACATGCCTTTATAGCAGGGAAAATAAGGAAGGGGTTAGCTCTTCATAAAATTGTGTTTGGTGTTTGTGGATGCATGAGCTGTTGAGCTTGTCTCCTTTTGAAATGTTTTGACACTTGTTTCCAAGATAAGCACTTGTTTCTGGGATAAAGACCTGAACAATGTTTCAGCCTGAGATGACCAGAGCGGTGGACAGGGGGTAAAGATAGTACTGCCTGCAGAGCTGTGTATTTTTTCTGGTCACTTTTGGTTGAACTGTAGTTGGAATTTTCCTTTTGTGACACATGCTTGCACCTGCTTTTACCTGTGGGGAGGGCTTTGCTTACTATTATTCACCGCTGCTTCCTTTCCATACAAACAGATTCCGTGGACCAGTCTGTTTTCCCCCACTGATTGAAAGTCTGCAGTCCACCCAGAACCTGTTTGAATTTTCACAGTTATGAAAGTGGATAGTTTACATTTTGGTTTCGTTTTTTTGACAAAGGTTTGCTTGAATTGCTATGTGTGGACAGACAGTGCCTGGAGTCTCTTCTGTCTGAAGAGTCAGTGGTCCAATCCTCTGTGCATGTCTTGCTCTGAAAGTGATGATTTTTGCATGTACAAGAAAGGCACCCACTTTGTTCTCAGACAAGAAGAACAGCGTGGAGCCCAGCGCAGCAGGAGTGGAGCATGATTCGGCGGTGAAGGACAGTGACAGGAAGGAGGCTGTGGAGAAGCACCTGGCCATGGAGGAAGAGGAGTTGGAGGAGGATACCTCGGACTTCACGCCCTCCATCATCATCGGCGTTCTGCTGGTCATCCCTGTTGTCCTGCTGCTGGTCATCACGCTCGTCATGCGCATGCACCACAGAGGTCAGTATGTTGGAAGGACGTGATGAGGAGGAGGATTAGGAGGAGGAGGAGGATGATCTAAAGAGTACAGGCATGTACCTGTTCTGTGACAGCATTCGCACTGCACTTGCAGAGTTGGAAACTGTGCAGAATAAGATGATACTAAATGGTCCGGTGTCTCTGGTGCAGCCATTTGCAGAATTAAAAACAGGCTTGATTTTTTTTTGTGTGTGTGTGTGTGTTTTCTTCTTCTTCTAGAAACAATGGGGAATCAGTAGATTCAGTTTCAGCTGTAGCCGAGTTGGGACATCTTGGAAATTTGTGCTTTTTGCTTTGTTTCCTCTTTTTGTACTTTTATTTCTCTCACAAAAACTTCTCTCCCCACCCCCCCCCACCCCCCACGTCAGCATTGTTTTTGCTTTTGCTGCTTCATTTTTGTTTTCAAGGAAGGTTTGGCATTTAAAGTATGTGAGATTTTATGATGCCACACTGTACTGTGATCTTTTCGGTGATACCAGTTAGTACATCATAGTGTGTAAGTCAGTGTAGTTTCTAATCTGTGCATGTGTGTGTGTGTGTGTGTGTGTGTGTGTGTGTGTGTGTGTGTGTGAGGACTTATTATTTCACTCACTTCCCCAACTGATTTGATTTGTTAACAGCACAGGAGATGTGCTTGGTGTTGTCTTTCCCCTTGCATTGCGACTTTAACTCATTTAATCCCATTTGCTTCAGTGACGTGTTGGTGGGATAGAGATTTTGTAGAATTACCCATTGCGGTCTTGTTTCTTTAGTGTTTGCCAGTGTTGCTTGCCAGTATTTATTGTCTGCTTCTGTGTTTACTCTGCCTTTTTCACAAGTTGGGGGAGCACGGTTGGTTTGGCGGAGTTAGGAGTTGTCTAAAGTCTAGCTGTGAAGGTTTGTACAGATTTGCTGTTGGTAGTAATCTGTTTTACTGTCACTGTTGCCATCTACCAGGGTCAGGGTTCATTGACTATGGGCTTGTTCACCTGCCCTTTTTACTTTATTTTCAAATTGTGTGGGTGTGGAGGGGTACTGGTTTATTTTCTAACTTGCTTATGGTAATATTTTCTTTGCCACAAAAAGGGAAAATTGAATAAGGGAGGCAAGCATGTTTACAGGGTCTAAAGTTTCTGACACTACATGGGTTGCCTCCTTTGGATCAGAAGTCTTGTGAAAATTTGGCAAACTTGCCACTGATATGTTGCTGATGTGTTATCAGTTTTTTTCTTCAAAGATACAGTTATTCTATAATACTCAGTTTTTGTGTTTTGGAGAGTAGGCCTCACTATTAAAAAAGAGAGCGGAAAGAATGAACCAAATTTCGAATGCTCTCTCTCCAGAATCCTTCCTTATTTTGGGGGCAACTGGTCAGTAATTTTATCTGGATTGCTGTGTGTGTGTTGAGAATACTCAGTAGTTTACATTGTTGTAACCAAAGGGGGTTTGGGAACATTTTGCATTTGTTTGAACTGTTACTGTTCTTGAAATCTTGCAATGATCCATAAATGTAAATGGTTAAAAGGAAAATGTACTTGCCTGATTTCTGTTGTGGTGTTTTTCTGCATCTTGCAGTGTTTGTCCTTCTGTCATTTTTGATAGCCCTCAGTGCCTGGCCTACTAGTTGCATAATGGAGATTAACTGGGAAAACACAAAAACGTTTCGCTGCTCAGTTGCTTTTTTCACATTTTCTAATTTGACTAACCAGTTGTCTTGGACTTTGCTTGCATTGTATAGTTTTGTATGCAGACCCCAAGTCATTTGGTCGGCCTAACCCATTATAAGTTATATTTCTCTTCTTTGGGTCTGCTTTGTTCAAGCCACATCATTTTGTTTTGATGTTGTTTATCCCAAGCTGTGAAATCTGTGTGATACAACTGGCTATATTCATTGCTTTGTCTGAGTCTTCTTTATTTTTTAGGAGAGAATGTTGTGTCATCTGCAAATTGTTGGAGCTTAATGGGTTTAATTTTTTTAAATTATAACTTTTATTCTTTTAATATCACCTTTTTTATTTAACCATTTTTTTAATTATAACTTTTATTCTTTTAATATCACCTTTTTTATTTAACCATAGGGGTGGTAGGACTAGGAGTTTCAGTGCTAACACAGGACATGACTGTAGGTAGCTTCTGTGTTCTGTCATGTAATGTGATATTTGTCATGTAAAGTGTATATCGTAGTTTCTTTCAGTACCCTACTTGTTTTGCTGTTAAGCATTTTTCTTTCATCTTTTTTTTCATGCCTAACCTCTGTTTTAATTGCTGTTTTGTGCTATTTGTTGTCATTTTGTTTTCATCTAATGCCAGAAAGTATTGTGTGCTTTTTCTCTCCTTTTTGTCTTCTGTTTCTAGCCTTGTGCCTTTGCAAATGAGCTGATTTCAATCTCAGTTTTTATTTCTTAATAATCAGCTCTGATTTTGTTTGACAAGTGTTTTTTTCTGCATCGTCAAGTCTTGAGGCTGTGAGTTCCTTGGGTTTCAGGTGGCATATGTTGACAGGTTACATGCTGTGGTGGTCTGTTTGGAATTCTTCCAAGAGATTGCCAATTTTCCAACCATGCAGATTGTCTTTCAAGAGACAGTCACTGAAATTCTAATATGATAGTCCTTTTGAAAATCTGAAATATCATTTTATTTCTATCATGATTAATTAAAGATGATTAAAATTGCAGATGTAGATACACATTTACCTGACCTTAAGCTGAAGGTGGATGGATGTTGAAAAACAAAGGCTGACCTCTCTTTGTTTGGGAGGAAACATGAGAAATGTGTAGTTTGTATGACATGGACACAGGACACTTTTGAATCATGGGGTTGCAGGTTCAAAGCCTGGTTTAACCAGTAGCACTTTTTCACTTCTCTGTATCTGAGGATAGTGGCTTCAGTGTGTAGTCTTTCTGATGAGATGAAGGAGAAAAAGAAAAAAGAAAGACTGATAGAAAACACATACAATAAGAACACGTGCAAAACGCACACATGTGCGCGTGCACACACACACACACACACACACACACACACACACACACACACACACACACACACACACACACACACACACACACACACACACACACACACACACACACAACTGGGGTGCTGTTTATGACAGGGGTGTGCATGCAATCTCATTGCAGCAGGAAAGACATTGCACAGGCAGTTTAGCAGAACTTCTACTTCTTACAGCTAATGCTACAGTAGTGCTGCTTCTTTGTGGATTTAAAAAAAAAAAAAAAAAAAAAAAAAAAGGCTATGAAATAATTAGTTTTAAAAAGAAAATAAGAAAAGACATATATATATCACCCAGGCAGATGACCATGAAAACTAAGGGGAAATACTGTTTGTGCTTGTAGGTTGAAGCATTTTGGGAGCTCAGAAGTTTACTCAGACAAGCTGTGTGCTGAATACTGTGCCTTTTATTCTGACGCTTGGCCATGCATTGAGTTAGCTGGTAATAGATTTGACTGTTCTGTCAACCACACAGGGTTACCTCAGAACTGTTTGTAACCATTGCTTCCACAACTTAAGGTCAGTACAAAGATCAGAAGTAAACCAGTGCTGAAGCTTTCTCCCATCATGTCAGCAGAAGTATTAAAGGCAAATCAGTCAGCAAGATGAGTGGCTGTTGGTAACTCAGGTCCCATGGTTTGCCTTCACTGATTTTGTGTCCACACCAGCTGCAAGTTTGTCTTCCAAACTGTTACCAGAGGTTTGCGATGCCTGGTAACGAAAACTGTCCTGTAACGTTTCACTGTAAGCACAGAATGATGATGCTAAGACTGTTTGGCACTGGTCTAGCTGTTTTCCAGGCACTGATCTTACAGCATATTGGTAGCTGGTGCAGGTGTCCTGCAGGTGAAATGATTTGCCTGATGGTGTTTTGCAGGTGCTGGCAGCTGTTTCTCCAGCATGCGGACGCCCAAGGTATTCAACCTGCAGAGCTTCCTGGGCAACTCCCACAAAGGTTTCGACAAGCTCAGCCAGGATGACAGTGACCATGATGCAGACGTCTTGAGTGACTCCGACAACGAAGAATTCAGGCAGCCTGTGAAAAGCAAAGCATAGGCAGGTGGACAGGAATGGGGTTGGAGTGGGGCAGGGAGGGGGGAAGGCGGGAGTTTGGCTTTCACCGGCTTGTTAATCCATCAGCTGCTGACAAATGAGCCTGATAAACAATAAGAAATGTGTTTGTGGTGGTACAAATCTTGCTTGTCACAGCTGTGTAAAACACTGATAGATAAGATAGCTGGTTTGTAACATCACGGTTATATCAGGGTGATGGGTAAAATCTGGAATTTCGTGCTGAAGTAATTAAAAAAAAGTTTTTTAAGGGAAGGCCACGTCTTTTTATTATTGGGGTGGGGTCTTGTTTTAAACAGATTTTAGGAAACTTGTGGAGAGGCAAAATCCTTTTTTAAAGTAAAAGAAGTGTATGTGTTTTGATTCTTTTTTTGGATGGGTGGAGGCTTGCTTTGATTTTTATTTTTTATTTTTTATCTTTGGGTCTTTGTGAGTTTTTCTATCCAGATGATAGAATGAGGGTGGAAGTCTTCAGCACAGGTTTAACTTCAGAATATTTTTGCTTTATTTAGGACACGACAGAAAGGAGTCATTGACGTATTATTCAAGCCGTTATTGAAATTTGAATTGTCTGTACATATTCACATATATATTCTGTTACACTGTTACTGTTAATAGCCCTATGTCTTAAAACATTCTTGGTTATAAGAGCTTTTATGGTTTCTTTTATGTGAGCTTTGTTTTAAGCATGCATGTGCAAACTGCAACCATTCATGCTTATTACATGCCAGTGTTGCGTTTTATCAGAGAAGAAGGGCATGTTGTGTCAGTATGTGTTAATGTTGAAATTGTATGTGATTGTGGTTTTAACACAATCTTTCCAGGGGAGTTGGGGGTGGGGTGGGGCTTGAAGTGAGGACAAAAAAATCTGACATTGTTACAGGACCATCTTGTTCTATGGTACGTGTCACTGTTTAATGTTTGTGATGCTCGTTGTACATGGCTGTGATGGTGCGTAGTGAGGTAGTTGTGGTTGCCATAATCCTATACCCGTGATGCAATGTGATGGTGAATAGTGAGATAGCTGTGGTTGTCATATGTTCAGTATCTGTGACGCAAGGACAGTGGTGCGGTTTGATGTGTTGGACATCATTATTAACAGACTAATGACGCTGTTGGTTAACTTCTTGTAAACCAGTGTTTGTTTGAGCAACTTGGCCAGGTGCCCATGTCCCAGGTGTGCAATACTTCCAGCTGAAAAACCATTCCTTGGTTTGCTTCAGTGGAGTAGATGTACTGGGGAAGTCTGGTCTGCATGTTACATTTTTTTTTTTTTTGGCAACCAAGGAGCACAAAATCACACTGACCATCAGATGCGTGTTCAGTGTGTTGCACTCCAAACACTTCTAAGTCTCTGAACTACTTTTTGCAACACTTCAGTTCTTGCTTACGCATGAGGTGAAAGCAGCAGACTGCATCTACTTTACACAGAGCTGCGGAGAGAAGCAAAAACCTAAAACATGTTTTCTCTCCAAAACATATTTCACACAAAGGAGAGAAGTAAAATTATATTTATTTTCTTTTAATTGTCCTGCTAGATTTTTTCCTGGTGCACCAGCATGTGGTTCCAGGCTGTCAATCACCCAAGCAGCCACAGCCAATCAGAATTTAACAGATAACATGCCGTGTGAAAACCCCAAACAGTAGCTGTCATGTTTGCCTCCCAAGCTGAAGCATAACAGAAAGACAGGTGGATTCTGAAGATAACCCTGAAAACAGGCAATGACACACATTCATTGTTGAGGAAGGAAATCAGCTGCACTCAAATGAAGCAAATTGCATTCATTTGACTGCTTCAGTTGGAATGGAATTGTTCCTTCCTGTTTTCCGGTGGTAACACGGTGCTCCAATCAAAGGCTCGCGAGGAAAGGGGTGGGGCTTGGAGTGAGGGAAATGGGCTGCAGTCAAACCAGTGAAGCAAATGGGCTGCAATCAAACGAAGCGAATGGCGAGACTCAAATGGTCCATTGCGCTGGTCAGCACAGTGCCCTCTGGTGGTGGGGTCAAAGGCATGTGAGGGAGGAGGTGGGGCCTTAAACTGGGTGCACAGTCCTCCCGGATCAGGATGTTAGCACCATGCAGCATGCGCTCAATCAGCATCACCACAGCTCTCCAGATAACCGGTCCCCAAGTCACGTCCCCTTTTCAAAATGTATTTTGTTGTGGGTTTGATACGTCATTGCTTTTGGCAGGGCATATTAATCTTTATCGTGAATGTGCGCTTTTCTGTAATTACGGTCTAGGTGAAACCCTTCTTGTATGGCAGACAATTCTGCTCCACCCGAGTCCCACAAGTTGTACAGGAAGCAGAGGCCTTCTCTCTCCTGGGCAAACTACCTCATCAGATTTCTTTGCTGTCAGTTGTTTCGTATTTAAAGAAAAGTTCACATTACAGTTAATGTGGTCTCTTGTTTTTGTTTGTACCCTAAGTGCAAATTTTGAGAAAAAGAAATAAAAAATAACTGCTAGCAAAGCAAAATAGATTAAAAAAATTAGGACATTTTTTTCCCTTGAGGCAACTTTTGTTTTGTTTTATAATTGTAGATATTCAGTTGATGTTGCACCAGTGATGTTTTTTGTTGGTGTTGTTGCAAGTTTTTAAAGCCTGGAAGTTGTGTGGAGTTGTAGAGAATCCTTTTGTTGGAACCAGCTTGTGGCCCATTTGGAAACTGGATTTCTCTCAGCAGCTGGAAAAGGGGTGAACAACTCAAAAGAGAAAACAAAACAGTAGCAACCCCCCCGAACTGTTCAGATTTCACAGAAGACAGTAACAGTTCTGTTGCTTTTTGTTTGTTTGTTTGTGTGAGGACACTGCTGGATATAATTTGAGAAGTGAACTGGTCAGTCCTTTGATTGAACAGTACAAATCACAGGGTGTGACATTTCAACACTACAGATGTACTGAAATGTGACATTTGCCGGGTTATTTTCCTTCAGTGGGTCTCTTAGCAGTGGGACTTTAGGTGTCCTGTAACAGGGTGATGCGGGAGTCCTTGACAGCGCAGGGTGGTGGTGAAAAAAGTGGTTCTGTTTGGTGAGGCACTCTCCGAAGGATTGCTTCATTCAGCTCTGTAAACTACATGAGATGGAACAGTGGGGTAACATTTGCACAGCTGGTGATCCTAACCACAGCATGGGTATGCATTCCTGTGCAAGCAGCAACCATTTTTATGAGAGTTCATTGTTACAGACTACATGGTATGTGGAGTTTCAGGGTACAGGTGTGGGAGACGGGTTACATATGTACTTAGGCCTTTGCAAGGACTACTGGTGTATTTGGCCTGTGCTTGTGTACACAGACATGTTTACTTGAACGTTTATTAGATTCTAGTTTGTGTCCCTGGGTTTTGTGGCTTTGTCATTATGTTGAAACTTATGCCAAATAATGTTAGTCATGCCAAACAAATATTAGTTTTTCAGTATAGCTGCCCTGCAAAATGCAGCACTTTGTTTGAAGTTGTCTGTGCAGCTGCACCACAGCTTCAACCAGAGTCACAATCGTATACTGAAGCTGGTGCTACTGCACCACAGCCACACCACAGCTTCAACCAGTCACAGTCATACTGAAGCTGGTGCTACTGCACCACAGCCACACCACAGCTTCAACCAGTCACAGTCATACCGAAACTGGTGCAGCTGCACCACAGCCACACCACAGCTTCAACCAGTCACAGTCATACCGAAACTGGTGCAGCTGCACCACAGCCACACCACAGCTTCAACCAGTCACAGTCATACCGAAACTGGTGCAGCTGCACCACAGCCACCCCACTGCTTCAACCAGTCACAATCAATACTTAAGCTGGTGCTGCTGCACCACAGTGTTGGTGATAGTGCATGTTTTACATACCCTGGTATACCTTTGTTTTGGATGTCTTTATTGCATTGTTTTCTTTTGTAGAATTGTTTTGCAGCAACTGCCATTTTTATGACAGTTCACTGTTACAGACTACATGGTATGTAGAATTTGATGGTACAGGTGTTGGAGGCAGGTTATGTATGTACTTAGGCCTTTGATCAGGCTGTAAACACAGGGTAGCACGCTTCCTCCTGTTCTGCTTGAGCCTTACTGCGTAAGCCACAGCTGTGGGCATGGGCCTTCCTCTGCACGTCAGCAGCCTCTGGGTCCACCCTGGATGCGGGTCACACTCACCCGTTGTGTGGCTTTGTGGCAAACCTCGAAGGAGGCAGAGTGGAGGTTATGTGGCCAAAGGGTCAAGACACTAGAGGCTGCTGGTTCAAATTCATATTTGGTCAGCAACACTAAACCTCTTCCTAATGTTGGGGATCAGTGTCTGGTCCTGGAGATGAGACAACAACAACAACCAACTTCTACTAAGGTCCCCTGTCCTGTGGGTGTGGGCGCATTAAAGAGCCTGTCAGAGCAGAAAAAAGTCCCCAGAAAAATTGTTTTGTATTTTGTGTTTTAGGAAACAGGAATGCTTCTCAGGGAGAAATGGGTTCAAGTTTTGCAAGGTGGAAAAAAATCTGAATGGGAAGTTCAAGTTTATGGATTTTTTAATATATATGTTTTCTTTCTATCTTGAAGTCCTCATCCTGGCTGTGTTGAGCCCAGTATAGTGTTTTCTTCACTAAACCCAAGGCTGTACTGTGCCCCAAACCCATTACTATACTGTGCACCAGTATCAGCAACTGGAGCATTGTTTTGTTGGTGTGCACAGAGGGAGAACTAGGTCAACTCTCTATTTTCAGTGGAGTTCAATAACAGGTTCTGCTCAGCTCAAAGCCTGTGAAAGCTGGTACTTCCCCTTGTGTGTCTGAATTTCCCCAGTATTACCTTTGAAGCATTTCCTGCAGTTTCCATCTTACTCTTAGGCTGGCAGAGGCATGGCGCCCAAACCTTTGTGACCACAGGTTTTGATGTGTCAAGCTCCTGAACACTTTAGATGTGGAGGAGAACTGAGGCAGTCAGAACATCCCACATTATCTCCATGAATCAAAACTGTTCAGCTGCCATCATCGTTTGGTGACATTCTGTGGTGATGCCATTTTTAGCAGCATATGTTACTTGTACTGGCCCTTTGAGAATATTTGTTCCTTGATTACTGTAGTTTTTTTTTAATACATGCATATCACATTGCTGTACACTCCTTGGAGTTGCAAAACATATTTTCACTGCAGGGTCCAGTCCAGTTTTTGTTGTTACACTTGTGATTGTTTTGACCATCCTAGTTTTGATATCAACAAGGCCTTTTTCCCCATCTTTTTGAAAAATAGCTTGTAATGATTTTTTCTTATTTAAAATACCAAGCATCAATACTGGTGAAGGAAATCTCTTGTGTTTAATGACTTCACTGTCATCAGCTGTGAGTTCTGTTTATTATGTGCTACATTTTACATGTGAAGAGAATGTTTACTCATGCAGGAAGGGAGAGAAACCAGGTTGTGTGAAGTTCATGTGCTAAGGAGGTATGCTAGAAGGAAGGAGTCAGGCTTTTATGCATCTAAGTGTCCACCCACAGACACAGCACGTTCACTGCACCTCGCTGGGTCAGGCTGGAGCAGCTGGAGTGTGGTGGTAGTACCTCAGTCACGTGTCAGTGATATGAGGTATGCTAGAAGGAAGGGATCAGGCTTGCCTACATCAGAGAGTGTCCACGCACTGACACAGCACGTTCACTGCGCCTCGCTGGGTCAGGCTGGAGCAGCTGGAGAGTTGTAGTTATGCCGTAGTCATGTCTCCACACTCGAGTCCCTGCACAGACTGGATTCCTTCCTCCCTCTCTTCCTCCCTAGCATGTGAGCGTTTGACAGTGTTCTCTCTCTCAGGATCCACCTTCACCTTGAAGGAGCACTTCGGAGCTCCATACCATGAGCAGGCGCCTCAAAGGCAGGCATGTTCATGGTACCTGTAGTGAAATGTTATAAATATATGTAATAATAATAACAACACTAGGGAATTTATAGCGTGCTTTCAGCAACTCAGCGCTTTACAACTTAAAGGAAAATGTGCACCTTTTATTGCCCACTGCTTTGTTCCATGAAAGGATATATTTGTGATACTGATCGTGTTGTCAGTTGCGCAATTTGTGATTTGTGATTGTAAGTGTTTGTGATAATTATATGCACTTTTAGTTGATCGTCCATGATTTACAAGAGTAGTATCTGCCATTTGGAATTGTTCTGTGAGTGCACCAAAATATATGATCTTTGTATTTGGATCAAACCTCATGTGACACTATTTCTTTATGCTGCTATCAAATTATATGTTTGAACTTTTGGAGTTCCAAATATACGGAATGTTGAAAAGAATGCTTATTTAATCAGACAATACAAAGCAATTAAAACGAGCATTCTTTTCAAGCATTTGTATGTTTTAATCGCTGGCAGTCAACAGGATTCCAATCTGATTGTTTGGGGGGAGGTTTTGGTGGTTTTGTTTCATGACAAGTCATCAGTCTATGTAATGATCAGCTTCAGACTGGACTTGGGTCCAAGGTGAACTTGAAATGTCACTTTCTCAGACACATTTAAACAAAACTTTTACATGACAGTAACTTCTTGAAATCAGTGTTGGTTTCAGTGACATGTATCTGCTTCAAGGCTACAGAAGCGTCGAAATACTGAAGCAAGAAGTACTACTTTCACAAATAATTGTGTTTGAAGAAAGATTAAACTCTGTTGAATAATAAAATACATATTTACTGCAAAACTATGTTCTTTGAAGTGAATTGCCAGAACATGAAATAGTTTTTCTCGCAGTCTTATTATTTTAATAACACCCAAGGCACTGACCGTGACCACCTTTTAAACACACATTCCTGCAGGACTTGCAACGCTCTGACAGAGCCCAGTCCTTGACAGGAAGAAGGAAGAAGAAGAAGTCTACTGAATGTCAGTCGATAGAGCATTGCTGTGGTTGGAATGGAAATCAAAATTAAAAGGACAGCTGATTTATTTATTATCAATTTGTTGTCATATTTATGACAACCAGACCGTGCGCAGCTTCTAGGCAACCAGGAGAATTTATTGTGGTGTTATTTTGTTTATGCCAGATCAACATTAATGTTTGTGATTTATTTCTCCAGTCTGTATGTAAACGGCAAGAGCATGGATTCTCGGAGAACGATTTTTTCCCGTTCTCCTGCTGTCATGATTGTTGCAACTGTTGTTGTTACCATTATTATTCCCCCCTTTGGTTTGCATGTCCCACTTCGGCAGTACATCCCAGGGCGATTGTCTCAAATGCAGTGAGATCACTGGAAGATGATTGTCTCAAACGTGGCGACATGTTTCCTCGGCAGACGCACCATGACCAGGCCGGTGCTGACTTGCTGGTGGTGATGGTAGGGGTCATTCCGAGCTGTGTGTCTGCAGCCAGGGTTCAGGGGTCAGTTCACACAATACACGACAGTCTCAGTGTGGGATTGTGTTGGGAAGCCAGGCTCCCCAGTCTCAGTTTAAGACTAGATGCGGGATTGTGTTGGGAAGCCAGGCTCCCCATGCAGTCTCAGTTTAAGACTAGATGTGGGATGGTGTTGGGAAGCCAGGCTCCCCATGCAGTCTCAGTTTAAGACTAGATGTGGGATGGTGTTGGGAAGCCAGGCTCCCCATGCAGTCTCAGTTTAAGACTAGATGTGGGATGGTGTTGGGAAGCCAGGCTCCCAAGTCTCAGTTTAAGACTAGATGCGGGATTGTGTTGGGAAGCCAGGCTCCCCATGCAGTCTCAGTTTAAGACTAGATGTGGGATGGTGTTGGGAAGCCAGGCTCCCCATGCAGTCTCAGTTTAAGACTAGATGTGGGATTGTGTTGGGAAGCCAGGCTCCCAAGTCTCAGTTTAAGACTAGATGCGGGATTGTGTTGGGAAGCCAGGCTCTCAAGTCTCAGTTTAAGACTAGATGTGGGATTGTGTTGGGAAGCCAGGCTCCCAAGTCTCAGTTTAAGACTAGATGCGGGATTGTGTTGGGAAGCCAGGCTCTCAAGTCTCAGTTTAAGACTAGATGTGGGATTGTGTTGGGAAGCCAGGCTTCTCAGTCTCAGTTTAAGACTAGATGCGGGATTGTGTTGAGAAGCCAGGCTTCTCAGACTCAGTTTAAGACTAGATGTGGGATTGTGTTGGGAAGCCAGGCTTCTCAGTCTCAGGCTGCATATGCTGCAGACACGAGACAGCAGATTCTACTGTATCAGCGATATTAATACGGCATGCATTCAGGCAGTATGGTATGCCCTTCGTATGAAACCTGTTGTTCAGTTTATCCTCAGTTTTTGCCTTCATCCGGGAATGTGACTGTGCCGCCGTTCGTGGAGAGAAACGGGGACTGCAGTTAAACTTGCCTCCAGGAATGGCCTGGTCCACTCTTTCTGGTCACACGGCTTTGGAATGTCTGTGGGGTCTTAATGCCCAACAGGTGCCATAGGCTAGTCATCGAAATGGTCGCTGAAATCATAACGCTCATAAAACCAGTGACTGCAAAACTGGGAATGTTCCTTTCTGCACACCCTTTTTTTGTTTGTTTTGCGTATATTTATTTCTAAAATTTATTTTAAAGCTAGAGTTTGCCACTAAATTTCAGACTTTTGTGGATAACAGGTGGAAACATTTTGCGTGTGCGTGTGTGGGAAGGCAAATACAGTAGAACCTCTCGTGTATGACAGACACAAAATGGCGTGAAACCCTTCTCCGAAGACGGCCCCGATAAGGAAGGAAAGGTGGCATTCAAAGAGGCGTGTTCCCCAGGTGACGAGCGGTTCATTCCCGCGGCATTGTTCAAAGCCGCGGTCTTACAGCGGGTGGTGCTCCTGGCTTTGATGCTGTGTTTCCGTCATCAGGAGCGGCACCAACAGTGGCTGAGGTTGCAAAGCACGCGATCTTTTAAACCGTGCTCTAATGAAACACTGAATTGTGTACAGCTGATTGTTTCACATTGAGTTAGCGCTTTGGGGTGTGGGTGTTGAGGGTAAGTGAGAAGAAAAGATTCTGAAGTTCGGTGTATTTTTTGTTGGTGATATCTGGTTCATTGTGTTAGAATTTGCACACACGTGTATGCTTTTTTGTTATTGTGGGTGCGTACGTTAATTATTTCCAGTCGTGTCTTGTATATTGAGTAATTGGTGTTGGTTCAGCAATCGACTTTAAAAATAAAAATGTACAGTTTGTTGATAGGCTTAAATAATGTATTTTATTAATAGTGCACTCGTTTCGTGTTTGTTCCGGTTGTTGTTCACTGTCGAAATAAAAATCTAAATGTTATAGTTCATCCAGTTCTTCTCGTGTGTGTGTGTGTGTGTGTGTGTGTGTGTGTGTGTGTGTGTGTGTGTGCGTGCGTGCGTGCGTGCGTGCGTGCGTGCGTGTGTGTGTGTTGGGAGAGGAAGGCGGAGGTATGACACGGCATCAGCAATAGCTGAAGCTGATGGGGACGTTTCGGAAAACTGCAAACCCAACTGGCTATTTTTAAAAGGGTTTACTGCCTTTTAGGAGACGATAATCCGGTCTGTTTGTGATTTGTGTATGAAATCGAGCGGAACCAGAGCCATACATGCAGCAGCTAAGCGTGAAAAGAGAGTTTTGCTTTTTGAAAACTGATGCTCATCGGTGGAATTACTTTAAAGACGGTAAAGTACAACCCCCACCCGCCGACACACCTCGGACCTGAGCAAAGCGCTCCCTGGTGACTGAGACCGGCATAACCCCACCTCTCCCTCCCCCCAATCACAAACCCAAAGCACCACCACCAAAAAAAAAAAAAAAAAAAAAAAACAGAGAAAAAAAAAGAGAGAAAAAAAGGCGACAGCAGAGGCTTTCATGTGAAGTTAAAAAAGAAAAAAAAAGAAAGACCATTTCAAATGATGGCAAAGAAAAGACCACAGTTCAGAGACGTAATATCTTCCTAAAGTATAGATGCCAGCGTATGAAATGGCTGCATTATTAATATTTCACAATTTTGTCAGTATGTTTGACAGTCCTGCAAGACTTAAACTCGGTCAGACAAATAGAACTTGACCAGGAAATACATCTAGTTTTACTTTCGGACGGCATCGACAGATACCAGCTCAAGATTACCGAAACGGTTATGTACGGACGAAGCGTAGGAGATGCTATCAAAAAAAAGGACCCCAAAAACAAAAACAAAAAACTTAAATTTTGTTGTTGTTGGCAAAACAGGAAACACGTGAATTATCTTTTTTTGTTTTGTTTTTACGTCTTCGCCGTCTCAGCATCCATCCCTTGGACTTGATTGATCCGGGAAAACCACGTTTGTTTAACACGTATTATTTGGAGCTAGGCCCGCGCATCACTCATCTGCCCCCAAAAACCAATTTACCCCAGTCTCTGACGTCCGCGCAACAAATGGTATTTCCCCAATCACAATGGAACGGCGCACGAGGAGTGACTCGGCGCGGCGACATGGCGGCGGGCCCGATGCCCCGAAACATCGTTTTCTTCGTGTGTCTTTCAGACGTGCTCATGCATCACGCAGCCCCAGATGGGGATCAAAACAGCCAAAGCCTTTTATGTTACGTCTGCGTACGGAGCGGTAAACACGCGTGGTGACCGAGTGCGCCAGGGAAGCGGGAGCACTACTGACAGACAGCAGCGGAGTGACTCCGTGGGAGAACTAACAGCGATACCATCGGCGCGGCCTGCAAGCAGCGAAACCGGGCTTCGGGCGCCAAGGGCCGCGGAGGGGGCCGGGGTGGTGGTCGGGGTGGTTTTCTGGGTTAACCTCTTCTGTAGACCATCAGTCATTGCAAACACGAGGAAAATGACTCGACTGGGAGCAGAGGGTGAGTGGGTGGGTGGAGGAAAGAACAATCAGTAGTCTAAAGTCACGAGTCATGGCAAACTTCACCTGCGTTTGAACGGAGCACAGACTACAAAAAGGAAGTTGACCGAATCCGGAAGGCTAGGGGGCGGGGATAGCTCAGTGGATAGACCGCTGGACTCGTGATTGAAAGGTCGCGGGTTCGAATCCCTGCTGGAACGGCGGGAGAATTTTCTTCTCCAGGGTCGACTTTCTGTGCTGACTCTTATTTCGGTATCCGTTCCACCCCCGTGTTACCACACTAGCACGTAAAAGATCCCGGTCATTCTGCCAAAAGTGCAGGTGGCAGGTTACAGCTAAACACGCATACACCTTACGTATGTGGCTTTTATTGAACCGTGCTTCGGCATTGGTCACAACTTGTCCCTAATATGTCAAATGACATCTGAGGACATTAAGCATCAACTCATCATCATCATCCGGAAGGCTTCATAGTTCAGGAGCTGTGTGACTCCAAGGTCCAAGGTGGACGTCCTGGGCTGTCCGTCCTAACGAGCCTTCTGGTTTCCGTGGACGTAAAGATTTATTGAACCGTGCTTCGGCATTGGTCAAGCTTGTCCCTAATATGTCAACTGACATCTGAGGACATTAAGCATCACTTCATCATCCGGAAGGCAGAAATGAGGGGGAATCCGGTAAAAAAAAAACCCACACACACAAAAAAACCCCAGTGGTTTTAGAGGACAACATAGTGCAGAATATACGCTCAAGTTCGAGATAAACCCCCTTTTCAATCAATAGACTGACAGGTAAACGATGATAAATAAAAGAGAAGAAAAAAAAAAAAAAAAAAAAAAAATGAAAAAGAAGAAGAAGAAGAAGAAGAAGACAATTTTACTATTAATCTTGGTACGGATATTGGTGCTGGAGTGTCTGGAAGTGTTGAAGAATGGCTAGAGAGTTTTGCTATTAATCCTGTTTCGGCTGTTGGTTCTGGAGCTATTAATCCTGTTTCGGCTGTTGGTGCTGGAGCTATTAATCCTGTTTCGGCTGTTGGTGCTAGAGTGTCTGGAAGTGTCAGAGAATGGCTAGCACGAGGATGACGTGTATCCTCCCCAAATAAAAATAAATGCCAGCACGAATTTACGACGTGTTTTGCAAACTAGCTATTTTGACCTGCTGCAGAGTGAACCTTTGATGGCTGTGGGTTCTCAGCGGAGGCGACCTTCAGACTGCGGCTTCCTCGGCACTAGTGAGCGCGGCAAGTAAACAAGAGAGTCAGGTCGCCGTGAAGAGATGGTCCCGTCAATAAGGAGATAAGCAACGACCGCGCAGATTGTCACTGCGGGCTTGGCGCTGGCAGAGGTTCCTGCACCGTAACTCGCAATGGCTGTACTATGCTTAAAGTTCTGCCTCCTCTAAACTCTTGTCACACGTTCTCACACATCCTACCTGCTCTTGTGGTAGGGACGAAGAACAGAAGAAGAAGAAATCTTACCTCCAGCAATGCTTACAGCTCTATACTCGCGTCCAACTCTTGTCTCACACAACATCCCTGCATTAGGTAGGCACAAGCGGCACAGAATGAAGACAGGTGTATTTTTTTCTTCTCTCTCCCACTCGCTTCAGCAGGCCTATTGACTGATACTGACATAAGCAAACACAAAACGGTGGTCAGGTCTTAGCTAACGCTACTTATTGGGACAAAACACAACATGCGAACTTTCGGGGTAATCCCCTTTATTAAGCTACAAAACGACACTTAAACAACAATTAAACGGCGAAAAACGATGAAAAATGAGATGGAGAGCTAATCCACTTATCTTTTTTTGGGATGAGCGATGTCCGGTGCTTGCTTAACTCGGAATGAGTGAGTATACGATGCTTAGGGTTCTACCCCCTCCGCACTCTTCTCATACGTTCTCACACATCCTACCTGCTCTTGTGGTAGGGACGAAGAAGCAAGCACCGGACATAGCTCACCCCCCAAAAGGTAAGTGGCTTAGCTCTCCATCTCACTTTTTCATCGTCTAGCTGTTGTTTGAGTGTCGTTTTGTAGCTTAATAAAGGGGGATCACCCAGACAATTCGCATATTGTGTTTTGTCCCAATAAATAGCGTTCTTTTGAACCTTTTTGTGTGATTGGATCTTGTTTTAGAACGCTAGCAGTAATTCTTGTTTCATTTTTTTTTCCTCAGTTTTTTTCTTTCTTTTTTTCCTCCAGCCGTCACTTCGTCCGTACGAACATCAATCAGAAAATGTGGAATGAGAACCCGAAAACCTGAGGCAGAGGGCTGTGTACTCACTGTGGACGTTTACAGCCAGGGCGGGAGGGAAGCGGCAAGAGAGGAGTGCCTGGCCCCCGGGGAGCAGCAGTGACAAGACAGGATCGTGTTGCACGTGCTCCTGGCACCCAGCGGCCTCCGCTGTGCCTCATCACACCCACGACGTTGCACTGCTGCCCCCTTCCTGCCCGTGGACCCGGCCCACAGTGGGCAGGTGTAGCAGAGTCAGGTACTGCATGCAAACTGAGCCTACAGTTCCCCACGCGCGGTCTTAGGAGTGTTGTGGAAGCATTAAACCAGGAGGACGGCGACTGAGTCTGTCGGCTATTGCCATGGCAGTTATAGGCAGCTCTCACCACAGGAGATACGGTATTCCATACCGAGAGCGTTCGGTCTCGAACGCAAAGCACGATCGAGCGCGGACACAACGTCAGTGAAGGACCGTTACGTGTTAGGCTTTAATAATAAAAGCGTTTGACCGGAATAGTTGATTATTTTATTGGCGAAAGAATGATTAAAACGTGTGACCCACCCTCTCAGCAGGGTGACAGTTTCTGGGGCGATCCTGAGGTAATTGGCGAACATACTGCCCGAGGAGCCATTTTATCAGTTCCACATCAGTTATTATTATTATTATTATTGATCGCTTTTATATAGCGCTATTCTCCGCTCTCGAGCAGACTCGCTGCGCTCGCATGTGATTCTACATGAGTGAATAACTTTTTATAGCGCGTTTTTGAATATCCACCGAAGTGGTGTACTCACAGCGCTGGCATGGCTGGTGCCACATGAAGCTGCTGCCATCTCGGCGCGTTCTGTGTACACCATACAACCATGCACCATGTCACTTCATGCAAAGCCACATATGTAAGGTGCATGCGTATTTATCTGTAACCTGCCACCTGCACTTTTGGCAGAATGACCGGGATCTTTTACGTACTACTGCGGTAAAACGGGGGTGGAACGGATACCGAAATAAGAGTCAGCACATAAAGTTGACCCTGGAGAAGAACATTCTCCCGCCGCTCCAGTAGGGATTCGAACCTGCGACCTTTCGATCACGAGACCGGCGCTCTAACCACTGAGCTATCCCCGCTCCCCAATTCTCCTTCTTTTCACATCATAGAGTCTATTCTATCGAAATTGTTATTATTGCTTACGACTCGCTTGATCTACAAATGTCTTAAAAATACATAAAAATAAAATTAAAAAAAGGAGGTTGGGGGGTGGGGGGTGGCTGGGGTAAGACAAATTCTGCTAGTATCGGACTTAAGCATCGCAAATCATTTGAGCTCCCCCCCCCCCCCCCCCCCCCCCCATGGTCGTCGACTATTACAATACTTTAAGAAGCGATAACTTGAATGTACACAGTCTGGAAGCCAAAACCAAATTAAAATCACTGACTCTAGGCTACTTTCTGTCGGCTGATCAGTCGCAATGCTTACAGTTGATAGTTTGCATCTCATCCTTGCATCAGAGCCGGCCACAAAGCGATTGTCAAAACGGCACACGAGACTTGCAAGGATTCATCTAATAATACTGCCAAATGCAGCGTTGAACGTTCGGCTATGCGTTGAATGCAGACATTCGAATAATTATGCGCGCGTGTATGCGAGTGTCGGGGAGCATGACCAGCGTGCGCGGAAAGGGGTGTCGCCAGCAGTTTAACAGGTGGCAGCCAGGGGTGTGCAGCCAGGGGTCCGGTCTCTAGTTCACTATGAAGCCAAACATTACTCACACCAAGGCAAACTTTGAACAACAATAACAATATACTTTATTCATCCCAGTGGGAAATTAAAGCTGTCTTTCGATCGCACAACGAAGAACATATCTCAATAATTCCAAATCATGAACTACACGCACTTACACATTCTTAGACATACGCCCCCTTTTTCTCAATCTGCATACACTAATACTTAGTTATAGCAAATCCAAAATTACCTGCTTTCTCTGTGTCAAACCAAAACGTTTTCTGTCTTCACAAATTTTGAGCGCAATCGGCAACCCGTCACTATGACGGACCAAAGGGCAATAAAAACAACAAGAAAACCCCCAATCCAAACCAAACCAAAACAAACCCAAAACAACAAAACCAAACAAAACCAAAAGCATACAAAACAACAACAACAAACAAACAAACAAACAAACAAAAAACAAAAACTAACAAAAACTCTCACAACAACAACAACAAAAAACAAAAAACAAACACACACAAAAGAACCCAATGACGAACGTTTTTCTCTCCACATACTCGTAGTTAATCGTTTCTAAAGTACTTCGCCACACACAGACAGCAGCTAACAGCAACAAAGACAGCTGCAGCAACCACAACGACGACCACCTTCATCCAGGATACATGGCAGAGGCAAAAATTCCAGAGCATCGTTGGAAATGGTAAACCTCTCCCCTCCCCCCCCCCCCAAAAAAAAAAACAATAATAATAAAAAAATCCGAAGAAAAATCACGACAGCGCAGCCAGGGACGGGCGGGACGGGCGGACTGAAAGGCAGAGGGAGAGAGGGAGATGAGAGAGAGAGAGAGAGAGAGAGAGAGAGGGAGAGGGAGAGAGAGAGAGAGGGAGAGGGAGAGAGAGAGAGGGGGGGAGATGAGAGATACTGGAGCTCCCACAGACTGTAGGGCGCTTGCTGCTGGGTATCGTTTGACGGCGCTGCTTCAGTGTGGGCAAAAGCTAGAAGCCAAGTTGGACCACTTTCAATGGGCTTGGCTTGGCGATGGTGCATAATTACATACACGAACGTAAAATACGAGAATTCTGCTGTTTGCAACGCTGGAGGGAGATTCTCATTGCTAGGCTACAGAAAAAGTGACGCTCATATCTTTAGGGACCTTTTTCTTCGATATTTCATCAGTGTCATTCACGCTGCACACATCGGCTTGTTTGAATATTCTCGTTCGACGTGTTACGGAAACCAAAGTGAAGTTCATAAGACTTTGTCCCTTTGCTCTTCAACATTGCCACAGTCGAGCATTCACGTTGTATCAGCTCGTTTGGATATTCCCCTTGTTCGACCGAAGAAAGGTGAGGTGTCTTTTGTTCCACTTTTCACGCGCACGTCAAGGTGCATTAGATGCAGGAAGCCACCTGCTATAGGTACATTAATTAAATATGCAGCATATAGTCTGTGACTTTAAAAAAGTTGACAGTGTAACGGTATAACAGTTTCTCTTTCGGCAGTTGTACGCGGAACAGGCTCCCTCTCAACATCAGACATTCTTCTACGTCGTCCGCTTTCAGAACTCTTCTCAAATCTCACTCCGTTTAGCAATAACACTCGTCTGCGTTGCCCAGTTTACTGCTAAATACCTAAGCCAGATTGATTTCCGTGTGTGTGTGTGTGTGTGTGTGTGTGTGTGTGTGTGTGTGTGTGTGTGTGTGTGTGTGTGTGTGTGTGTGTGTGTGTGTGTATGAGAGAGAGAGAGAGAGAGAGAGAGAGAGAGAGAGAGAGAGAGAGAGAGAGAGAGAGAGAGAGAGAGAGAGTAGTTTGATCTAATGTACATGTATTTTGAATGTGAGCGCCTTGCTATTCACCACTGTTATTATATAGCTAGGTTCGAGATTATGCCATACGGCGATTCATCTCTGAATCCCGTCCCCTCCTCACCCATCCCCATCCCTCCTCGCCAGACCAAGTCTATCAGACGATGACTTCTAGCCTTTAGGAGATGCCGCTAGTGGAAACAGATTGTACGCCGCTGTCAGGTGGACGTACTTGAGCTGGGCAGCTGGGGAAGGCAAAACCTCCGGCAACAACAATACGTGCTGGCAGGAGGCCGCGGCGGACACTGCGACGGATGGGCAGACTAATTTCCAACATCATCTTCAGGGCACGTAAACCATCACAATGGGGAGTGAGGAGACCGATGTGCAGGCTGGTTTTGGATCAATGGACAGCGTACGTCGCCCTACCCACGGCAGTGTCCGTTGCGAAGACCGACTTGCATCGATTGTCATATGCAGCCACGCCCTGTGTCAGCAGTTGTTGCTGCTGCTGCTGCGTTCCTCGGCTGAACAATGTCGGGGTCACCCGGTATGTGCAATTTACATTGACAAATGCATTTCCGACTTTGAGAGGGTGGTGTGTGACCGGTTTTTGTTTGTTATTTTTATTGTTAAACTTATATTTTTATTTGTTTTATTTGCATTTTCTTTATTACCCTGCCACACAGGCAGCCACGGGCCATCTTCGGAGGATTTGTTCGTCTTTCTGGAGAGAGGATGCTGTTACGCGAGGAGTTAATCGTGGCTGAAGATAGTCCCCACATCACTATGCAGCGCATCACGACATTTGACTGAATATGGCCATGATGTTTTGCTGGTGTTGATGTGTTGTGACACAGTGAGAGCTGCTCATTTTAAAGGTGCACTCGAGGCAAAACATGACGACTAGCTGTTCCCATTCGCCCCGATACCATCTACACGGCTGACGGGGCTTTAACATCCGATAATCTGTCAATCCCAGCACGCATTTCACCGCTTTTTTGTAGATCTATTTTGGACATACATTTTGCCACTGTGGTGGCTTAATAGCAACATCCATCTTTCAGATCAGGGACACCTTCGTTTCTACTTAAGGCCGAGAAATCACAGACCAAAGACACACTTGTTCCTGCATTTTTCTACGCTTCGACCTAAAATTTGTTTCTGTTTTTAAACAGAAAGCACAGACCAGGGACGCCTTTGTTTTATTTCAGACAGAGAATGTACAGGCCAGGGACACACCTCTGTTTCTACTTAAGGAGAATGCACAGACCAGGCACAACTTTTTTCTACTTAAGGCCGAGAATGCACAGACCAGGGACTCCTTTGTTTCTACTTAAGGATAATGCACAGACACATTTGTTAGTACTTAAGGAGAATGCATAGACCAGGAACACCTTTGTTTCTACTTAAGTACAATGCATAGAACAGGGACACCTTTGTTTCTACTTAAGGAGAACGCACAGACCAGGGACTCCTTTGTTTCTACTTAAGGAGAATGCACAGACACACTTGTTACTACTTAAGGAGAATGCATAGACCAGGAACACCTTTGTTTCTAATTAAGGAGAATGCATAGAACAGGGACACCTTTGTTTCTACTTAAGGAGAACGCACAGACCAGGGATTCCTTTGTTTCTACTTAAGGAGAATGCATAGACACACGTGTTTCTACTTAAGGAGAATGCATAAACCAGGGACACCTTTGTTTCTACTTAAGGAGAATGCACTGACCAGGGACACTTTTGTTTCTACTTACTGAGAATGCACAGACCAGGGACATCTTTGTTTCTACTTAAGGAGAACGCACAGGCCAGGGACACCTTTGTTTCTACTTATGGCCGACAATGCACTGACCAGGGACACCTTTGTTTCTACTTAAGGAGAATGTGCAGACCAATGGCACCTTTTCTGCTTAAGGAGAATACACTGACGAGGGACACCTTTGTTTCTGCCGAAGGAGAATGCACAGTTTGAATCCCAGATTGCCAACGCGAGACTGCAGGTTCTGAGTCTTGTGAAAATCATCTTTGCACTCTAAGTTCACGCGACACCTTCACGTAAACACCAACTTTATTTCTGAAGTACAAAACTAACGTTGTAATCATGCCACTGCCGAGCTGTCAGGCTTTGGCCCTGACTTCATTCCTTATTACGCCACGAGACTACCAAATACCAATAAAGACAAACGTATCTCTCTTACTCCCTCTTCGAACTCAAGTGATCTGATCGCAAATAATAGACAGGTTTAGAACAGAAAACGCACCAAAGAAGAAGAAGAAGAAGAAGAAGAAGAAGAAGAAGAAGAAGAAGAAGAAGAAGAAGAAGAAGAAGAAAGAAGAAGAAGAAGATATAAATAGCACAATCACAAGTAAGTCAAAATAGTCTTTAATAAACATTTGCGAAAATTTACTCTTTTTTTTCTCCGATTGAAGAGAAAAACACAACTTGCCGCAACTCGTCAAACAGGGTTAAAGAATATCTGTTTTGAAAGTACAAGTATGATTTCACATACACGTCGACCTCGTGCTTGTATTGAGCAACAAACCTCCGCAGAAATCGAAACAGTTAAATGCTCAGTTTGCTCATATGATTGTTGTTAGTGTATTGCATGTCTGTTTGTAACCTGAAAAAATGTGCTTGGACTGAAATCTGCACATGTTTTGTGTTGTCCGATTAAATCAGTATTCCTTTTTAACCTCTTGTGTGTCTTGATCTAGTAAATACAAGGTCACACAGCATAAATCGCCAGATCACGAGTAACAGTCTGATGCACTTGTATGATACAGGCTAGTGCATTGTTGGAGATGATTTGGACAACAAAAAAATGAATGAAACGCTGGCGATCAGGCAGTGGGCGCAAAATTGCATTCAGTGATTGAAAGAGGGTGTTTCATAGCTCTGGATTCTCAGCAGAAGGGATTTCCATTTCTACGTCCGCAGTACCCGACTGCGAGGGAAAAAGGGAGGGGGCGAGAGAGAGAGAGAGAGAGAGAGAGAGAGAGAGAGAGAGAGAGAGAGAGAGAGAGAGAGAGTGTGTGTGTGTGTGTGTGTGTGTGTGTGTGTGTGTGTGTGAGAGAGAGAGAGAGAGAGAGAGAGAGAGAGAGAGAGAGAGAGAGAGAGAGAGAGAGAGAGAGAGAGAGAGAGAGGATAAGAGAAAATTCTTTATTTACGAGGGTAATAGAAAAACATGTATGCTTTTTATATCCAGCCCTCGCCCGAACAAGGGACTACACTAGATCTAATTATACGTGTTCACATTTTATTAGCTACGACACACCGGTACACACATGGAATAAATGAAGTTTAGTCATCAAACATTATATAAAACAGAGGGGAATTGGGGTGATTATATAGGGCTTTTAAATCATCAGGAGTATTCATTATTTGGGGGGTAAATGCGTGAAGAATGGGAGACACAGTAATGTAGAGCGTTGCAGGGGGGTTACAGTCACCGAATTCAACGTGCCAACCAATCAGTGCATAATGTATGACATGTAACGTGATTTAAACGTTTCAGTGCTGGATGGTAATCGAAGAGAGTCTGGGAGTGAGATCCAAAGACCACCGCCTCAATATACCAGGCTGGACTTGAAAAGGTCAATGCTAGGGATTGATATGTTGAGTTCCCAGAATGTCGTGATTGGTTTAAGGAACATTTAGCTGTACGAGAAGGTGGCACTATTCCAGAAATAACTTTGTGCGTCAGAACTCTTTTGTTATAGTTAGGTCTTTCTTTGAGGGGGAGAATGGATAGGAAATTTATAGTCTGAAATCGTTAGAGTTATTAGTTTTGAGGAGAATTGACTTGAGCGCTCTCTTATGTAAAGAGAGAGAGGGGGGGAGGGAGGGAGGGGGACAGAGAGAGAGAGAGGGAGGGAGGGAGGGAGGGAAGGAGGGAGGGAGAGAGAGAGAGAGAGAGAGAGAGAGAGAGAGAGAGAGAGAGAGAGAGAGAGAGAGAGAGAGAGGTTATCAAGAGACCTGGGGACAGTCCGACAGTCATCGTATTCACTGTCCCTGTCCCGTGACAATGGCGTCTGTCTGCCGATAAGACTCGGCCAGTCCTGCCGGTACCTTTGCCAAGTTTTTTTTTCTTTTTCATTGTTCTCTCTCTCCACACGATGGTAGCAGCGCGATAACCAGAACCTATCGCTGTCTCGCTGTCAGCCACACCACTCTTTAATTTAGCCCCAGCAAGGACGACGGCTTTGATTGCTGCCGATTGCAATCTCATGCAGTTTCCCTTAAACTTTCTCTCCAAAGCGGTGTCGCTACACCCCACCCCCCCGACCCCTAGTGTCTCTGCCACCATTGCAGACAGGCCCCATCTTCCCCACAGCCTCCATGGACTTCATTTTCTGCCAAACCTTAGCAGCCGTCCGACAACTCCTGACGAAGTTGCAAGCTAGTTTGACCCGGAAAACAAAACACAACAAACAAAACAAAACAACAACAAACCAAACCAAACCAAACAAGCCAACCGGTGATATTTTCAGATTCTTGCTAGAGGCCCCCCTCCCCTTTTTTTATGCGTCCGCGGTTACCCACCGCAAGATCCCTTAAACACAAGCCAAAAACACAAAAACCATGTTTTGCGCGATGATGTGTGTAAGAAACACAAAAATGAAACTAAGAAATTGCCAAAAGTTGCAAATTGTAATTTTACTTTACAGAGTCGCCGCCACCTCTTCCAGATCAACAAAAACAGTCACGCCACCTCTTCCCGATCAACAAAAACAGAGTCACGCCACCTCTTCCCGATCAACAAAAACAGTCACGCCACCTCTTCCCGATCAACAAAAACACAGTCACCCCACCTCTTCCCGATCAACAAAAACAGAGTCACGCCACCTCTTCCTGATCAACAGTCTCCTACCCAGCCCTGCACAATATTGCGCCTTAATTTCCACGTAAATCCACAAACACTGAGTGCGCTTGGCCGCAAACTACCTAGGCGCATCATTAGCGACGTTGTTTAGAGACCCGCTATTTCGGGATGAACTAGCTGGCAAGATTAATCCTTCCCTGTACACAACGCACCTCACGAAATTAGGAGATAGGGTAAGGTCATTACTCGCGCGTTGTTGTTGTAATCAGAGACAGCGCAAAGCCATTCATCCAATGTTTATGTTTTGTTTTTGTTGTTGTCCTTCTTTGGCTTCTTCGTTCGATGCCTTGCCAAACGGACGTTGTTTTCCTTCTTCCATCTTTGTTCGGCCTGATATATAACCTTCATGGCTGAATGGGTGTTAATAATCATTCTATCATGCTTGCAAAATGGGCTTTGCTCTCCTCGAAGCAAAATCCAACATCAGAAGTCCTCCAATAAAAGACCAGCTAATGAAAACATAAAAGCCCAACAGCAGTGTTGCGGATGTCCCAGTTAATGTCGCAGACCCACGTTGTCTGCCCACGTCCGTTTCTCATGTTGTGGGACGCCGGGGAAATCGAAATGAAAGTCTTGTTTTTTATATTCTGTTTAGAATCCGACTTTAGTCAGTAACGATTAGTGGGACTGGACGCACCCCCCTCGCCCCCCCCCCCCCCCCCCAACAGCTTAAAGGGGAAAGAAGTTTCTGAAAAAACACGGCTTCCAAGTGACCCTTCCGACGCCCATGTGACCATGACAAGACACCGAGGTAATCGAACCTGCAATCTAATAGTAAAAACTCAGTGGAGATGGTCATTATGAAAGGTGTGAAAAATCTAGCTGACAGGTAGAGTATCCGACCCCCCTCTCCCCCAAACAACAACAACAACAAAAACCCAACAACAACAACAACAACAACAACAAAAACAACAAGCCAACAACAACAACAACAACAACAAAACAACAACAACAAAAACAACACAAATGTGTTCCGTCACCACAGGCTCAGAACCTGACGCAAAGCATCTCTCCACGCACACACGCACGCGCACGCACACACACACACGCATGCACACACGCACACGCGCGCGCGCGCACACACACACACACACGCCACACGCACGCTCGCACGCACGCACACACACACGCACGCACACACGCACACACACGACATACACGACGCGCGCACACACACACACACACACACACACACGCACGCACGCACGCACACGCGCGCGCGCACACACACACACCGCACACACACACACACACAAGCACACACACGCACGCACGCACGCACACGCGCGCGCACACACACACACACGCACACACACGCACGCACGCACGCACGCACGCACGCACGCACGCACGCACGCACGCACACACACACACACACACACAGTGTTCCTCCCCAGACAGGCAGTGACCATCGATTCCTTCAAGAACAGGCCTACTATCATCAGTTTCCCAGACCCCTCGCATTGTCCTTCCTTTCCTTTTTGGGGATGATCCATGCCGCTGTCACTGCTTCCTCCGCCCCTTTGGGTGTCCCAGACACTTCCCGTCCCTGCTACTCCCATACAGTCACTCATCATTTCCCTGGCAAAAGCTTGCGGGATCAGGGCAGGGTAGAAATCACTTCCTGGCCTACTCCCGCTTCTCACCTTTTAGAAATCCATCCACCCTAGCTTTCTTTTTTGTCTTCGTTTTTTTTTTTTAAAGCTATTGATTCGGTATGCCGTTTTTTAAAAGTATGCTTTCACAAAATGCGTGAGCTCCATTTTCTTTGTGTGTGTGTGTGTGTGTGTGTGTGTGTGTGTGTGTGTGTGTGTGTGTGTGTGTGTGTGTGTGTGTGCGCGTGTGCGTGCGTGCGTGCGTGTGCGTGCGTGTGTGTGTGTGTAAAGAAGTCATTGGGCCAGCCCGTACCTAGTCTTTATTCAACAGACTGTTTTATTTTAGTTTGTTTTATACATCAATACATCAGTTTGTCAAAATGTCTCATAAAGAATGAAATTAAATTCAGTACTGGTCGTGTTGGTATGACTGTCACTCCTTTTTGAGTCATACGAACAGCCGGAAGCATGAGTGAAAACGTGTACCTTGCTTTTCTCCCCACGAGCCTCAGCGAGCTGTAATTTCATTTCAAGATGATCGCTTTTCGAGGGGAAAAAAATTAACACCACCACTACCGACAACAACAAAACAATACAAAAAATTACAATTAAATTAAAAATAAAAAGAAGAAGAAAAAGACAAAAGCGAGCAAGCAATCAAGCAAACAAACAAACAAACAAACAAACAAACAAACAAACAAAGAAAAAGACAAAAGCGAGCAAGCAAAAAAAAAAAAAAAGCAAGCGAAAAACCAGAAACAACAATAACCAACAACATAAACAACAACGACAGCAAAACAATAAAAAACCAACAAAGAAACCAACAAAAACCACGAACAGTATGGAACTGAATGCATGTTGTGTCTGCGCTGTAAATTCCACCCTCTTGTTGTGCAAAATGTCATTACTTTTATCGGGAGAAAGGCAACAAACAGCTTTGCGAGCTGAACGTTTCTCAGACGACTCGATTCCTCATTCCCCCATTTGAATGACTGATAGACATCGGACGCCGGGTCGACCGCAAAGGGTCCTATCAGAGCAAAACACAAGTCACCACATCACGATAAGAACATTCTGGTTCACAGTTCTGGACACAGCACGTCAGAACATACCATCAACAGCCACATGTCACTTGTTCCTGCAACTGATTAAAAACCTTTAATGTAAACTGTTCAGAACCAGTTCAAGAATATCTGTGCGTATATATAGCAATCACTTCCGTCCACTGACGAGTTATTGCTACGGAAATTTATGGACTTAGATAAAACACATTGAATCAGAATTCTTTTCAATGGAGGCTGTGGAAGGAACTTCCAAGACAAAATAACAGGTCACGTGCTGGAGGCTATGACGGTCTGCAGAATGACGTCAGCTTGTTTAATAAGCCAACAGCCGGGGCTTGCTTACGAGGAGCAAGTTCATTGACCCGGGCCGGCATTGCGGGCCATATTAGCGAACCCTTGACGAAACAGAGTGAGGGTGCCAGATGAAAGGGCCTGAGAGCGATAATCATAATCCTAATCAACCCGCAGTGATCAGTCACGTTCCAGGCAGCCATAAAGAAGCCTCGGGCATTTCCCGCGTGCCTTTTACCTTCTTCATCGCCAACCAACGCGCAGTCGAACACAGAACTAACTTGGCTCCGAGAGAACGGGTGCGTGCAGGCGCATTCATTATAAACATAACCGTTGGCCGCTGAACCACCCGACTGACCCCCGCAACAGTGCCAGTCTTTGCCCAGTCTCTCCTCGCCTTGGACTGGCTCACTGCTGGTCAAGCTGTCTGGTGCTGGCATTACTCCGAGCGTCGCATTCCGGCACCTTCCTCCAAACTCTGCCAGAAATGGCTACGCCACTGAAAGGGCATTCTTTATCTTCGCGTAGCTGTCCACCGACGTTGTCAGCGCCCTCCGAAAGGTGTGGGTACTAAGAAGACTGGCAGAGCATAATGTCCAAACACGCATGTAAACATGGGGCGTGTCCGCCCCGGATAAAAACGAAAAAGAAAGAAAAATAATTTTATCTCGATTCAATCGATTTTGGCTACTGCCATTTTAGTTGACAATTTTTCCGAGACCTATGCCGTAAAGGCAGCGGTTGGAGGAAGAAAGCGGTAAATCAATGCTTGGATTTCATTCCAGATTCCCATCACATTTGTCTTATATCACCTTGTTCTGGGAAGAGACACTGAATAAAACATTGATTGATTGATTGAATGATTTGATTTCCACCACAAAAGACTGCCGGGCGCCGACAGGTCCATCTACTCTCTCGTGGATAGTTT
>OY757550.1:8998174-9016564 GCA_963584105.1 Alviniconcha strummeri
AACAAACAAACCCCAACTAAAACACACACACACAAAAACGCAAACAAAACCCCAACAAAAACAACAACAGCAACAACAACAACAACAACAACAACACACACACACACACACACACACACACACACACACACACACACACACACACACACACACACACACACACACACAAACACACACAAAGCACCATAACTACCCGATAAAGAATCCGAAACAAAGTTGACTGTCAGCGTTCCGGAACAAGATCAACGCGCAGAAAAGGTTCAAAAGAACACTCATTTTTATCTGATCAGACGGTACGAAACATATGCAGACTGTCAAGGTAAACCCCGGAGAGAAGTGAAATTCGATCTCCTTATCTTTTACTTGGTAATGAAGTGTGTGTGTGTGTGTGTGTGTGTGTGTGTGTGTGTGTGTGTGTGTGTGTGTGTGTGTGTGTGTGTGTGTGTGTGTGTGTGTGTGTGTGTGTGTGTGTGTGTATGTGTGCGTATGTGTGCGCGCAACTGAGAGGTAAGTAGATGAAGTTTTATTTCTCTCATTGTATGTTTCTGCGTTAACTGTCTGCTGGTTGCTTGAAAAGGGTTTGCCCTGAACTCCGCCATGCCACCGTTTGTGTTCAGAGATGCTGTCCTTCCATCGCCGGACACACTCAAACTTCCACTGCTTTTCCATTAGCTGTTTGTTTTTCTTTGCGGCATTTACAGTCGACGGACTTGTTGCTGCGTGTATCAAACAACAGCAAAAAAAAAAAAGAGAAAAAAAAAGAGAAAAAAAAAGAGCAGAGTTGATTTTTTCTCCTACATCAGTTTCATTTATCTTTTCCTTTCCTTTCAAGCACTGCCTGAAATAAACAGAAAGAAATCCTTCAGTTGGAGTAGGCGGCCTTTGCATGTTTAACAGACTAATTGAACAATTTCCTGTCGCAGCTATGCATAGACGTACTCACGTAGAACTGGAGTTTTCCAAGGACACACACACACACACACACACACACACACACACACACACACACACACACACATACACACACACACACACACACACACACACACACACACACACACACACACACATACACACACGTGGAGAGAGGGAGGGAGAGACGAGAGAGAGAGAGAGAGAGAGAGAGAGAGAGAGAGAGAGAGAGAGAGAGAGAGAGAGAGAGAGAGAGAGAGAGAGATATCCTATGCACAGTGTACATCGTGAAAAAGGAGGGAAGGCCAAGAGCACGTTTCCCAAGCTGGGGACAGGAATTAATTCCCAATGGCTGCGTGTCGTGCTCTAGCTGCCTGCATGGTAACGGCCATTAGCTTCTGCCTTCCTTCTGCCAGCCATAAATACAGGTGCCAGGATCCAAGCACTTAAAATTACCCACATGACTCGGTTTAACCTCTTTCGTGTAGAAGTAATTACCGCTTGAACGTAACGGTGTTGCCGGTAAACGCCAGATGTTATTGTCTATAGCATTGCCTGCCGTTCACCCTGAGCAGTGGGCCGGCTTTCAGGAGGTACTGCGACGTCAGGTCATGACAAAGACCCAAAGAGCCCTATTTTGGCAAAAAGGGGGGTTATCGGACTAAATTAAACTGTGCGCAGCAATATCGTTACTGCTTTGCAGGACTGAAATTTCTGTTCATTGTACAGACTATTTAATCAAGTTGACATTAACCAACACCCAGATGCGAACGAAGATCACGCGAGGTCAGGAGGCGGGCAATACTACTAATACACGCGCTCAGATCACTACACGTGCAGCATGGCAGCTAGGAAGTTGTCGGTGAAGGAACAACCTGCTTATTACTTACAAGAAGAAGGAGGAGGAGGAGGAAGAAAGGATCAACGGTCCGAATTTACGCTTACGAGTTTTATCTTGGCACATGAATCTGCTGAAACCGAGTACTGCTGGTTTGGTCGTCAGAGAGGTTCCAGAAACAGGAACGAGAAGGCAGTAAACAGTAATTCAGACATGTAATTATCACCAGTGACACACATACACACACACACACACACACACACACACACACACACACACACACACACACACACACACACACACACACACACACACACACACACACACACATCAAAACTGACAAAGCCATGGCATTCTTTCGTCTCGCAAAAAAAGAAGAAAAAAAAAGAAGAAGAAGCCAACCAACCCTCGGCTGATCATTTATGAAATAGCTATAATCTTTGGTTTACATTATAGATATTTTTCAACATCGTCAAAATGTGGCTATTCCTACTAATAACTGTGAGCAGTTACTGCTCATTGCGTGTTTTAAGAGAACTGCTGATCACTCATCAGTTTTATGTGATCATCAACAGCCTGCGTGTGCCTAAACTTTCTCGTCAGTTTTCAGCGAACTTTGCAGCGGAAACTTCCTTTAACCTCAAAGGGCACAAACCCACTGAGTCTGCTAGTACTGTTGTGAACAGGGTCGTGATTAGTGGTACTTCTCCATCGTCGGTGAAGGTAATGGCGTGGACTGTGCTGTGGAGGGTCTTTTTCTTTGTTAGTTTGCTTCGTCGGCAAAGGGGCAATAAGGCTGCAGCCTAGCTGCCATTGTAGGGTCAGCTGTTTTTGGTTTGCAGGCTTCACCAGCCTGTTGTCAGTGCTGTTCTGACTGGGAACCTCTTTTGTGGGTCATGTCTTCACTGTGTCCGTTCATCACCTGTCAGGGCCTTGATGAGCGCGTGATCGATGCACATTATTATTATTATTAAGCGCTGAAGTCACTACAGCAAGTTGACTACGGGTACTTCACTTGATATTTCCTGACCTGTGTCATGTCCGTCTACTCGTGTGACCGCTGAGAGGGGGTGGAGCGGGGGGGGGGGGGGGGGGGACTGTGTTTCACGTCCGCTACTGACCATTCACGCTAACGTGGGTGCGTCATCGGAGTCTGCTGTTAGTCTTTGTCATAGCTGACATCATCGAAAGCAGCAGTGAATTGAGCGTGGTGACCTGAGTATGTTGACCTCGTCCAGTTTATTGTTAGTGTTGCTGCTCATTTGTTGTGAAATTAGAAAGGGTTGGAAGGATGGTAATGGAATGGGAATCTGGGCGCACTGGAGTTGAAGGAAGATTTAAGAAACTCACAGTTGAACCGGGGAGTCATGTTTGTGTGATAAGTGTACACAGTAAAAAAATTGTGTGATAAGTGTACACAGTAAAAATGTTTGTGTGATAAATGTACACAGTAAGATCACCCCGCGTCGACGACACTGGGAACTTCAGATTTTTCTCTTTGTCATCAAATATTCAAACGAAAATCTTTGTAGTGCGTCAAAGGTTCTTTCAAAGTCTTCTGGGTCGTTTTTCTTGCTTTCTTCTTCTCCCGATAATGATTCTAAGCAATGAATCGACAGCGTTGGCCCTGATATAACCGTACTGGACAAAAAACACCAAGTTACTTAGGTCGTTTTTCTTGCTTTCTTCTTCTCCCGATAATGATTCTAAGCAATGATTCGACAGCTTTGGCCCTGATATAACCGTACTGGACAAAAAACACCAAGTTACCTACTTACACAACGACAGCGTTGGCCCTGATACAGCCGTACTTGACAAAAGACACCAAGTTACTGACTTATACAACGACCACGTAGTCTGCCGTCACCGGAACAGACACAAGAGGGAAGACGTGGGTGAGATTATACACACCAAGAAGAGCCACATAAAACGTATTTACCATCTCCTCCCCGTTTCTTGCCTTTTCGACAACACACACACACACACACACACACACACACACACACACACACACACACACACACACACACACACACACACACACACACACACACCCAACCCCCCCTCCCCCCCACACACACACAAAGAAAAAACCAAACAAACAAAAAAACCACACACACACACACACACACACACACACACACACACACACACACACACACACACACACACACACACACACAGCGAAATCTTTGTGAATGACGAATCTCGTGTTATAGATTGACTATGCGGCAAAGTCAGTCTTTATGCAATGGTGATCCGTTTTTCATGTCGTGGGAACGTTTCTACAGAAGAAACAGTTCTGCATGTGTATGCTACAGGCACCAGCTGTCCTGAAGGGAATGCGAAAATATCGAAAGTTCGTTGCTGAGTAGTGAACGTGTAGAATGTTGTCACTGTTGACAAAGTTCACGTTTTTGTGGGTCCCCACTTGAGGGCAGGTTAGAGATGGACAATGTACCTGGTTTGGGCTGTGCCACAACACACTGACACCTGCAAAATGCCATGGCTTGGGCTGTGCCACAACACACTGACACCTGCAAAATGTCATGGCTTGGGCTGTGCCACAACACACTGACACCTGCAAAATGCCATGGCTTGGGCTGTGCCACAACACACTGACACCTGCAAAATGTCATGGCTTGGGCTGTGCCACAACACACTGACACCTGCAAAATGTCATGGCTTGGGCTGTGCCACAACACACTGACACCTGCAAAATGTCATGGCTTGGGCTGTGCCACAACACACTGACACCTGCAAAATGTCATGGCTTGGGCTGTGCCACAACACATTGAAACCTGCAAAATGTCATGGCTTGGGCTGTGCCACAACACACTGACACCTGCAAAATGCCATGGCTTGGGCTGTGCCACAACACACTGACACCTGCAAAATGTCATGGCTTGGGCTGTGCCACAACACACTGACACCTGCAAAATGCCATGGCTTGGGCTGTGCCACAACACACTGACACCTGCAAAATGTCATGGCTTGGGCTGTGCCACAACACACTGACACCTGAAAGAACGCCATGATTTGGGCTGTGCCACAACACACTGACACTTGCAAGAACACCATGGATTTGGCTGTGCCATAACACAATCACACCTGTAAGAATGCCATGGCTTCGGCTTGCCACAGCGTATTGACACCTGTAAGAACACCAAGGCTTGGGCTGTGTCACAACTCACCGACACCAGCAAGAACACCAAGGCCACATTAAAATACTGTTATGCGCTGCATAGTTATGTGGGGACCATCTTCAGCCATGACAAGTTCCTTGCATAACAGCGTCCACCATCCAGAAATAAGATAAATCCCCGAAGACGGCGAGCAGATGCCCATATGGCAGGGTAATAATACCCCCCCCCCCCCCCCATCAGGAGTAGGCCTGCACACTAACACACTACACACTTTACAAACAAGTTAAACAGATGATGAACAGGGGCTTACGGTGGAGGAAGACAGCCACGCGAGAGGCGAAAACATGGCGGTCTACTGTTTTGGGAAAGGAAATGCCTTGAGGTTAGATATGAAGGAGTCCAGAGAGGGTTTCTGATGGAGAGGGACCAAAGACAAAAAAAGGCGTGGGAACCAACTGTGGAAAGTCAGGTACAATAAATTCTGTTAATGAGTTAAGTATAATGTTTTATGTATCATTTCATCATACTTTTCGTTCTGTATTTTCATACCTGTAACTTATCGTATTTCTGGTTTGGATGGTTGCTACTGGCCTACTGTCAGGAATGTCTATTTCCTACGCCTGCTGTCAGGAATTTCTATCGCCTACTCACAGGAATTTCTGTTTCTATCGCCTATCGTTAGGAATTTCTTCCTGGTCTTAATTTTTAGTGTGATTAGTCCTGATTCTGACCCTGTGTATTGACAGGACGAGTTAAAACCCAAGAACTAACCAACTAACTAATCCCACAAGGGGCTAACTTGGATTCCTGAGAAACCTGGAGGCCGAGAGAATTCGCGCGACCTGAAGGTTTACAGCCAGAACGTCTGACAGCTGAGGTTTCTGGGCACAGAGGGCGAGGTACGGCACCGTACCGACCACCGCAAGAGGGTTGACATTGCTCTCTGTTTTCTACTCACAAATAACGATGGAGTAAAGGCTTTTTAAGGATTAGCGCTGGAAAAATAACCTTTGTCGTTGTTGTTATTATTATTATTTTGACGCCCCGTCAACACGACATAGAGGACGAAGCAACAGGCTAAGGACAGCAGTTGGAGGAAGAAATCATCAGTCTCGGCCCTGTCTGCTCGGCCACACTCCTTGACCCTCGCTGGCTCATCTGTGAGCAGTTCTGAACCCCTCTGCATCGCGCTCTGGAGTTGAGGACAGCGGGTAGGCCGGCACTGACGCCGTCACGGCGGGGAGCAAGCGCGAGTCCAGCACGACGTGACGTGGACAGGCTGGTCCCCACACGTCTCCCCACAGCCACTGCCATGACTGCTTACCCCACACACTCCCCACAGCCACTGCCATGACTGCTTACCCCACACACTCCCTACAGCCACTGCCATGACTGCTTACCCCACACACTCCCTACAGCCACTGCCATGACTGCTTACCCCACACACTCCCTACAGCCACTGTCATGACTGCTTACCCCACACACTCCCTACAGCCACTGTCATGACTGCTTACCCCACACACTCCCTACAGCCACTGCCATGACTGCTTACCCCACACGTCTCCCACACGGCCAGCTAACTGACTGCTGTTGGTTCTCAAATGTCACTACCTTTCTAACCACACAGAACTCTTCATTTCTGATATGAGGCCGCGTTTCCTTTAAAACCGCTTATGGGGCTTACGCCAGCACAAATAAAACCAAAATCATTCGATTCGAATCGAAACGGAGTCATAGTTCAGGAGCTGTGTGAGAGTCGAGGTGGCCGTCCTCGGCTGTCCGTCCTCGGCTGTCCGTCCTAACGAGCCTTCTGGTTTCCGTGGACGTAAATCTATATTGAACCATGCTTCGGCATTGGTCAGAGCTTGTCCCTAATATGTCAACTGACATCTGAGGACATTAAGCATCACTTCATCATCGAAACGGAACTATTTTTTTTTTACCCAAGGCGGACGCGCCCGATGTTTACGAGCGTGCTTCGACGCTGCGTTGCTTCCACAGTCTTAGTCAGTATTAGGCTGACCCCTTTCCTTTAGG
Organism: Alviniconcha strummeri; assembly: GCA_963584105.1. Lineage (NCBI taxonomy): Eukaryota > Metazoa > Mollusca > Gastropoda > Provannidae > Alviniconcha > Alviniconcha strummeri. The sequence continues at coordinate 9,005,108 of OY757550.1, forward strand.
CCTACTGTTTTCCTACGAGGGAGTTCCGGTTTTAGTACAGAGAATAAATTACGAGTGAAACCGGAACCGTAACAACAGCTGAATCCCGACTGGTGCTGACAGGTCATGCGTGGCAATATACGCCCTGTACTGTGACATTCCTGAGTGTCAGAGGCCTAAGACCTTGTGTTACTGGATTGCGGATTCGACTGAATGAGCGAACATTCTTGAAGTACAAGAGATTTAGACATGATTGATTGATGATTGATTTCATGTTGCTTAACGTCCACGGAGGCGAGATGGCTATTAGGGACGGGGACAGAGTGGGAAGGGGAGGGGGGGCGGGGATAGCTCAGTGGTTAGAGCGCCGGACTCGTGATTGAAAGGTCGCGGGTTCGAATCCCTGCTGGAACGGCGGGAGAATTTTCTTCTCCAGGGTCGACTTTCTGTGCTGACTCTTATTTCGGTATCCGTTCCACCCCCGTGTTACCACAGTAGCACGTAAAAAATCCCGGTCATTCTGCCAAAAGTGCAGGTGGCAGGTTACAGCTAAACACGCATACACGTTACGTATGTGGCTTTTATTGAACCGTGCCTCGGCATTGGTCACAACTTGTCCCTAATATGTCAAATGACATCTGAGGACATTAAGCATCAACTCATCATCATCAGTGGGAAGGGGACGAGAGAGTGAAAGGCTCGACCGCGGAAACCGCCCGAAAAAGACCGGAGAGACCGTGGACCGCCGCCAGAACAATGGAAGTGTTAAGGCGGTGTCCCCTCGCCATTGCCCAGCGACTTGTGCACTGCGCAATTGCTCTTTCAACTGCTGTGCTGGACAGAGTCACTAAGACAATGTCCGTTACACCGCTGTTGACGAACAACTTGGACAACTCGAAGCAAAAGACGTCCAACTTGCTCAGCCCAGCGCCACCTCCCTACTCATGATCTCTTCTTGAGATCTAGACACAGTTACAAATTTGTTTTATATGAACACTTGCTGAGCGCGTCATCTCGAGATGAGCCATAAGCGCTTCACGGTGGCAGCTTTATAGCGCTATTCTCTGCTTCCGAGCAAATCCACTGTGCCTATATCGTATGAGACTTTGAATGAATGACTGCACAAATGCCAAAGAAGAAAGAGGCCGATGTGTGCCACAGGTGACTGCGCCACTCTCTCTCTCCACACACACACACACACACACCCACACCCACACACTCACACACCCACAGAGAGAGAGAGAGAGAGAGAGAGAGAGAGAGAGAGAGAGAGAGAGAGAGAGAGAGAGAGAGAGAGAGAGAGAGAGAGAGAGAGAGCACGTTTCGAGAAGGCTATATATATATATATAGTTCCATTAAAGTACTACTGAAGAGAACGGAACGAGGCGGGTTGCAGGGTCAGCTACGACTGTTTTACCGCTAATTTCACGGCTACCATCTCAGCTGAAGTTGACAGACAAAAAGACGACTACGAAACATTAAAATGAAATGTCACTGTGGCAGTAGACTCACCACTCGTAACAATCAGCTTCTTGCGCGTGCTCAGCCACCGTTGGCTGCAATCAAATAGAAGAACGTGATTTATGATAGCATCATGCTCGGAATGCCCTCAGGCATATCTGGCATAAATAAAAGTTGAAGTACATCACGCAGGTAAACTACAAAGACTAGCATAGCCGCTCTCGGTACGGAAAAACTCTCGGTACGGAAAAAGGATGAAGATCTGACCCTGTCGGAACGCTTTCTGTTTTGTTGTACTCGTTTCATACAGAAACACTTATTTTTATGAAAGCTCAAGTCAAGTACTTCGTTATTACATTTAAGGAAAAAACGTGGGTGCCACACATGAATAACAAAGAAAGAACTAAAATCTAGATGTATAAGAGATTCACAGTCTAAGACCATGCAACAACGTACAAATGCCACACACATTATTTGTAAGTTGTATGGAAGGTATCGATTAAGAAACAACTCTGCGCTCGAGTCTGTTTGCGAGCCCCCCCCCCCCCCCCCCCCCCAAACAAAATCAGCTACATATAACATCTGGAAGGCCTTTCAGTTTAGTCCGTGTGTGTGTGTGTTTTAAGCCAGGCAGGATTTAAGCCTGACTGGATTATTCATATCATTGTTCGCGGTCAGAGCAAGCTTTAGCCGGAAAATAGGCCACGTGAACATAATGTGTCATTGCTATTAAAAAGTCAACCAATCATCAACAACAAAAACCAAAACAATTAAAAACAAGAACAACAACAAAATCAAAATAAATATACATTAAAAAAATAATAATAAAACATTCAGCGGACTCGCAGTTGTAGGTACTGCAGGTTCCATTTGGGTACTGGCTGGGAGCAATGCACTCCAAGATTAAGGTTAACTTAGAAGATTAAGAAGTCTTTTTTTTTTTTTTTTTTTGGTATAATACTTTATGTAAATTGTTTTGGTAGGACTATGCTCTACATGTGTATAGAATATCATATTTAGGTTAATATGTATCATGCGAGCGCTCAGGGCGTTGATGAGCGCATGATAAATGTACATTATCATTATTATCATCATTAAGTCTTGCCGTGCGACTTACGGTTCACAGTTTCGCCTCGGTTCCATGGAGGGCATGACCTAGCTGACGTATTTATGACACAAGCTCCGCGCTGTGCGGTTGCCCTCTCATACCACTGTCGGACTTTATCACGGCGGTGTGATGGCGCGGGAAGCACGTGCCCTAGCTCTCCCCACTCCCTGCCTCGCCTTCAGGAAATTAAACAGGGATTTGTACAGTATTTTAGGCTTTTCCGATCTGTCTCTGTCTCTGTCTGCTGTCTCTTTCACACACACGATCGCAGAGAGAGAGAGAGAGAGAGAGAGAGAGAGAGAGAGAGAGAGAGAGAGAGAGAGAGAGAGAGAGAGAGAGAGAGAGAGAAACTAAATTCTAGTTGATAACATTCATCCTCTGGTTGAACCCCCCTCAAAAACACACACACACACACACACACACACACACACACACACACACACACACACACACACACACACACACACACAACAAGAACAAGAACAACAAAAAACAAGATAAAAACTGCAGGCTTTCTCTCCAACTTGCCCCTCTGTCTTCCTCCCTCCCATTCCCTCCCCTCCCCTCCCTCCGCACGACCTCAGCTGAGTGTAGCGGAACGTGGTAAGACTAATACTTCATCCTTCGCCTCCCTGAACAGACTTTCTCTTGATTAATGGTTAACCCCTTTCTTATCTGACCCACCTCTTGTTCACCTCTAGTTTCTCATTAACCTCGTGGACCGTTCACAGGTCAGTGCCCGGATCTCCGGCACCATTCTGTCACCGTTGGTGCCACATTATCTGTCGCCATGGCACTGTGCGTTGGACATCATCAGACTATTTGCCTGTCTGGTGGGTAGAAGCAAAAATCGTATAGCTAAAGCAGAGACTGTGCAGCTGTACCATCTTTGGTAGCAGCACGGCACGCGCTTGCCAGGCAAACAGGGGTCAGGTCACACTCCGAGCATCGCTTTCCGGCACCTTCCTCCAAACTCTGCCAGATTTTGTTACGTCACTGAAGAGGCACTCTTTATCTCCGCGCAGCTGTCCACGGACGCGGTCAGCGCCCTCTGAAAGGTTTGGGTACTAATCACACTCCGAGCATCGCTTTCCGGCACCTTCCTCCAAACTCTGCCAGATTTAGTTACGCCACTGAAGGGCACTCTTTATCTCCGCGCAGCTGTCCAGCGACGCGGTCAGCGCCCTCCGAAAGGTTTGGGTACTGATATGACTGTGGAAGCAGCCTAGCGCCCAAGCACGCGCGTAAACGTGAGACGCATCCACCCGGGGTGAAAGAAAGAGTTCCGCCTCGATTCAAACGATAGTGGTTTTGTTTGTGCTGGTGTAAACTTTGTTGGTGGCTATCAATGACACGCCTTGTTTTATCTGAGTTGTTTGTAACAAACTTACTACTGTTTGAGCACCAACAAAAAACTGCTCGTTAGCTGACAGTTTTCTGGACCCTATGGCGTAACTAAGAACGTGATTTGAAGGAAGGATGTCGTAAACCAATGCTTGGATTTTGGGTACTAATATGACTGTAGAAGCAACCTAGCGCCCAAGCACGCACGTAAACAAGAGGCGCATCCGCCCCAGGTGAAAAAAAGAGTTCCGTCTCGATTCAAACGATTTTGGTTTTATTTGAGCTGCCGTAAGCAACATGGTCAATTATAAAACAAACATCTGGTACAGTTTGAGTTGTTTATAACAGACTTACTACTGCTTGAGCACCAACAAAAAACCTGCTCGTTAGCTGACAGTTTTCTATTGCGTAACTAAATGCGGCAGTGGTTGTAGGAAGGATGTCGTAAACCAGTACTTGGAGTTTTGGGTCAGGGTAGCCCTCGCCTGCCTCGATCCTCCCGCTCCGCTCGAGCATTGCACGCATACCGCAGTTTGATGAGGCTTGTTTAACGCAGAATCGTCTCCGGAGAGGTACTGGCAGGGACAGAGGTCCCAGGAGGTGGGGTCAGGAAGCGGGAGGCTACAGCCAAAGCCCGTCTAGACACCAGACACTGTCACCACCAGAATGACCGCTTCTGCAGTAAGACGGGCTGCGATGAGAGCCGTTTCATTGATGGTGAGGGACGAAGTCACAAGACAGTGTCCACAAATCACAAGCAACATAATAATGGTCCTCACCAGGATCAGATGTTTCGAAAAAAACCCTGCTCTCTGCTTGGCAATGTGGGCCAAAAGTCGGATTGGGCTCCAGGGAGGACTGATGCACACAATAGGCTCTTTATCAAAGGGAGTAGGACTCTCCTTTTTGCCTTTTATTTCTCCCCCGTCAGATTTACTCTGCTTAAGGTCTTCCAGGTCTAAGTATTGGGCGATTCAGGCGGGGTTGTTAACTCCCTTGACTTTTGCCCGGCATCGCTTAAGTCCCTTGGCTGCTTTTGCTTCCGGTGCGTACTTTCTTCACAATGGAATGTGTCGACAGTGAATTTGCGCATTTTACACTGCCAACTTTAAAGGCATTTTTTGAGGCCCGTAGTCATAATGTGTCTGGAAATAAGCAATAACTTGTTGCTCGTGGTATAGGATGCCCCAAAACGCATTTTTTCTACGAACTCTCGATCTTCTGGTCAGCCAAAAAACGACGCGAAGACACTTTTTTCCCACCCTCCATCCCCTTACCACGGTAATTTTTGCAACTGCAACAGTATTGGCATTTGTACTGCTTCGCAATTCTAGGTTCAGCCTGCATTGTTATACACAGCGTGAAGCAACGCCTACTCCGAAATCGGCCCGGAAGTTTGCTGCGACCTCTCGCGACTTCTTGCGCGAAAGATTACAAAGCGCATTCACTCTAGCAAACCAGCTTCGCTGAATCGCCCAATAGCACCCCAACAACTAATTATTCGCTTGTTTTTTTCGACACTTCGACCTAAAATCACAACTTTCGAAGAAAGGAGAGCCGAAGCGGAATCGAACCAAGGTACTGGCTTCTGCTTGAAGTATCAGCCTAAGGCCTTACCGCTATGCCAAACCGGCTGACAACATACCGTAATGTCGATGGCATGGCTTTTTACAGCACAGATGACTTAGCCAGTCTGGTGAATGCCACAGTCAGGTCTGAAGTGTCGATCACTGCGGATAGAGGGAAACAAGAGCCCCACCTCACAAATGCTGCCGTCACTCCTCCTTACGTGAGGGTTGCCAGCTTGTTCGTACACGAGAAAAATGCTACATCTGAAATGAAGGAGCATTTACACCCGCCCAGCAGCAAAAAGTGGCACTGCTGTTAACAAATAATTATCCTAAGCAAATTATCGCTCCCGGTTATAGGCATGTTGATCAAAACACATAAAAGGTTCAAAAGAACGCTTATTTATTATGACGCAGACACACAATTTGCAAAGGAAATCGGTGTAATCCCCTCTGTAAACCTTTTATGTGTTTGGATCTTGTTTCAGAACGCTAGCGGTCATTCTTGTTTCAGATTTGTATTGTCATGTTGGTTGACGCTTGTCTGCATCTGATAACACCATAGTTACACCTTCGTAACCAGTGTCGCGCAGGTAACTTGGGGAACTCTCTCTCTCTCTCTCTTGGCTGACATAATACTGCGTTTTGTTGTCTTTCACACACACACACACACACACACACACACACACACACACACACACACACACACACACACACACACACACACACACATGCACACGCACGCTCGCACACACGCACTCAACACGCACGCACGCGCCGTTGTGGCCTTCAAATAAAGTCAAAGCATAATTTCCTATTAAATAAAAACAACAACAACAAAATATTTACCAGGCGACCTTTCTATCAACAGTTCACGCCACTTAACAATTATAAATGTTTTACAATGCAAAATGTGCAAGTGCCACTGAGTCAAGAATTAACCTACTCGCCACACACACACACAACACACACACACACACACACACGCACGCACGCACACACAAGCAAAAAGGTTGGTGTCGCGGTGACTCAGAAAATCTGATGTCTTTTGGAAGTGTGTTCCACAGTGTTGGAACAATGTAGGAGAAAGAGTTCACCGTGCGACTCGGTACTGACAGCTGGAATGCATAGTCCACGGCTATCTGCGGAACACTCACGTGGCAGAGAGGGCTTGTAGACCTTAAGTAGACCAGAAAGGTAGACAGGGCCAGTAGAAGTGACAGCAACGAGACAAAGAGAAGACATTTAAAAAACACTTGATTCTAACATTACTGATACACCAGCGCAGAATGCCAAGATGAAGTGTAAAGCGGTCTGTCTTTAGGATTACAGTCTCCGAAAAGAGTGCTTTTATGTGACCTCAATTTTTGTCCACTTTTGGGTTGCACTTAGTGTTTGGACTGGCATTCAGCCTCAGGAAACAAAGTTTTTCCACTTCAGATTAATTTCGCAGAACGTTGAGATGCATTAGTTCGACTGTATCTTTTAGAATCCGCAATTTTGCAGTGTATAGACTGTGACGTCACTGACACTTTCCACAAAATTAATGACAACCTTTGAGGAGAAAGGAAAGCCGAAAACAACAACAAAACAACAACCGAGTAACACTGCTTTTGAGGCTGAATGGCTTTCCAAACAGCAGTCTAAGTGCGACGGCAAAAAATGAACAAAGACGGCGGAAAATGAACAGTAATTTCGGACACAAAAACAGGAAATTACCGGTCAAGGTCACTGAAGTGGTATAAACGGGTTCAGCTCAATCATGTTGTCACACTGTGCCCAGGGAAATCCGGCTAAGAACGAAGATGGTGTTACACACAGACACTCGCACCAACACATACTTAAAGGCGATCGTAACACACTTCACGGAGGCATACTGGTCAGGTGGAGTAGAAATAAGCTGGGAAACACATCCATTAATCCATATCACTGTCGTGAAGCTGGACTAGATAATATTAATCATGGCAATAATAAATATTGTACATAAAGCGCGAACCTCCCAAAGAAAAGTAAGTTCAAAAACCACTTTGAGACTCGACTATAACAATGACTACAAAGTACAAGCAATTTAAATCATAAAGAACAGCAAGCCCTACGTTGCATATATATACACATATGAACGCGTGCCGCACACATTAAACGCACGCACGCACACACACACACACACACACACACACACACACACACACACACACACACACACACGCAGCACATCAGTCAACTAAAAATGGAAAGAAAAAGGTTCAGAGCGATAGAGAATTTTGCTAGCAGTAGCAGGTTTTAAGGAGGTGGTTCTTTAGAGCGGTTTCCGCAGATGCTGATAGGCTACATTCGCTCCACGCGCAGAACTTCACAGGAACACGCGCCGGATGTGGACACGAGACAGCAGTGCGAGCCGCAAGGTCGAAAAAATCTCACGCGCTGGACGTCGCATGCTCCGTCACTGTCTCCAAAGTCAACAGAACGCGCAGCGCTCGGATCATTAGCAGCGCAGACGACAGAGGGCACACAATTTCCTGCTCTTCGCACACAGGAGAGGGCAAGGAAGTGCAGATAACTGCAAGAAGCGGCAGCTGTTTGAAATTTGGCGTTGAAGTGGAAGAGTTGCTGGTCTTGTTGCTGCGGAATAGCCTCTGGAGAGAGAGAAGCTGTAAACTGCACTTGGCAGGTAATTTATCATTTTCTTTTTGCTCTCTTTCCCCCCCCCCCCCCCCTCATGTCATCTGCGTGCTTCGCTTTTACATCGCTCCACACAGGTGTTTGACTCGGAGGTGTTGAGGCGAGCAAAACTGGCTTTGCCTAAGACACACAACACTAAGTGACTTGCAGTCCCAAAAGGTACATGCACACAAAGGCTGGCATTAAACTAAACGGGAACCGACTCAAAGACGCATGACGGCGAACCGACCTCTGTCGACAGGAATGGGCTAAAAATAGACGCACAGCAGCTTTTCACTCGGTTTCTGATCCAGCTTGTTCAAAATCGACAGTGAAAATAGAAAGTTGAAATACTGATAAAACAATCAAATGAAACATGCAGATAGACATCTTTGCACACTATATATTTTTTCTACGTTTTCATGCCAGTTTGCGTCGTCGTTTCGTTTCCCCCTCAAAATAACTCGAATTTTCTCAGAATTTTTTTTGTCCAAGGAGAAGGGCTCTTGCCAGCTGGTAGAACGAAATGACTTTCTGATTTTCTTTGCAATATAGAATCCGACTTTCGCCAGTGACAATTAGCAAAACTGGCTGTAGAAAACACTGTCAAATGTGACGGTTGGTTTAACGGCCTATAACCACGGCCCGCATGTTCCTCGGCTGACGGGAGTGTGGACTTCTCTCGTGCCCGGCATCAGTGGGGCGGTTTGTGCAGTAGGCGAGCTAGGATTGCTTGGTGGTGTTTTGTAATCGTCAGCGACGAAAATCGGTTGATCAAATCAAAATCAAACAAACGGGGCATTCTAAAACAAAACCTTTCATTAAAAAAAAAAAAAAAAAAAATAATTAAACAGTTTTTATCTGTCCTACCTAGAGTTGGACAAAACATGTTTTGAATTGCTATTTCATTATGTTGCTTTAAAACAATGTGTTGGGGTGGGGGGCGAGGACGGGGTGAGGTGGGGATGGTGAAAGAACGGCAGGAACAGCAAGGCCGTGTCGTCATCGGTGATGTAGTTGGGCTCACTGGCAACGAAACAGAGCGAGAAGGTTAATCATTAACGTTGGTCTGCGTCAGGGGGAAAATTTGTCACCAGTTTTGTTTTCGCTGTTTTTGAATGACTTAAAAGGTTTTTTAACGAGTAACAATGTTCAGGGCTTAAAACTACCATTTGCATTGGCCCAGGATGTGTGTCTTCAAGATATCGACAATTTTTTGTATTTGTTTTTATTGTTGTACGCGGATGACACAATTGTACTAGCCGAATGTCCTGAGGATTTGCAGAGAGCGTTAGATATACTCAAAATATATTGTGAATTATGGGGTCTCGATATTAATGTTAGGAAAACCAAAGTCATGATATTTTCAAGGGGGAAGATCAGAAAAATGCCGAAATTCAATTTTAATGAGGAAACTGTTGACGTTGTTTGGGATTATAAATATTTGGGAGTAAAATTTAACTATAATAACAAGTTTAAAAAGGCACAACAGTTACAGTTTTTACTTGCAAACAGGGCTATGTTTTCACTATTAAGGAAATGTCGGCAGCTAAATTTGCCGCTAGATATACAATTAGAACTTTTTGAAAAATGTGTGCACCCAATCCTTCTGTATGGTTGTGAAATATGGGCGTGCGAGAAGATGGATGTAATCTCAAAACTACAGCTTCGATTTTTAAAACTGACCTTAGGTGTCAAAGTTACAACCCCAACATGCATGGTGCTTGGGGAAGTGGGAAGATATCCGATAGAAATTGAAGCAAAATGCAGGATGTTAGGATTTTGGTATGGTTTGTGCAGTACCTCTCACTCTGAATCGCCTAAGATTTCTAACCTAATGTTTCAGCTATGTTCTAAGTTGTATTATGCAAGCAATTATAAGCTCCCATGGCTTATGAAAGTGCACTCGTTATTAGATAGTTTAGGATTATCTTATATTTGGTCTAACCAAATCCATACCATCGAAAGCTTTAAACGTATAGTGAAGCAAAGACTAATGGATCAATTTATACAAGAATGGCAAAGCAGAGTAGCAGAAAATAGTGTTTGTAGTAATTATTGTTTATTTAAAAAGAAATTTTGCTTTGAGGAATATCTAACCTATCTCCCATCTATCCTAAGACAAAGAGTATTGAAATTTAGACTTAGTAATCATAGACTGCCAATCCAGCAAAGACGAACGTTAGGTATTCCAAGGGATGAAAGAATATGTACTGTTTGTGACAGTGGTGAGGTAGGAGATGAATTTCACTATCTGCTTAACTGTTCCAACGAATATGTCAAGAGAAACCGTATTAAGTATGTTGATAAATATTATACACATCATCCCAACGTGCCCAAATTTTGTAGTCTCATGAATATGACGTCAAAATATAAGAATATCAAGCTTGCTAAATTTATTAGTTGTATTCTTCAATTATTTTGATTAAGCCAATAACGAACAACGAAAACAAAAAAGAAAAAGTTAATTTTTACGCCTTAGCCTTATATATTTATAACAACTTTGATTTGTGTTTGAGCATTTAATTATTTTTTATATATAAAGTGTGGTAGTTATTTATTAGTAGAACGCATGTACTTGTTCATAGGGAATGTCGTGTGCGAATGTAACTTCGCTTTCTAGCCCCCAGGGGCCAAAAGCTCAATAAAACCTTGAAACCTTGAAAACCTTGAATTAACCCTTTACTGCCATAATGTAATTTGAAAACGACCCATAAAAGAGCGAAATTTGAAACCCTGCTACGTGTTTTGACGGAGACCCTTGCTAAAACTAAACCAAAGAAGATTTTCTGTTGAATTTTTCGCACTGGCGTTTGAATGGATCTCCGTCAAAACACACAGCGTTGAAAGTAGATGTTACAGGACCGGAAAATATAGTGTTTGCAGGAGCGTCCGCGCATCATTCAGCCCGGAAATAATTTTGTTGTTAACAGGCTGGGCAATGACGGGGTTAATAGCTTGCACACAGCTCGTGCACATGCACTTGACTGATACCCGTACGCGCGTGAAGGACTGACCAGAACAACGTCAGATCTGTCCACGATGAAGACGGTAGCGTCAGTAAAGGTCTGGGGAACAGAAGGATTGGCAGACGGCCGTTGGGGTGGGGTGGGTTGGGGGGTTGGCTTAAGGGTGGGGAGTAGGGGGGTTGTCTGGTGAATCCTCGCGTACGTGGACAGAATAATGGTAGAGACGTGCGGGGCCCATGCGAGTGCACATACACACACACACACACACACACACACACACACACACACACACACACACACACACACACACGCACACACGCACACACGCACGCACACACGCACGCACGCACGCACGTACGCACGCACGCAC
>OY757550.1:9018964-9038314 GCA_963584105.1 Alviniconcha strummeri
GTAATGCACTTTATACATAGCTACAAGCACAGGGATGTACGGCTAAGAGGTTGCGAGAATTCTCTCCAGGGGAGAGAGGTGTGTAATCATTTGAGGCAATTGGAGGCCCTGAAAACAAGATACAGACAGAAAGTTATGGTGGGGAATCACAGAGAGGAGGGCAGAGCGAGCGAGCGAGCGAGCGAACGAGAGAGAGAGAGAGAGAGAGAGAGAGAGAGAGAGAGAGAGAGAGAGAGAGAGAGAGTATTTAGGAAGCAACTTTGATTTTATATCATTGCATAATGAGATGCAGTTTTGTTCTGGTTTGTTGAATTGCATAATTCTTTAACTGTTCTTGTTTGTTCTTGAAGTACATAATTGTTTCTTGTTGTCTGTACTGCCCAGTGAGTTGGCCTCTAGTTCGAGAATCAGCAGCGTTATATATATATATTCTAGCTCACCATATATATATATTGGCCTCGAGATAAGATTAAATATATTTTGCATGCAGACGTGCGCGGTTTCTCTAACACCCTCCACATTGCTGAAAGCCCCGCATTTCGGATTGAGACGACCAGATGGCAAAGATACGTGTATCATGAATTAAACAGGAAACATTGATGCATACTGCGACAGCCGTATCTGAGGACTGTCTGGTTCTGCTTACTGCCATAGTGGCGTTGAGTTCGCCTACAGTCTGGTGCTAAAATATAATCTCATGTATTTATTCTTCTTCATAATCTGTCTCTGCAAAACATGTGCGTGTGTGTGTGTGTGTGTGTTTGTGTGTGTGTGTGTGTGTGTGTGTTGTGTGTGTGTGTGTGTGTGTGTGTGTGAGAGAGAGAGAGTGAGAGAGAGAGAGAGAGAGAGAGAGAGAGAGAGAGAGAGAGAGAGAGAGAGAGAGAGAGAGAGAGAGAGAGAGAATGCGTGCGTGCGTGCGTGCGTGCGTGCGTGCGTGCGTGCGTGCGTGCGTGTGTGTGTGTGTGTGTGTGTGTGTGTGTGTGTGTGTGTGTGTGTGTGTGTGTGTGAGAGAGAGAGAGAGAGAGAGAGAGAGAGAGAGAGAGAGAGAGAGAGAGAGAGAGAGAGAGAGAGAGTCAGTCTTATGACAGCGGCATCATCATTCTAACATTACGTCCTTGTGTATACGGTTTTAGGCTGTAAGGAAAGAGCTAGAGCTGCCTCTGGATAATTAATTTTTGTTATTCGCTCTCGGACGTAGAAACGCAATTGAAGCGGCTTGTAAGTTAACGTCAAAGCGCATTTGACACTGTCGATTCGATCGCCCTTTGGAGAAAAAATAAACAAAAAAATAGCACAACGTAAGGTAATCGGATCTGACAGATAAAACTGGAAATCTCCAACACCCACACTGGTGCCGCTTTTCCGGTAGAGAAGCTAAAGCTGCTGACGTGAACTGAGGATTTCCTGTTTCATAAAGTTTTCGAAATCGTCGAAAGTTTCGGAGCGTGGGTTAGAGCGCTGGACTCTTATTGAAAGGTTGCGGGTTCGATTACCCGCAGGAGCGGCGGTAGAATTTTCTTCTCCAGGGTCAACTTTCTGTGCTGACTGTTATTTCGGTGACCGTTCCACCCCCGTGTTACCGCAGTAAGTAAGAAACTTGGTATCTTACGCCCAGTCAACCATTACGGTTATATCAGGGAGAGTTACCGCAGTACTGAGCAGGTAAAGATCCCGGTCACTCTGCCAAAAGCGCAGGTGGCAGGTTACAGCGCCTTACGTATGTGGCTTTGCATGGAGTGACATGGTGCATGGTTGTATGGTGTTCACAGAAAGCGCCGAGACGGTAGCAGTTTCATGTGGCACCTGCCATGCCAGCGCTGTAAGTACACCACTTCGGTGGATATTCAAAAACGCGCTATAAAAAGCTAGTCACTCAGGTAGAATCACATGCGAGCGCAGTAAGTCTACTCAAGAGCGGAGATTAGCGTTATATAAAAGCGGTCAAAAGCGATAGATGACAAAGAGAAAATATCGAAAGAACATAAAACACGCAGGATTGCATAAAACACTCTGCTCACACTTCTTCTCCATGTCACGCACACACTTTCAGTTTACTACATGTGATGCCACTTCCGAATGAATGTATTCCATCAGGGCTTCGGCCTCCTGCCTAGCATTCCTGGAGGGCATGTCGTAGACCGAAGATCGGTACATCTTGTGAATTATCGGGAACCATATTGCTCCCTAGCTGTTGGGCATGATTTCAGCGTCACTTGTCGCCTGAGACTGAGACCGAACACAATTACGATTAACGAGACCGTTTGTTTTGAATTAGTGTTGGACTGTCCACTAGCAGACGTGCAAGTGACACCAGCAGTGTTCCCCCCAGAACTCCACTGCGCCACGTCACTGTGGCTTGGGGACGGCGGGGGCTGACTCCTGTGGGCCCCGCGACCTCCTCGCTCCGTGCTGTCGTTGTTACGCCCGTCCTGTGGTCGTAGTCGTAGCCGTCCGCTCACGGTCGGACGGTTGTGTTGCTTAATGTCCTCGGATGTCGGCTGACATATTAGGGACAAGCTGAGACCAGTGCCGAAGCACGGTTCAGTATTGCTTTACGTCCACGGAAACCATGAGGCTCGTTAGGACGGACAGCCCAGGACGGCCACCACGACTCTCACACAGCTCCTAACTATGCCGTCCGCCCACCACCAGCTGGCTGCCTTTGTAGTGCGCGCGGATGCCGTCGTTGCGGTACTGCTTGATGATGCTTTGCTGACGTGTTGTGAGGTCTCCTGCCGCAGCTACACCCTGTCGCTTCAGGCCGTCCCTGCCCTTGGTCAGCACGTGCATCTTGCCCCCCCCCCCACCCCCCGTGTACAGTGTGACGATGATGGGTCTGAGTCTCCTGTCGTTGTCACCACTGCCGCCGTTGTTGTTACTGGTCTTATCAATCCCCAGTCTGTGAGCCCGGACGATAGATGACAACTGCCAGAAACGATTTGGAACACCGTGTTACAGCAAGCCCAGAATCTTCTTTGCGTAGGATCTGCAACTTTCCGGCTCAGTGCTTTCAGCAACCAGGTTGTCCTGTTTTGAAAATGATTCCAGTGTGTCGATTTTGTCATCAAGTCTGTCTGTCATTTCTTCCATTCTGTTCCCCAGCGCGTCGATTACCGCTGCGTTCGTCGTTTTTGATAGTGATGTTCATTGCAGCTTCCTCCATGGATTTCGTTCTTTCTTTGAGATCGTCAACGGCATCCAAGGCACCCTAAATCTGCTCTTTCACTTCCTGAATACTCTGCTCACAGCTGACTTTCTGGAGCTCGAGTATCTTCTGCATCGTTTCCTGCATTCCTGGTAGCACTTTTTTTTATTTTATCCCGACCCCTTCAGTGGCACGGTGCAACGTAGATGAAGTTTGAGACGCTCCCTTTTCTCCTGATCCCGGGTTTTGCTCACTGTCGCCACACCTGAGCAGTGGTCTGATTAAAAATAGCACCAGCACGTCCGAGGCGCCAACTTTTAATGGTACTGTCAAATGAAAGTGCTTTTGCCTTGCTCGTTCAGCCATTAAAATGCCTAAAAACTGTCCCAATGCTGTCCACATCAGCTCTGTGTTGTTCGCTGCTGGCTGGCATTGCTTCAGATCGAAGAATTCCGAGAAAAAGCGTCCAACTTCGGAGTTTTCCACCACAGGTATCTGAGGTGCATGCACCATGCTCGGTGAATACGAGTTCATCCCAGAGAGAGAGAGAGAGAGAGAGAGAGAGAGAGAGAGAGAGAGAGAGAGAGAGAGAGAGAGAGAGAGAGAGAGAGAGAGAGACAGACAGACAGACAGACAGACAGACAGACAGAGACACAGACAGACAGACAGACAGACAGACAGAGACAGACAGACAGACAGACATACAGACAGAGAGTACTTAGCTGCGACGAATTTGGACCTTCATATGAGTGTGTGTGTGGGGAGGGGGGGGGGGGTGCGTGCGTGCGTGCGTGCGTTGTGTATGTATATATGTGTGTGCTTGCGTGCGTGTGTGCGTGCTCGTGCGTATGCATGTTGTGCTGTGTATGTGCGTACGTGCTCGGGTGTGTGTGTGTGTGTGTGTGTGTGTGTGTGTGTGTGTGTGTGTGTGTGTGTGTGTGTGTGTGTGTGTGTGTGTGTGTGTGTGTGTAAATCCAATATAATCCAACATCTGCGTTTTGGATTTACTTGCATATATTATACAGTTGTCATTTTTTTATGTTTAGTTTTAAAGGGAAACGTAGCAGTGTCTCGATCGTGGTGAGACCCAGGCTGTGGGGTGAGCTGGCGCTGTGTTAGTCTACGCAGCCGGACCTGGCGTATGCACAGGGCTGGGTGATTTATCCACCTCTACAGTTCTCCCGCTCTGAGCTCGCCGCTCATTTCCGGCAACTCGTGTGACATGCGAGCCTGTGCCCCATTGGACAAATTAATATCGATTTGAGGCTCTTAGAACTGTTTTGTTGGCAAACTATAAGCAAAGGTTTCAACCGTTCCTGACATATTTGTCGCTCATTTCCGGCAACTCTCGTGACATATGTGAGTCTGTGCCGCATTGGACAAACTTAACATCCCCTCTGCTCGATTTGAGACTCCAGGAACTGCGCTGTGTGCACCAAAGGTTTTCGACCATTCTTCCAATTTTTGTCACTCATGTCACTCATTTCCCGCAACTTGTGTGACATACGAGCCTGTGCCCCATTGGTCAAATGAATATCCCATCTACTCGATTTTAAAGAGACTCTTACAAATGCATTCTGTGCAAACGATGAGCAAAGGTTCCGTCCCTACTTGGAATATTTGCTGTATTTTCGCGTCGTTGTTACACATAAATAATAATAATAATAATACATAAATTTTCTATAGCGCAATTCCCCGCTGAGCGAGCTCAACGCGCTTGTTCACATACATGTACATAATATATACCATTTACATTTACTAACATATCATATACAAACAATCTCATAATACATACTCATAATACATACTTAATAAATTACACTAATATAAAACAAATACTTGTAAAATGGCGCATAAAAAACTGCTATAAAACATAGAGATGTTACAATAATTTCAAAACAGGTACATAATTATAAAGCTGTGTTCTAAGTAATTAGTATATTTATTATGCTAAACACACACACACACACACACACACACACACACACACACACACACACACACACACACACACACACACACACACACACACACACACACACACACACGCACGCACACACACGCACACACACACACACACACACACACACACACACACACACACAACACACGCACTTCCCCCTCCCCCCCCCCCCTCTGCCCCTCTCTTTGTCTCACATGCACACATACTCTCTCTCTCTCCCCACCCATCATCTCCCCCGCTCCCTGCATTCTCTCTCATATGATAATACAAGCTACCATTCTCTATGAACAATAATAAAATGGCACAGTACAGTTCAGCCTGATGAACACTGCCAAGATGAACAGTTGAACTGGGACAGGCACTGTATTACATTCAAGCATTGGAACTCTTAACCACCCCACCCACCCACCCCTTTCAAAAAAAAAATTGTGGTCAAATCAGAAGAATGTAAAATAAGCAGAACATAATAAAAGAACATTAACTATAAATCAAAGCAAGTGACCAACCAAAATAACAACAAAACCCCTACAGCAAACAGCAAGAAGCTTCTCAAACGTTTGATGCTGCTGTGACCCTGACCCTGACCCTGTCAAGGCCGCTAAAAATGGTAATGTGTAAAGTTCAGTAAGTTTGACAATGGCGACTTTTAGAAATAATATCCAGGAAGAAAATCATGTTGCGGCTGAAGCACAAAAGGTAATGCATGCAGACACGCAGATGGGCACAACACATGACAGTTCAGTCATTCACATACATCGTGTCCTGCGCGATTAAACAGCAGTAACAACAACAACAACGTCAACAACAACAACAACAACAACAACAACAACAACAACAACAACAACAACAACAACAACAACAACAAACGAAAGCCGCGAAGCATGATAGTGATACTATACTAGAATAGGGCGGACTGGATTAAGGAAAGACCTTGCAGGGACAATCAACAGCTCTATCTCTGTCTCTGTGGAGACACAGTCTTTTGCTGGCTCTGTCTCCCTCCCTCCCCCCTCTCTCTGTCATGCCGATTTAGTTGCAATTGACTCGCTGCAGTACGGGATACAATGGAGGGATGGTAACACGTACGACTTTAGACACGGCGTAGTGTGGTTGGTTTGGTTCGCTTCTGTCTCCCCACAAACCGTTTAATGCTCCGGCTGGGAATCAGTTACGTTGGAAACACTGACGGTCCCCCACGTGGTGCTGTTTTACGGCAGCAGGCTTTGTTGATCATGACGACGGATTTGACGAAGAAGGTAAGAATCAAAGCTCATTCCTTTCACAAAGCCGCGCCTGCCACGCTCTTCTTTGGGGGAAGGATGCTGGAAGGATGCTGGAAGGCGAGGCTTGGAGTCTGAGTTTGCTCCTGAGTAGGTGTGGAGATGGCTTCGACAGACGTAAGCGCACAAGTAGGACGTTCAGTCACGTCTTATATAAACCATACACACAAAGATCGTTCTAAACGAATCAATAAGAAACGTTTGCACAGTAGGCTTGCTTCATACAGAGACGTTTAATCCCTTTCACATTTTGAAACCTTCCCCATGACGTGCGCCCCTCTCTCTTTCTGTGTGTGTGCGTGCGTGCGTGCGTGCGTGCGTGCGTGCGTGCGTGCGTGCGTGTGTGTGTGTGTGTGTGTGTGTGTGTGCGTGCGCGCGCGGAGGGGGCATGTGCGTGCGCCTATCTCACTGTGCTTCTTTTTCCGTGTCCATCAACCAATGAATGATAGGGTTGCTACTTCCTGCAAACTTCAAAGCAAAATCTATTAGCTTCAGCTTCCGATACCATATCAGTTTCAGCTCCCGATACCATATCAGTTTCCTTGTGGAAGAGATGATGTGGGCAACAATATTAAGTAAGCTGATATTATTTTGCCCGAAGCGCAAGTTGGCGTGCGGGGTCTTATAGCCACTGGTGTCCCTGTCTGGGTTCTGGTGCATAGACTGCTATGGAAAGTTAGCAAGCACAACAGACTGTGTCTTTGGTTGTATCGAAGACAGTGCACTACAATACAGCACTGGCTATAGACAACACAACGTTTCAGAATGTAGCAGTGGAAGATGGGCTTTCTCCAACCGGTAGAAGAGAGAGAAGACACGATGTACAGGACAAGATCGTTTAATTGTCAGGCCTCCGGCCCACAACATCAGGAGTGAACATACAGGCAGTTCAAATTCTCAGAGAGAGAGAGAGAGAGAGAGAGAGAGAGAGAGAGAGAGAGAGAGAGAGAGAGAGAGAGAGAGAGGATAATTAACAAATTAATACCATTATAGACTTTGCCTCGGCCATCTGTTTTTTGTTATTGCAAGCGGAGCGTCGGTGCTTTGTGAACAAAATCACCGTTAATCACTGCTTGCGCCACACAATGGCGTCAGGAATAAACTAGTCGGTTCCTAATTGAAGTTGGCTAATTCAAAGTGGAAACACAAAACTTCTTTGTTTTCAAAACGTAGGCTTTCATCTGTGTTTCAAATGTTTGCTATGTATGCTCAAATGGGGGTGCGGCACTTTGACTGAAATACAAAATCACTGACATAGTCTCGAAGCAAAGACAATCAAAACAGCATCATTTGGATTCGTCATGTTTTCAAAACAACTGGGAGCATTCTGCATAGAAGAGTATGATTTACTGCATTTGAAGTTGAATGACTTGCACACCAGTGTTGCTGAACCTTTTAATCACCGTACATTGTTTTGTTGTTCTTGGTTGTTTTATACTATTCATTATTGTTTTGATACTATTCATTGCCATTACTCTCTCTCTCTGACTGTCTCTTTCTGTCTCGCTCGGTCTATCTCTCTGTGTCTCTGTCTCTGTCTGTCTGTCTATCTGTCTATCTGTCTATCTGTCTGTCTGTCTGTCTCTGTCTCTCTGTCTCTGTCTGTCTGTCTGTCTGTCTCACACACACACACACACACACACACACACACACACACACACACACACACACACACACACACACACACACACACACACACACACACACACACACACACACACACACGCTATTATATATATTATTTACTGATATCCAAATTAAGAAGTTACAATGGCTGCATGATTTGTCACCCTCTGGTATGACAAAACGTGTCGTGGTAACAAAACGTGTCGTGGTAACAAAACGTGTCGTGGTAACAAAACGTACCGTGGTAACAAAACGTGCCGTGGTAACAAAACGTGTCGTGGTAACAAAACGTACCGTGGTAACAAAACGTGCCGCAACACGGCGGCCGGCACACAGGCACGAGGAACTCGGTCAAACACGTGTATGCTCGCTCCGTACTCACTTCTTTTGTACCTTTTCTCTGGTCCTGGTCCCCAGCTGGTGTGTTTGCCTAAGATTACAGTTTCTCAGTAATTCCACTCCTCAGCATTTCGTGCCTAGCCTTTTAATGTCTGGATATAAACAGACAAATGTTGAAATCAATCCTCTTCAGGAAAAATGATATTCCTGGAGACTGACAGAAGCATACATCACTTGGTGCCACACGGAGATGTGTAATGGGGAAAGTGTGGAAACATCACTCTGTGCTACACGGAGATGTGTAATGGGGAAAGTGTGGAAACATCACTGTGCTACACGGAGATGTGTAATGGTGAAAGTGTGGAAACATCACTCTGTGCTACACGGAGATGTGTAAGGGGGAAAGTGTGGAAACATCACTGTGCTACACGGAGATGTGTAATGGGCAAAGTGTGGAAACATCACTCTGTGCTACACGGAGATGTGTAATGGGGGAAGTGTGGAAACATCACTCTGTGCTACACGGAGATGTGCAATGGTGAAAGTGTGGAAACATCACTCTGTGCTACACGGAGATGTGTAATGGGGAAAGTGTGGAAACATCACTCTGTGCTACACGGAGATGTGTAATGGGGAAAGTGTGGAAACATCACTCTGTGCTACACGGAGATGTGCAATGGGGAAAGTGTGGAAACATCACTCTGTGCTACACGGAGATGTGTAATGGGGAAAGTGTGGAAACATCACTGTGCCACACGGAGATGTGCAATGGTGAAAGTGTGGAAACATCACTCTGTGCTACACGGAGATGTGTAATGGGGAAAGTGTGGAAACATCACTCTGTGCTACACGGAGATGTGTAATGGGGAAAGTGTGGAAACATCACTCTGTGCTACACGGAGATGTGCAATGGGGAAAGTGTGGAAACATCACTCTGTGCTACACGGAGATGTGTAATGGGGAAAGTGTGGAAACATCAGCTGGTAATGCCACACTGGGGACAGTCGTCCGTTAGACAGATAAGACCTGTTTATTTTGTAAACAAATATGTGACATAGCAGCAGCAGCAGCAGCAGCAGCAGCAGCAGCAGCAGCAGCAGCAGCAGCAGCAGCAGCAGCAGCAACGCCAACAGCAACAATAACAGAAACAAAAACAACATTAGCAATGGCAGAAGTAACAACAACAAGAACAGCGGGCGAAGTTTCATATCTATGTTCCCCCTACAGTTTTTGCCTTCTTGCAAAGAATGACTCGGATAGTGACATTTAACAACAGGATGTTGCGACATTTCTATCGGCTCACTTGCATCGCGTAGACACTGCGTTTTGGGTGGGTGGGAGTGGGGGGGGGGGGGGGGGTGCGGGGGGGGAGCAAAAGTGATAATCTCAGCTCTTATGGGCACGTTTCACAAGAACACTAACAAAAAACAAACAACAACAAAAAACAACAACAAAACAAACAAAAAAGACAACACCCTGCCCGGTGTCAAAAACAAACAAACAAACAACTATCCCACAAAACAAACAAACAAACAAACAAACAAACAACAGAAATATTTACGTGAGATAAACAAAATTGCAACACCGAACGCCGTGCAAGTGTTTCTTTCTCTTCAGGTTTTTCCTTTTCATTTCTTTAATATCCGCGCTCTCGCATCCCTCACAGACACGTCACTTCAACCACAAATAAAAGATGTCGCGAACAAACGGAATGAGAGTTTATCTCCCAGCTTTATGCAAACTGGTACGTGCATTAATTATTACAATTACGTGCCTAATTATTGTAGTCAGCTTGATCTTCGTCCGTGCGCAGCTCGCCATCACGTGACCAACTGAAAGACGTTACACCAAAAAAAAATGTGTTTACAGAATATAGCAGTCGGTTTGTTTTTGCTTGCTGTCCTACCTATCAGATTGTTTCTCTGTCAGTCTGTCTGTCAGCTTGCCTTCTGAATGTTCCATCACTATGAAAAAATGTTACAATTAAGACTACTGATGTGCTTGTTGCAGAATATGCATTTATGTTGTCATTTGTTCGCTGCCTCTGTTTGCTCTGTCCCTTTGTGTGTATGTCTCACTCTTATTTGTCAGTGAAAGAAACTTTTGCATGCGGTTTAATGACATATATTGCGTTGAAACGTTACCTCCACATACAATGCCACAGGTAATTTCAAATTATGTCCTCTTCCATTTCCGCCCCCCCCCCCCCTCTCTCGTCCCGGTGACATTCAATCTGTGCGTCAGTTCAGTTCAAGATGGCATCTGTGCGCTCGGAAAAGCCCATTATGCGCTTCACCCCTTGCGTCTCAGAAGTTTCCCCAGTGTTGCCTTTGAACAGTACCAGTGTTCGTCTGACTGACGATGGCCCTCTCTCGTCCTTTCTACGATTATCGTATGGCGCCTCCTCTTTCCACGCCTCTCTCCTGCAGGCGATTGATGGTGTGATGTCTTTGGCTCTGTGCCCACAGGTAGTGTCTCAAGCTCCTCAACACTTTAGATCTTCCGAGAAGCAAGCCACTTGTGAGGGCAGCTTTCCTGGCCAGTGTATCTATTTGGTCATTTCCCTTCACTCCGGCATTGTGCGCCAGTGTGTGCGTGCGTGCGTGTGAGTGTGTGTGGTGTGTGTGTGTGTGTGTGTGTGTGTGTGTGTGTGTGTGTGTGTGTGTGTGTGTGTGTGTGTGTGTGTGTGAGTGTGTGTGTGTGGGGGGGAGGTGGGGGGTGCGAAGAATACCATATTATGTTTATATATTATTTTTGAGGGTTTATGTACAGTTTGTTGATCTTGTAAACAGTGGTGTGATCACCTTTACCACTGAGATACGGTGCTATAGAAATGACCGCTATTATTACACGATCTCACCCTAGTAATTATGACCTGTGCGGTTGACATGATGTCTGCAGTTCTCTCGCCCTCTCCTTTCCCCTTCATCCACCCCCCCCCCTTTTTTTTAAATCATTTTTTCATGGAAAAGAAGTTGGTTGGAACTAGTAAATCCCTTACCCCTTCCCCCCCCCCCCCCCCCCAACCAATCCAACCAGACCAATGCGAACAGAGACAGGAACACAATGTTAATCCAACTGTCATTGTCAGTTCTGATTGTGTATTCGCAGGGGCCAGAAAGGACGTGACATTCTCTTGACCTGGGACTCGATGGCAGCGCGGGGCGTGGAATCGTGTGCGTGTTGGATGGAGGGAATGTGAACTCATTCCATGTGAACTCATTCCAGCATGGTAACTCTCCCCAACCCTGTCCAACTGTACGCAACAAAAACCATGCGAGTGTGCCTGAGTGAAGGGCAGATAATGACCGGGTTTGTAACAATATGCGAAGAAGGACTAACTCTCATGTGAGTGACTGACTAACGACTGACTGGTAGAACTGAAAGGACGAACGAATGAAGAAACTAACAGTATTAATAAGTGAATAAACAGTTAACCCACCGATCGTTCGTCCGACCGATTAAACAAATCCACCCACCCACAGTCCGTCCGCCTAATCAGCATTTGTCAAATTATGATGACTGTAGTTAGTGCACGACGTAACGGCCTTATCGGCCATCGGCCACAGAGGCACGAGAGAGAGAGAGAGAGAGAGAGAGAGAGAGAGAGAGAGAGAGAGAGAGAGAGAGAGAGAGAGAGAGAGAGAGAACTCAGAACTCAGAACTTTATTACTCAAGGATTAAGATTTTAGGCAGTTGCCTATTCTTACAATCTGTCCCTGCTAATCTACATGCCAATAGGCTACCACATAAAACAATAGTGACAACACTGACTACTGGAGTAATGATAAAAAAGATGATAGTGTCGGGTTGGGAGGCAGAGAAAAAAAGGAAGAAGAGGAGAGAGATGATAATTTTAAAAGCAGTCAAAACCTGACGAAAGGAAAACATAATTATTAATTTTTTTAAATAATGGTGATGATAAAAATATGGTTCAGATACAGGATGAACAACGAAGTATTCAAATGACAATATTGCTTAGAGATATACACAAAAACACTGCTCAGACAAGCACTCTGATTACAAACAATGGAAGCAAGAACAGTAAGTGTAGGCCTGAATCAGACGTACAATAACTGAGAAGAGACAGCGGCAATGCGAACCGTTCAAATAACAATAGCGTGTACAAAAGGAGAGAGAGAGAGAGGGGTGGTTGAATGAAAATTTGTGTGATAACTAAAGTAAATTTGTCAGAAGGCAAGGTAAGGTAAGAGAGTTTGTATACGTTTTGAGTATCATCATGCGAGTATACGACATTTAGGGTGTATGAATGTATTAGCATATGCGCGAATATGGGGTTTTGTGAGTATGAGATATAGACCAGGTGAAACTAATTATCACTATGGATACAGACACTATGGATACAGACACAAATTAATGTAAAGTTGTTTGTTGACTGCAAATAAGTTTTTTTCTCTCATAAATTTCTGTTGGTGCAACTTGCTGATACACGTTGGTTAGCATGACAGCTGTAAGATCAGTCTCATGTGTAAAGACTTTAAATAAAGAAGAAAAAGGAAGACTTCTCTGGCTGTACGCACGGGCGAAGAAGGCGAGCAAGACGCACACAGCCGTTGTGTCCTGTTGCCTTGCAGGTGAGCACGGAGGCCAACCACTACGCCTACTACTACTACTACAACGTGCCGGAAGGCGAAGCCTCCGCTGACGACGTGCACGCCGACGTGGACCGGGCGAGGGCGGGGGCGGCGGGGGGCAGGGGGCCGACCTGTACCACAGCAGCGGCCCACGAACGAGACTTCACCCACAGCGCCAACATCGGCACCATCATCACCATCTGCAACATCGTCCTCAACCTCCTTCTCGTCGCTCTTATTCTGGCAAGGCGCTCCACTCGCCTGCAGTTCGTCTACCAGCAGGTTGGCGTCTGGTTTGTCGTGTCGATGTTTGTGCGTGATATCGGGGGATTTTTTTTTTTTTTTACACGAAAAGATTGTTGTATACACTGTCGATGTGACGAAAGGAAGTTGTGTGTTTTCAGTTAGAAGAGATGTGATGATGTGAACTGTTGTCTTCTTAAAGGGAAGATAAGACGAGGAACGGCGCGATGGCGAGTGTCGTGTGTTTTGGGCTAGAAAAGACGTGATGATGTGAAATGTATTTTTAGCGGGAAACACAGCACGGGGAACTATGGTGTGTTTGCAAAGGAGAGATAGCAGACTGATGATTGTGATATGTTAGCAGAAGTACAATAACGACCTGTGTGTTGTCAAAGGGAAGCTGGCGTAATGACGATTGTTATGTGTTTGTGTGTTTGTGCGTGTGTGCGCGCGCCGTGTGTATGTGTGCGCACGTGCCGTGTGTATGTGTGTGTGCGTGTGTGCGTGTGTGTGTGCGTGCGTGCGTGCGTGCGTGCGTGCGCGCGCGCTCATGGTATGCGCGTGTTGTAATTGTTGCTGTTGTTGCCAGGTGTTGAACCTGGCGATGTCGGACCTGGCCTTCAGCGTGGTGGTGGACCCCTTCAGTGTCTACTTCGACCTGCAGCCCTGGCGCCTGGCGCGCGGCTTCTGCGTGGCCTGGATGGTGCTGGACTGCGCCCTGCCCTTCGTCTCCTTCCTGGCGCTCGTCACGCTTAACGCCGACCGCCTCGTCTTCGCCACCTCCCCGGGCCTCTACCGCCGCGCCAGCAGCCGCCGGTCCTCCGTGCGACCACCTTGCTGCTGCCCTGGCTGCTGGGGCTGGGGCTGCTCGTGCCGCTCTGGATCCTCTCCGCCGTCATCTGGCCCGCGCCACGGCCTCTGCATGTACGGCATCACCAAGACGGCGGCCGTGGCCTCCGCCGTCATCTCGCTCTACGTGCCCTGCATCGCCCTCATCGTCCTCACCGTCCTCATCGTCGCCACCATCATCGGCAGCATGCCCCGCGACCTGACCGAGCTGACCGCCATGCGCGTGCCGGTCGGCGGCGGAGCCGCTCGCGCCTCCCACGTGCCGGCTGCGCGTCAGTGGCGTCAACTCCGCGACCGCCCCGAGAGGCTCCTGCGGGACGGGTCCCTGGACAGCGCGCCGGGGAGCGGGGCGGAGGGCGGAGGAAGGGCGGCGGCGGCGGGGGAGGAGAGGTCGGCGGTGGTGAGGGGCCACCGGCGCCTGGTGGTGGCGCTGTGCGTGCTGAACCTGCTGACGGTCATCACGCAGCTGCCGTACGCGCCATCTCCATGCTGGAGCCGCAGTGCGTGGAGACATCGTGCCAGTCCACCATCCTGCTGCTGCAGGCCCTCAGCTGGATGCGCTCGCTGACCTTCTCGCTGCAGCCCTTCTGCCTCCTCACGCTGACCGCCGTCAGACACGCCTGCTGCCCCCCTCAAGGCCACCGCCGCAAAGCGGCCACGCTCGGCACTCGCTGACTACTCGCGGTGGCAGCTCCAAGAGCGACAACATCGAGCTCGCCTCCGTCAATACCGCCAACGCGTCTAACAAGGGACCGCCCACACTGGTGTAGGGGTGCTGGACAGGGGCACGCCCATCATGGTGTAGGGGTGCTGGACAAGGGACCGCCCATCATGGTGTAGGGGTGCTGGACAAGGGACCGCCCATCATGGTGTAGGGGTGCTGGACAAGGGACCGCCCATCATGGTGTAGGGGTGCTGGACAAGGGACCGCCCATCATGGTGTAGGGGTACTGGACAAGGAGCACACTGGTGTAGGGGTGCTGGACAAGGAGCACACTGGTGTAGGGGTGCTGGACAGGGGCACGCCCATCATGGTGTAGGGGTGCTGGACAAGGGACCGCCCATCATGGTGTAGGGGTGCTGGACAAGGAGCACACTGGTGTAGGGGTGACGGACAAGGGACCGCCCATCATCGTGTCAGGGTGCTGGACAGGTGACCGTCCACATTTGTGTAGGGGTGCCGGACGAGGGATGACTTCAATGTTGCCCTTGGTTTTGACCTCTGGCGTGGACACTGAGAGCTACTACTGACTGAGAGTTGGAACAGTTTCTCACCTCATGTAAAGGAGTGTTGGATGGTCACCTACCTGGAACAACTGCTCATCAAATGTAAAGGAGTGCTCGATGGTGACCTAATTGGGAGTTGCTTACCGAATGTAAAGGAATGTTTTGACGGTGACCCAGCTGGAACAATTGCTCTCCAAAACCTAAAAGTGTGTTTGGACGATGACCTAGTTGTAACAGTTTTTGACGGCGACCTGTTTGGAACAGTTGCTGACCGAACCTAGTGGAGTGTTGGACGGTGACCAAGTTTGAACGGCTACTCAGCAAGTAAAGGAGTGTTCGGTGCTGACCAGATAAAGATGCCTCAGTGAGAAGACGGTCCTGTTGACAGAAGGATGCCCTTCAAGCAATGGAGGAATAGCGTCTCAGCGGGCTGCCCCCGATCCGAGGCTGTGAACCATTGTCGTCACTGGCATCTCGGTACTGTCTCCAGTCGCAACACTGGGGTTGAAGCAAAATCCTTGTTGCCCTACGTTAGGGTGGCTTTCAACTATAGTATTCTTCATGGCATGACAAACTCCACTGCTGATATCCCCGAAGTCGGAATGCAGCTGCCAGAGTGGCGGGTAACACTGCACTTGTGTGCATGGCAGTGTGTACAGGTGTGGGGGAAGCGGGTGTGGCGGTTAACACTGCACTTGTGTGCATGACAGTGTGACATTGCACTTGTGTGCATGACAGTGTGACATTGCACTTGTGTGCATGACGGTGTGTACAGGTGTGGGGGAAGCGGGTGTGGCGGTTAACACTGCACTTGTGTGCATGACAGTGTGACATTGCACTTGTGTGCATGGCAGTGTGTACAGGTGTGGGGTAAACGGGTGTGGCGGGTAAGACTGCACTTGTGCGCATGATGGTGTGACATTGCACTTATGCGCATGACAGTGTGACATTGCACTTGTGTGCATAACAGTGTGGACAGGTGTGCGGGAAACGGGTGTGGCGGGTAACACTGCACTTGTGTGCATGACAGTGTGACATTGCACTTGTGTGCATGGCGGTGTGTACAGGTGTGGGGGAGGACGGGTGTGGCGGGTAGCACTGCACTTGTGTGCATGACAGTGTGACATTGCACTTGTGTGCATGACGGTGTGTACATGTTTGGGGGAAACGGGTGCACACACTACCATCTCACCCAGCCTTGGGTTTTTTAGCCGAGGAACGCTAACAGACAATGTTTGGTATGATCTGGTAAATGATGGACAGGTGCTCACTGATATACAGTATGTTGGTTACATGGTGATCAAAGACAGGTGTATGCTTACCAAGAGACTCTGTATTGGTTAAATGATGATCAAAGACAGGAAGTAGCTCAGCAAGAGACTATGTTAGTTACATGATGATCAAAGACGGGGGGGTGCTTACCAAGAGACTCAATGTTCGTTACATGACGATCAAAGACGGGTGTGTGCTTACCAAAAGACATTATGTTGGTTACATGATAATCAAAGACGGGCATGGGCTTACCAAAAGACATTATATTGGTTACATGACGATCAAAGACGGGTGTGTGCTTACCAAAAGACATTATGTTGGTTACATGATAATCAAAGACGGGCATGGGCTTACCAAAAGACATTATATTGGTTACATGATGATCAAAGACGGGTGTGTGCTTACCAAAAGACATTATGTTGGTTACATGATAATCAAAGACGGGCATGGGCTTACCAAAAGACATTATATTGGTTACATGATGATCAAAGACGGGTGTGTGCTTACCAAGAGACTCAATGTTGGTTACATGGCGATGAAAGACAGGCATGTGTTACCAAGAAACACAATGCTGGTTACATGGTGATCAAAGACGGGCATATGGTTACCAAGAGACACAATGTTGGTTACATGGTGATCTGACACGGGTGCTTACAAAGAGACACTATTAATCATAATTATGCTTGGTAGGCGGTAATGACAGGAGAGAACATTGCGCACGAACAAGCGTATGTTCAGTTGCGCTGACTGTCGTAATGTGGACCCTTTCTATTAAGACCAGCAGCCTTTCTCTTGTTACCTCAGGGCATCCCTCTCTCTTTACAGACACACAGACAGACACACAGACAGAGACACACACACACACACACACACACACACACACACACACACACACACACACACACACACACACACACACACACACACACACACACACACACACGCCAGCACGCACACACGCACATACACATTTGTGCACGTGTGTGTGTGTGTGTGTGTGTGTGTGTGTGTGTGTGTGTGTGTGTGTGTGTGTGTGTGTGTGTGTGTGTGTGTGCCGCACACGTTTGTGTGTTTGGGGAGAGGGCACGTGTGTGTGACCGCCCGACCCAGGATTAGAACGCAAAATCTTTCGATGTAGACTCCAACGCCTTAAGCTTGTAACCACTCAGCCACAATGCCACTTCGATTAGTGCATCCGATTTTGTAATAACTGTGTGCCGCATCTTGTCACAATGACAATGATCACAATCCTGCTGGTGGAATTGTTGTCGTAACCAAAAGTTGTGGCATTGTTGCTGATTTCATATTTCACTGGATCTGCAGGCTTGATGCACTTGTGTGTTTGATGTGTTATTGTTCGTTGAACTGGGCCAGCCTAGATGGCACGTCGCCTGGCTCAAGCGAGTGGTGATCAGGCGTTAATTACTCCTGCAGTGATATTTCATGAGACTGTTTTACACGATTATTGCGAATGTTTTGTGTGGTGTTCTTAGTACTCTGATGGTAGGTGTTGTTTTGTATGGCTGCATAACTGGACTTGTGAGTAAACGTAATGAGAAGAGACACGTAACGAATATCATCGTCCGAGTTTTTTGTTTTATTTTTTTAACTGTTTAATCATATCTCTCGTTTCGTTCAACATCATGAAACAGTTCAGGTTCATACAATGTTGACACGAGTTGTAGATCGGAGAGAAGAATAGCACGTTTTGCATGCGAATTGGACTGAATGTCGAGGCTTTTAGCCTAAGTGGATTCCAATTCGCGAGCAAAACACGTGCCTACCTTACCAGGATGACAATCACTATGATATCTGTGGCATGATCATCGATTTTGCCTTCACTTCAATAATTTGATTTGATTTGATTTAAATTATGCACAATAAACCTGCAGGCGAATTAGATCGTGCGGAGGCGGTCATTCAATGCCCAAAATAGCCCGTCGAACTGGCCCCAATCTCTGATAGCTGCGAGGCCAGCTGCACAGGCAATAGTTAATATGATGATTTGAAAGCTGCGACCAAACACATGCACCAGCACAAAGCGCTATACAACACCAGCCTTGTCAAAATAGCAGAATAATAGAAATCGTATTATACATACATACTCGCACACACACAAACACGCACGCACGACGATGCACGTGCACACACGCACACGCACGCACGCAGAGGACTAGAATCTAACTTCAACTGTAGTACTGAAAGAAAAGTGAGATTTTAGCCGTTTCGGGCAGAAGAGAGTTTTCAGTGTCTGATGTCACATGGCAAGTCGTTGACACTGGATGCCAAGCCTACAATGGGCTTCATTGTAGCACAGCTGGAGTATGGAACTCACTGTTGCATTGGCATGGTGGTGGAGGGGCGGTGGGGCTGGAGTAGACAGAGGACTGTGGGTGGGGGTGCAGGGGGTGGGGGGGGGGGGGGGGGGGGAGGCATGACAAAGTTGGAGTATGGAGCTGCAGCAGTCTCGCTGTTTTAGTTGTCATAGTGACGGCAGGTCGATGGAGTAGACAGGGGGGTGGGGGCGAGACATGATTTACGGTTGGAGTATGAGGCTGGCTAAGCCAGACAGTCAAAATGTTGTGTCAAGGACATTAACGCTCGTGTCCACGGCGGTGAGGGATGCCGACAAGCAGACGGACAGTGGGGCTGCACGGTAAGCCCAGCACGTACTGGATGGAGTGAAGAGGACACAGTCAATGATACATATACTGCAATCTCTCTTGGGCATTTCTGGCACCATTCTTTACTGTCCTGAGTCTTACCTTATTGGTAAGACTAAGACTGTGAATGTCCATGGCAGGAGTTCAG
>OY757550.1:9038514-9051014 GCA_963584105.1 Alviniconcha strummeri
AATTGTTGTTGGCTAAATGGTCCGCAGGTGCATGTTGATGTACCCATCCCTCCAAACACACACATGCAGGTAAGCACACTCACACACACACATACGCGAACAAGCAAGCTCACATGCACACATACATTTATACACACACATGTGCACACATGCTTGCATGCTCAGACACATGCACACACACACACACAAACATGCACACACTCAGTCAGACAGACAGACAGGCACATGCACCACACACACACACACACACACACACACACACACACACACACTCACACACACACACACAGAGTGTTACCTCCACCAGTTTCTGGTTTCCATCGGGGTCCACTCTAAAGCTGCCCACTTTGACTTTCTTGTTGGGGTCAACATCACCAATCCGTGCGTTTACCTCATCAACCAATGCTCGACACACTGGAAGAGCAACATGAAATCATGATACACAACCAGTTTATTTCCACTGTTAGTGTTACATTTAGTATTTACATTTCTAGTTTTTGACTGATGTTTTTACTGTTGTTTGTTTCTGATGGTTTGACTTTGATCTTGCCATGAGATCTGGCGTCACTGACACTTTACAATTTTTGAATGCTTATTTTGTTACACTCTGAACTTATTCTCCTTATTTCTCCAGTTAAAATAATACTGTAATATGCAAAGGTTCAGAAAGCCAGTTTAGCTATATGTATATGACTTTTATGATAATGATCTAGTTCAGTCAATCAGTGGTTGTCTTGTCTGTACCTCTGAGGATTAACACTATCAGGTAAGCACAAAACCATGCAGTATACAAAAGACTAAACTATGAAGTAGTCTTTTGTATACTGCATGGTTTTGTGCTTACCTGATAGTGTTAATCCTCAGAGGTACAGACAAGACAACCACTGAACCAGATAAAATCATATCAACCTTTGTGTATTGTAATATCATTGTCAACTGGAAAGATTATGATGACATGTTTGTGACTTACCTTTTTCATTCAATAATATTTTGATGAAGATGAAGTGTTGCTTAATGTCCTCAGATGTCAGTTGACATATGAGGGACAAGTGTGACCAATGCCGAAGCACTGTTCAATAATTCTGTACATCCATGGAAACCAGAAGGCTCATTAGGACGGACAGCTCAGGACGGCCACCTCGACTTTCACACAGCTCCTGAACTATGTGATGATATTTTGAACTTTCATTCTCCACTTGGATCAGTGGTTGTCAATAAATGAATGGGTGTGGCAGTCATGCATACATACACTATACAGTGTAACTCACCTGAGCAATACAAGTTCTTGTCTCTTTTGGCCGCTGTGGTGACATGCACTTGCAGCAGCAGTACTGAAGCTACGACGCACAGGCAATCCATCACATTCATTATGGAAACCTAGCAACAAACAACAAGTACTATCTAAAAATAAAAGCAAACTCGAAGTTGGGTAGACCAACGAATCACAAAAACACAACAAACACTTTACCAAGTCGCGAGTCCAGATCAGTACAGAAATTCCCCGAGAAGCATAGAACTAAAATAAAATGCTCATCATATACCCGTATGTTTTCGCCTGAACTTGGACGCTGTATGTATAGTATTCCACCCCAAGAAAATGCCTGCTCAACCCTGTAAAACGGAATCACACGTGTTCACAGCAGAAGCACTACTTAAAAATAGAATATAGTACGGATCTAACAGAAACTACTAAAAGCACAATAAATGATGGCGTCAAAGAGAGGTGCCTACTAACAGCCTGAATCACTGATATGAAGAAGAAAGTCTAAGACACAGAGCAATTAAGTATAGCTGTCACATTATACTACAAAAATCGGTGATCTACAGAAAAAGTAAAATAAAAATAACAATTTAAAAAAAAATGAATGGCTTGCAGAGCATCATCGAAACTTGTATACTCGTGTAAAATTATTTCAGCGGAAAAAGGGGCGCCACTCTAAGCACGTAGGATGTTCTAGCCTGTTTATGTTGCAAGGACAACGACTCACTTGCTGCAAAGACAGTAGAGCTAGAAAAAGCATGTAAAGGTATATGAGGCATCTGCAGCTGTACCATCTTTGCTTGCAGTGATTAGCCCAATTTTTTTTTAATGCTGTCATTATGTGCTTCTTCGTAGACCGCCCAATCTGGGATGGGCCCAGTTGCACACGCTACAAGGAAATCCATACAGTGTCAAATCAATCTGGGTTCAGTTGCAAATAAAACTTGTTCAAGGCATGCGTGGGGCCTTGAACTATTATCAGCTTGAGTGTTAGGTCACCTTTAACCGTTTCAGTGCTTTTGTACCAGCTGTGTCCTTCTTACCACTTGCATACATGTGCTTTGCTTGGTATGATATTCGTAGTGCAGAAATAATCTGGTTTGGAAAACGAGCAGACTGGTAAAATCGGGGCTTTTTCTCCCCCTTTTAAAACCTTCGTACAAAAGCTATGCATGGGGTTCTGCTGTTTTAGACTATCGGTGGAGAGAGAGGGGGGGGGGGGGGGGGGATTTTGTAGACTGGGACACAGGTCGGGGGGGGGGGGGGGGGGGTGCTTTTTGTAGACTGGGATCACAGGTCGGACTTGGAGGAATGCATAATTCGATGGAATAAAGGTAATGTTTAGGTACTTCAGTCAGCTTGTGGTATAATGTACTGCTATACATGAACAGAGTATAGCTTATCTATGGTCTCTGATATCAAGTAGATTTAGTTCAGTTCATTTTTTATTTTTTTTGGCAGCCAAAGTTTTCAATGTAAGAAGAAAGCTTCAAACAAAACAAAGCTGTTGACCAGTATGATAATCTGTAACATAATAATAGATGATAATCTGTAACACTAACTGTCTAAGCATAACAGATGAAACGTTTGTGTCTGCAGGTATAGAGAGAGCAGTTTTGAATGTGGCCTTGAAATATGGCCTTGAAATACAGAGCCATGCAGCGGCTGTTTACTCTGGTCTCCCAGTTGCACCTTCCAAGCAACAGCAAGTCTTGTCACCCCTACAGCATCACCTACTTCCCCCATAGGTTGAGGAAGCATCAGTATCACATTGTGTCACCAGGCAGTGTCAGTGCACTGCGCAAAGTACCAGACAGCGTCCCAAAGCCAGCATATGCTGTGCATGGCAGTGACGCCATTGTGGCGCCCAGGGAGGCAGAGGTGAAGACGGCAGACCAGATAGAGGGAATGAGACGAGCCTGCGCTCTGGCAGCATCTCTGCTACAATTTACTGGCTCCTATCTGCAGGTACATGTATGGAAACGACAACAACATAAAATACCTTTGCTTCTATTCCTTTCTATCACTGTATCAGTACTGCCCAGCCCTGTACTGATCCACTCTGTTTCATTATCTGTCTACATGTCCCCAAACCCCTTTGTGGTGTATAATGCAGGCACATGCATGCACACACACATGCACGTGCTTGCACACGTTCATAATCATATGCACATGTAATGATACAGACAATACCATGTAATGGTCAGAATATTGTCTGATGGTCATTCATAATAATATATGGAAGAAGAAGTGAAAGACACCTGTACACTCACTCACACATGTATGCATGCACACACACACACACACACACACACACACACACACACACACACACACACACACACACACACACACACACACACACACACATATGTAGCACACAGTCACATGCATACATGCACTTGTGTGCATGCACATGCACATGCACACCATGTGCACAGTCAGATTATGCCCTAATCATAAAAATTAAAATGCTGACCTTGGAAAACATTTAATCTTTGGCCATTAACTGCTTTTCTCATTAAAAACAACTTCTCTCCTGATTCTCA
The DNA here is from genome assembly GCA_963584105.1 of Alviniconcha strummeri. NCBI lineage: Eukaryota > Metazoa > Mollusca > Gastropoda > Provannidae > Alviniconcha > Alviniconcha strummeri. The sequence continues at coordinate 9,042,325 of OY757550.1, forward strand.
TTATTAAAACACCATTCCCAATACTATCCAATAACAATAACACACTGACAAAATCATGGAGTTTTCAGCACTGCATAAAACTGATTTTCAGTGCTGATTTAAAACAAAAAATCCTTTGCCCTCTTCCCACCTGATTTTATTGTTTTTTGCATGCTTGTTGCTTTTGGGATTTTTTTAATTTTATTATTGTAAAAATATTGTTGTTTCTGTTTAAGAGAGAGAGAGAGAGAGAGAGAGAGAGAGAGAGAGAGAGAGAGAGAGAGAGAGAGAGAATTTATTTGTTCTTAGGCCTTAGTCTCTTTTACAACATGAACACATTACATATTTACGCTGCACCATGCATTTTTGAACATGTTTCTAGTGACAACATATTTACTTATTAAGTTATTTCAAACACACACACACACACACGCACACACACACACACACACGAGAGAGAGAGAGAGAGAGAGAGAGAGAGAGAGAGAGAGAGAGAGAGAGAGAGAGAGAGAGAGAGAGAAGAAAAATATTTAAAAAAAATTGAATTCTGCAACTAACTTCTCCAAGAACTGCATGATATCTTGTCAGATTTCTTCTGTTTCATTGTTTTTGCTAATGTTAGGGCATTATTTGTTTGTTGCTTGAAAAAGGGACTTCCACTGAATTTGTTTTTGTCTTGTCTTACAAATGTCCTTTTAAAAACTTAAAATCAGTGTTCTTCTTAACCTTTTGTGTGTGGTAATGTTTCTGTTTGTTCTGCCTCTTTGTTTGTCTCTGTGTCATGTTTACACTTTTCCACCATATTGTTAGGTTGGAATGACAACCGATGAAGTGGACCGAGCAGTGCATGAGAGGTGTGTGTCCAAGGGAGCATACCCCTCACCCCTGTTGTACCGCGGCTTTCCCAAGTCTGTGTGCACCTCCGTCAACAATGTGGTGTGTCATGGCATTCCTGACGACAGGCAACTGTGTGATGGTGACATCATTAACGTGGACATCACAGTAAGTTGGGGTAGTGAGACAGCACAGTAAAATGGGATTGTGACATATCACAGTAAAATGAGGTTGGGAGATATCACAGTAAAATGAGGTTGTGAGGTCTCACAGTAAAATGGGGTAGTGAGATCTGACAGTAAAATGGGGTTGTGAATGTGAAATCAGTGTGAGGCTTGTGACAGTACGTAAAGGTTGTGAGATATCATAACAAGTTAGGGTTAATTGTGAGACATCCCTTACATGTTGAGATATTTTGGTGGTAATGTTAGTCTTATTATGTGGTGTACATACCAATAATATGAAAAGCTGGGTTACAACAGTTTTTCATAACCACAAAGAATTTGTGAGCAAATCAAAGGTGCACTTATGTTGCAGCAACTATATTAAAAACAAACAGAAAAACAGCAACATATTTTACGTATCCTAAGTCTGTTTTTTTATCAGGAAATTTCACTTGGGAAATTTAATGTTGAAACTTTGAACACTTTGAAGTTTAGCATGCCACATTTCCCATAGAACTAACCTGCAGCTTTAGTGTTTTTTGTTTGGTTTTGCTTTCTTACCTGTAAGCAAAAATATCTTCCCTGCAGGTTTTCTATGAGGGTTTCCATGGTGACACATCTGCAACATTCCTTGTGGGCAATGTAGATGAAGCAGGCCAGAGGCTGGTGGAGGTTGCTAGGCGATGTCGAGATGTCGGTGTGTCTGTCTGCAGACCTGGTGCAAACCTGCGAGACATTGGACGGGCTATCAGGTGACTGTTCAGAACAGAATTAGTTCTTCCAGTAATCTTTTGACTCAGGATCATGCTGGGCTAAAAACCTCAAAAGTTCACCAGAGCTTGGTGAGATTTTGCTTGTGCAACTGTTTCTCCCCCCTCTCTTTCTGCTTATGCCTGAATGCATGCACATGCAGTGACCTCTGCCATTCAGGTAGCTGCACACCAGCTTCAGGGTTACATTGACATGTGATTACAATAAGGGTGGGGCACCAGTGGTGTAATCATCAAGCATGTTGGACTCCTGTGCAGGTGGCCCATGTTCAAGACCAGTGCAAGTCACATGCATACAAATCAGGCATATAAGTTCCATATGACACCTCACCACTCAAGCAACCCAAACCCTTGTATGCTCTCTTGTCCTCTCTCGGTTAGACTACTGTAACTCTTTGCTTTCAGGTTGCCCTCAGTACTTGCTAGACAAACTTCAGAAAGTTCAGAATGTAGTAGCAAGGCTTGTGTGTAAAGCTAAGAAATCTGACTACATCCATCCTATTCTTGAAACTCAGCACTAACTACCAATAACACATCACATTCAATACAAAATTTCAACTATCTCCTTCAGTTGCATCTCTGGAACTCCCCTTCATTATCTGTCTGATCTCCTTCAACGTTACCATCCAGCAAAACAATTACAATCCACATCCAACACATAAATGTTTTTTCACCCCTTGTGTAAACACAAGAATATTTGGTGAAGGATTGTTTTCTTATGCTGGCCCATCTGTTTGGAACAATTTGCCTCAAACACTCTGCTACTCTGATTCTGCCTCCTCTTTCAAAGCCACCCTCAGGACACACCTGTTCAATAACTATTTCTAAACTGTCTTTTTCACAACCATGCCTATCCTCCCATCCAATGTGTGTGTGTGTGTGTGAGTGTGTGTTGATAGTGTTATTGTAAAGCGTCCTGCATTCCCACCTCATGCGGTAGATGGGTGTTCTAGAAATCCTCTTTATTACTATATATATATATGGTAACGTTTTCCTGTTAGTTAAGAAGGAAAATTCATCTGTGGCTGCTCAGTTTACTAGGCTACAAATTAGTTCCTGGTATACTTGGAAAGTTGGCTAGCTATACATGGCATCATTCTGACCCAAAGAGTTCACTACTGGAAATGAGTACCAGATATATGTGTTGTTAGCTTAGCCAGCATTGCATGGGATCATTCCTTCCCAGAGAGTTCACTAAGCTGGAAACAAGGATCTGATATGTTTGTGAAGTTAGCCAGCAATGCATGGCATTACTCCTACCCAGAAAGTTCACTAAGCTGGAAACGAGTACCTGATATGTTTGTGAAGTTAGCCAGCAATGCATGGCATTACTCCTACCCAGAAAAACTGTGGCCCTTGTCAGCTCTTGTCAGCCTGCATTGGACTCAAACTGAACCTGCCTTCATCATGAATGTGGACAGTACTCACCTATACTGTGGAACCACTTGTTTACTACCACCCTAAAAATCAAGCAAGACTGGAATGAGAAGAGGGATGGTTGTTGGTAGGGGTTCATTTGTATGGAAACATAAAGGGAAGGGTTCTGAAAAAAAAGGTCTTTGAAAAGAGGGTGGGTCTTTCACCAGGGGTTCCGCATCCTGTTCTGCCATTATCCTTGCCCTGTGCACCCTTGGACAATTGTTTTATGTGACTGCCCTTGGACAGTTAGTTGTTCTCTGTGACTGCCCTTGGACAGTTGTTCTATGTGACTGCCCTTGGACAGTTAGTTGTTCTATGTGACTGCCCTTGGACAATTGTTCTATGTGACTGCCCTTGGACAATTGTTTTATGTGATTGCCCATGGACAGTTAGTTGTTCTATGTAACTGCCCTTGGACAATAATTATAGTTCTATGTGTCTGCCCTTGGACAGTTAGTTGTTCTATGTGACTGCCCTTGGACAATTGTTGTATGTGACTGCCCTTGGACAGTTAGTTGTTCTATGTGACTGCCCTTGGACAATTGTTTTATGTGACTGCCCTTGGACAGTTAGTTGTTCTATGTGACTGCCCTTGGACAATTGTTTTATGTGTCTGCCCTTGGACAGTTAGTTGTTCTATGTGACTGCCCTTGGACAATTGTTTTATGTGACTGCCCTTGGACAGTTAGTTGTTCTGTGTGACTGCCCTTTGACAATTGTTTTATGTGACTGCCCTTGGACAGTTAGTTGTTCTGTGTGACTGCCCTTGGACAACTGTTTTAATGGGCCGCCCTTGGACAATTGTTTTATGTGACTGCCTTTGGACAGTTGTTCTATGTAACTGCTCTTGGACAGTTGTACTATGTGACTGCCTTTGGACAGTTGTTTTATGTGACTGCCCTTGGACAATTGTTTTATGTGTTTGCCCCCCTTGCCCTGTTTTATGTGATTGCAGCAAGTGTGCCAGGGCAGCAGGCTACTCAGTGGTACTGGAGTTTTGTGGACACGGCATTGGCTCTTACTTCCATGGGCCACCTGACATTGTTCATGTTGGTGAGTTCTCTTCTTGTGGATGATACATGGGTACAGTCATTTTGGTCATCATGCACTTGCCTGCTAGTTCATTAGCTCTGTGTGTGTTTTTCTCAATATTTGGAGGAATTCTCATGACAGTTAGATTTTGTTTTGTTGTGCTTTTGTGACTGCTGTGTTGTGATGGTATGTGGTCTATTGTGTGTTCTTGCAGGATTGTCTGCTGTGTTTTTGTGTAAGATAAGTGCTTTGGGTGCAAGTTTTCATTTACCAGTATTTTACTGATTCACTCTCCTGTTACTCCTGAAGGCAACACAGCCGGTGTGTACTTCAACATATGGGATGTACACCACTGTATGTGTGTGTGTGTGCACACATGCATGCACAAGTGTGTATCAGTGTGTGTGTGTTTGTGCTTTGTGTGTGTGTGTGTGTGTGTGTGAGAGAGAGAGTGAGTGAGAGAGAGAGAGAGAGAGAGAGAGAGAGAGAGAGAGAGAGAGAGAGAGAGAGAGAGAGAGAATGAATGAATGAATGAATGAATGATTTTTTTTATGAACAAGGGTAATGGAATAAGTACAATGCTTTTTTACATCCAACCCTTGGGCAAAAAAGAAATAAATTGAAAACAAAATATAAATGAGAGAGAGAGAGAGAGAGAGAGAGAGAGAGAGAGAGAGAGAGAGAGAGAGAGAGAGAGAGAGAGAGAGTTTTAGACTAGGGGAGAGAAAACACACACACACACACACACACACACACACACACACACACACACACACACACACACACACACACACACACATGCACATATGCACACACCACAGAAACAAAAACAAAATTTGGGGTTTTCTTGAACACTGTTTTAGTGAGATTTTTGAAACTTTGTAATGATTTTGGAGAGTTCAGTCTGCTCATAGTTGCACATAGCAGATTTTGAAAGTTACCGGTCAGTTGTTTCCCTTTCTTCTTGCAGTTATTTTAATTTCATCCAATATTATGTTATGTATTCTTGTCATGGACAGATTGTGCCAACCCAGGAAAGATGAAAGCTGGGATGACATTTACGATTGGTAAGTAATTGAGTGATGTTGCACTGGGTTTCAAGCTAGCTCAAGTGAGCAGCAATCACTTCTTTTTTTCAGCATTGACTGAACCCAACCAGACAGCTTTCATGATATGTATGATTTTCTCATTTGTTTGTTTGCCATGTGTTGAATGAGGTTAATACTTCGCTGTGATTATGCATACAGAACATTCTTGCCAGTGATGGCAAATTCAGACTTGCATTCCCTGGTCTTTAATAGTTAAAAATTTAAATATTTCTTTCCTTCTGTCTGTCTTTTGTCATGTTGAAAGCCAAAGTTATAAAATTATAAACAGCAGTAATACAGTCAATAATGGTAATGATGCTGATGATAATAATAATAAAGATGATTCTGCAGAAAACTAACATGCTGATAATAATAATAATAAAGATGATTCTGCAGAAAACTAACAGAGTGCCTTACCTAGTGACTCAGAGCACTGAAGCCTTTAAGCCACAGTGCTGATCTACACCCTTGTTGGAGCTGGCACACAAAAACAGACTGCTAAAGATGAAACAGTTTTAAGACTGCTAAAGATGAAACAGTTTTAAGACTGCTAAAGATGAAACAATGCTGATCTATACCCTTGTTGGAGCTGGCATGCAAGAAACAGTTTTAAGACTGCTAAAGATGCATGTATGTATGTATTGGAAAATGAATAGTTAAGATTGTTTGGAATTTGTTGTTAGAAGATGAATTTAAGTAATAATGCCAATGAAAAACCACTTGGAATTTGTGATATAGGAAGTTAATAGTTAGGAATGCTGGGAAGCTGTTGGTAGAAGTCCTTGTTGCTGACAACAGGTTTGTTTTCAGAGCCCATTATATGCGAGGGATTGCCAGGGTTCAAGATTCTCAATGACAACTGGACGGCAGTCTCCCTTGACAGCAGCCGCTCTGCTCAGTTTGAACACACGGTGCTCATCACATCGACAGGGGTGGAGGTCCTGACCATCTGACCCAACACTGACCACAGCGGGGTGGGGTGGGGGGGACAAAGGCATTATGGAGAGAGGAAGTCAGGAGGGGCTGTTTCAGGGATGGAGTAGCCTGCTCTTGATTCAGCTGAGAACCAGTCACTGCCCATGCTGTGTGCGGCTGTGATTAGTTGAACAGTGTCAGAGGTTTAGTTGGCTGGCCTTGAACTTCCTTTCTTTTCTGCCTGCACAATGTCTGCGCATCTGTTGGTGGAGGTGAAGGTTTCTCGAAGGAAGCTGTAGCAAGCAGATTATGTTTAAAATTTACTTTTGCTGATGTAGCCTAAATGCCCAAGGATTACAATTTACAAACCTGATGAAGACATAATAATAAATTTATAAAGCACCTACCCTGCATCTCAAAGCACCAAGCAAACATAACACATATAATGTACATCAAAATGGAAAATGTTATCAGCAATTTAAGGAAAACTGATACATAATGCATAATGCTGACATCAACAAGGGTTCAAGCATAACTATGTGCAAGATGCACACATATGCACATGCACGCACACACTCACATGCACACACACTGATTAAGGGTGAAGGACAATGTTGCTTAGCTGAAATATTCTGAGAAGAGAATGTCTTGAATTTGCTTTTGAAGGAAGAGAGAGTAGCAGAGTACCTGATGTCTTGGGGGAGATTGTTTTAGACATGGGGGCCAAAGTGTGAGAAAGTGCAAAAGCCATGGGTTTTGCTGTTGAAGCATTGGAGTTTGAGCATGCATGTGTCTGACGAAGAACAGAGAGAGTGGGAAGGACTGTAAAGGTGTATTAGCTCAGAAAGATAAGGGGGGTGAAACCTGTGATTACCTTGTAACACAATAATATCAGTTACGATTATGTCTGCAAAATATGTTGTTATGCACCATAATAATGCAGCATTTCAAGTCTGCTTGAATTAATGATTTCCAGAGCTACATCATGGTTGCTGTAAGTTTTTTGTTTGTTAGTTATTTTAAGCCAGTCTTGTGATTACTAATGATTACTCTGTATGATTCATTAATGTAGAGGAAACTGTATCAGCTAAGTATTCACCAGAGCTGTAAGACAGATTGCTTTCACCCCCACAGTGCAGGAAATGGCAGTGTACTCCCAGGCCCTGTCTGTGGTGGCTTGTTTGTTCTTTTTTTAGCATTGTCTCAGGCTCATCTAATACCATAGCTTTCACCCTGTGATCGGTGGAAAGGTAGGGCATACAACACACATGCCCATATTTTGGTATGTGTTACCCACTTCTCTGGCATTGGCACTTCAACTGGGAATTTCCAAAAATTCTTCATGCCATAAAGATTACTATAGCTGAAAGTAAACTGACTCTTAGGACAAGAGACATTTTGCTTTAGCCTCGGTATTTTGGCTTGAGATAATAAGATGTGAATAATGACAGAGGTGATATTTCTTTCTAGGGTGTGCTCTTGCACACCTGATCAAAGGGGTGGGGGGTAGGGGGGGTTCTTAAAGCACAGGTGCCATTATGCTTTTAACAGGGGGTTGTGGCTGAGGTGTTATCTCTGTGGACTCTGGTATTGAGAGGTTGTGGGTTTGAACAGGGGTTCATGCTGAAGCTTGAATCTTCTCCCTCCTCTTCTTGGTTTTAGGGTGATAGGATGAGTGCCTAGTATTTTGGGTGAGAACAAGTGGTTCCATGTGTAAAATGTGTGTGTGTGTGTGTGTGTGTGTGTGTGTGTGTGTGTGTGTGTGTGTGTGTGTGTGTGTGTGTGTGTGTGTGTGTGTGAATTCCAGAGAGACAGCCAGACATCAGATAGAAATAAGGGAGACAGAGAGAGCGTTTTCCTGTCCATTACAGCATTGCAGTAACCTGGCCGGTGGCTGGTTACCATAGGTGCGAAAACTGAATTTACAGCAAATAAACCTTTTTTGCCTTGACTGTTTGTTTGTTTAAATTGCCCTTGTCATTCTGGTTGAGTGTGCATGTTGTCTCATTTGCTTTCAGTACACTGCCCGCCATTTCCTGCAATATGGCTGAAATTCCTGTCGGGGCTAGACTAACAAGACCAGAATCAATTGTAACTTGCACAGGTTGCGGCACACTGCGCTGCGCCAGGGGAGGTAAAAAAGGTTGGTCGGTCAGGTTTCGCACACTTGCATCCCCTCGCTCGGCGACTCGTGCGGTTTGTGCCACAATCGACGGCAGTCGCGAACTTGCGGCCCTGCGACGCTGCCGGCGGGGACTGTAGATCAGGAGACGAAGAGGTGGTTTGCAAGAAAGGTTACTGAGCAGCTGGAGACCTCAATAAGCGCGTGGGATCGGGGGAAGGCCAACAGCCCTTTGGGGCACTGCCAGAGTAGGATGGGAGCCAATATTGTAGAGCCAAAGCAATTCTTCATTCATGGTGCTTTACGTCCGCTGAAAGCATAAGGCTTATTAGGGACGGGTTGGCCAGGACGTCCACCTCGAATTTCA
>OY757550.1:9056014-9058166 GCA_963584105.1 Alviniconcha strummeri
CCCCGCCACGCCCGTGCAAAGAGCACGACCAAAATGAAAATGGATGTGTGAGCACTGCTGATTGGGCTGAACGCCTTCAGCCAGAAGCTCGAACATTCTACTGGTCTAGAGACCGGCCGGCTCAAAATTGAGATGAACTCACCGACTTGAAAGTCGTGGTCATCGTTTGCGACCACAGTTCTGTCTTTCCCGCCCAAAGCGTCAGAGAGGACACACCTAAGCCTAACTGTTCTCTCAGAAGCTCAGTAATTCTCAGTTTTTCAACAAATAAACAACAAACCGTTTACTCGCGTGCCCACGTCACATTTGCCGAAGTCAGTGACTGATAGAGGCACTGGGAGACACTGAAGAAGAAGAAGAGGAGGAGGAGACGAAGAAGGAAGGAGGACGAACTAGATATGAAGAAGAGCAGGAGCTGAAACAACGTTCTGGTGTGACATGTTCTGCACACGTGCACTCCGAGCACCGCTTTCCGGCACCTTCCTCCAAAAGAAGGATGTCGTAAACCAGTGCTTGGTGTTTGGTTCTGCCATTGCCACTCGGCTGTCCCCCTGCCTACGATGCATCCTTGCAGAAGACCTCCCTGCTTATTACCCTCCTCAACCCCCTCGGTATGTAGGACTTCCTTCTCGTGCCTGGCCGCGCAAAGGTTCTGAATATTCCACAGTTGGCATAGCACACAGTCCTGGCCACACTCATTGATGCACAGTGCATAATTATAGCGTTGTGTCTCGTGTCACTGCTGCTTGTGCGGCTACGTACGCTCCTTAGCTGCATGATAGGTAGTGTACTGTAGAAGAACCATTTTGCTTTACGTCCACAGAAGCGAGGTGGCTTATTAGGGACGGGGATAGGGGGGTAGTGGGACGAAAAGTAAAGGCTGGACCGCGGATACCGCCCGAAAAAGACCGGGAGACCGTGGACCGCCGCCAGAACAGTTGAAGTGTTAAGGCGGTGTCCCCTCGCCATTGCCCATCGACTAGTGCACTGCGCAGTTGCTGTTTCAACTGCCGTGCTTGGGCAGTCACTGAGGACAATGTCCGTTGCACTGCTGTTGAGGAACAACTCGAAGCGAAAGAAGTCCAACTTTCGCAGCCCAGCACCACCTCCCTACTCATGATCTCTTCTGGGCTAACTTGAAGGTCCAGCTCCACCTCCCTCTAGATGATCTCGCCTGGAACCTTGTACTGTAGAGTGTCCATGTTTCCCTCCCCCACTCCGCACGCCACCAGCACCCCACAATATTCGTATTTTGTACCGTAAGTTCCATATCCTTAAATTGTACAGATGGAATAATACCGACGTCATTTATTTGAAACTGGTTATGTCAAAACAGCTCAAGTCTAGATTGAAATTCAATCTGTTTATCACACACACTCACTCGCTCACACACACACACACACACACACACACCACACACACACACACACACACACACACACACACACACACACACACACACACACTCTCATAGAAACATGCGCGCGTGCACTTATGCACACATACATGCACTTAAGCACACACGCACACTCACACGCACACACACACGCACACACCCCCCCCCTTCCCAACTGCCTAGTGCATAATTATAGCATTGCGTGGCATGTCATGGTTGTTTTGTGCGGCTGTGTACGCACATTGGGCTGCTAAAACATTGTTTGATAGGTAGTGTGCTGCAGAGTGTCCAGTTATTACTATTACTACTTGGCATAGGCCACAGTTTCTGGGGAGAATTTCTGCTCATCAGTTTAGACGGAACTTGTATATTACTCTTGTTAAGTACCTTGAACAAGAATGTATCACAGATTAACCTTTTCTCAAGTAATTTATACATGGGATCCAAGCACATAAAAGGTTCCAAATAACGCTGTTTATAACATGTTTGTCCCAATAAACAGCATTATTTTCAGCCTTTCATATGTGTTTGGAGCTTGTTTTAGAATGCAAGCAGTTGTTTTGTTTCAGATCTTTATACGCCGTCTTTTCAAGTATGGAAGAAATCTCATGACAGGTTTTTCATTGCCCCTTGATTAGTGTGTGTGTGCATGTGACTGTATCTGTGTTTACATGATTACATTGTAACAAAATGTTTTAATAGATGTTAATAGTCCTGCATGTTATATATTGGATTGTAAATGATGTAATGTGTGTT